>JAMXDD010000008.1:29956451-30268213 GCA_024733475.1 Syzygium grande | reverse complement strand
GAACATGAATATTTTTATTTTATCTAATTTTTCTTTTATTTTAATTGTTTTAAAGATACTTTTAATTCTCCAAATTTGTTTGGGCCATTGTGGGCTTTCCAGGTCTTTTAGTGTCACGCCCCGAACCCTATGGACACGCGACATCCCGCTATGGTCGTTATGATGCGACGTCCCAGGACTCGTTGCCGACCCTTCATTTTATCTTTTAATTACGCGTGCGAAACGAACACAACAATCCCGGGACAAATAACAAAATAGGGATAGTGAGGAAGACAATCAAATCAAATAACACTATTTTAATTTTCACTTGATTAACCCACGAGAATGTTCTTACAAGCCCACTTCAGGCGCTACCACAAAAGCCCGACAAAAGACAAAGGCCGGGGTTAATCTACTTCACCAAGTCGGACTCAAAAAGCCGACCCAAACACCCCGAACCAAAGCGGGTAAGGGCACGAAAAAGGGTTAATAACAACAATGAGGCGAATGTCTCAATAAGTTAAGGACCTAAGCGGCTTAGGAGGCCTACTACGGGGTCCCTAATCGGGGCAACATAACATCAACGACACATTAATAAACAACCCACGGACATCCTTACCTCGCCTTGATACACATATTGATGAAATGCATATGTCATATACTCGAAGCATTTAGCGAGATTTTCCATGCGTTAATGCAATCACGATTGTGGCGATGTCTCGATTATAAGGCAAAACTCGCTTGGGCACGTCCCATACCATGCCTAGCGGTTTCTACTCCATAATCAAGCACTATGCATCACTGCGTATTCAATTATTCGCCCCTCGGGGCCACCACACATCAAGCGATACAGCGGCAAGATGGCGGTCTACCGGTAAAAATCGGGCTCCAAAATCCCTTCCGTCGAACGCAGCTAAATCAAGCGATACGGGATGGCGGCATTCAATCTGGCAACATCAAACGCGATACGATAAGATGGTATCCGTAAGGGCGTCAAGTCGGGACTCGGGCGCGACAAAGCATCCATCCGGTATCGGCACTCCAGATTATCCCGGGCATCCGATTAATCGAGTATCGTCAAGCGATACACAAAGCAAAGGCGGCTCCAACGTGTGACCACACGAGCGCACAAGCATTCCGGCCAATTATTATCTTCTCAATTAGCCCATACGTTCATGAATAGTGCTCATATTAATGCCATACAACAATATCACATGGTCACACATACAAACAGTCAATCAATTCTCACAAGCTTCGATATCAAACACGAATAACAACCACCAAGCATCACTAACCTTACTTGGCATAACAGAATAAAATAATTTAATTTCAAAAGTCTCATAAATTTTTCACAGAAACTTTCGATCAAACAATTTGCCATGAAATCAATTTAATACGACAATTCACGGCACAAATGCCAACATTCAAACTAGAAATCATAATTTGAAATTATAAATTTTTCGAAATAATAATAAATAAATTCGGAATTTAATTATTTAATAAAATCCGAGAATAATTTAATTTTCCAAAATTCAAAATATTTTCTCGAATCGAAATCATTCAAATCATTTTCTAAATACGTCAATTTATACGGCAAAATCCAACATTGGCATCATAATTGGCGCTAGAAAATTTTTCGAAAATAATAATATTTAATTTTCGGAAATTAATTATTTAATAATAAAATAATAATATTTAAAACCGAAAATAATAAAATAATATTTAATTCGGAATTAATATATTAACTAATAAAATAATATTTAAAATTCCGAAAATAAATAATTTAATAATAATCAATAACAATAAACTAAACAACAATTTATATCCTAAACACCATTAATTAAACACTAACCTATAATTAACACATAATCCTAGCTAATCAAACCTAATATTAACCTAAACACTAATTAATCTACCCTAAACAAGTTTAACATCCTAAACGCGGGATTAGGAGTTAACTTACTCGGCTAACGCCGGTGACGACGCGAGGACGACGGCGGCGGCGAGGGCGGTCCACGGCGGTTCCGGTTCGGACACGGCGACCGGCGAACGACGGCGAACGGCGAAGGTTGGCTGCTGTGTTGGCTGGTCGGGGCTATTCCGGCAACTGGGACCGCGGCGGCGACGGTCGGAGGTGGACGGCGGAGCCGATCCCGGCAGCGAACCGAGCTAGGCGGGGCGAGCTCGGTCCGGCGAGCGTGCTCGCGGTGAATGGCGGTGACGTTCGGGATGGCGGTCGGAGGCGGCACGATGGCGGCTAGGACGAGCTGGGGTGGCGCGACGACGGAGCGGCGAGCGACGGCTGAGGGCGACGGCGCGCGGCGGCAACGGGTCGCCGTGCGCACGTGACGGAAAGGGAAAGAGGGAGGAGAGAGAAGTCGGTCGGGGAAGGTGGCCGGACGGACGACGCGGCAGCTAGGCGAGTGGCAACACCAAGCGGAAGGCGAACGGCGACTGGGCTGGTAGCCGGCGAGGCATGGCCGGCGTCAGTCGAATAGCAAATGAAGAAGCCGAAGCTGAAGCAGAAGCACGAAGAGAAGCAGCAAGGGAGAAGAAGGAAGGGAAGAAAGAAAAAGAAAAAGAAAAAGAAAAGAAAGAGGGAGAGGAGAGAGAAGGAGGTGATGGGAGTGGTTGGTGGGGTAGGTTGGGGAAGTGGTCAGACGTAGGGGAGGGGAGACCGGCGGAAAAAAAGAGGAGGAGAGAGAGAGAGAGAGAGAGAGAGAGAGAGAGAGAGAGAGAGAACGACAAGTCCAAATCGCAATAATTGCGATCCAACGGACACGATTTAAACTTGAAAACGATCCGACGGTCCCCGAAAATACTAATTAATAATTTTAGGATTTGGGTAAAATGGTGTTAATAAAAAACACGCTGCGGGGTGGTCTATAAGCCCAAATTAAATCTTGGTCAAAAATTCACTTTTCACATTTCCCGGTAATATCGAGGTTTAAGAATAATAATATCGACACTGTCTAATTAAATTCGTTCCGAATTTTCGAAAAAATTCGACACCAAAGTTCGGCTCTAAATAACGGCCAAATTCGATCGAAGTGCTTTTAGCGATATCTCTAATTTAAAGATTTAAAATAACCGAGAGTGATCGGTTCCTGCGCGAGATTTTACTATAAAGACAATCGATTTAATTACACGTTTTATAAATCCCAAAATGGGTCGAAATTCAGAATGTCACATTTAGGCCCCAACTTATCCGGCAAGGCATGACCGGCGTAGGTCGAATAGCAAATGAAGAAGCCGAAGCTGAAGCAGAAGCACGAAGAGAAGCAGCAAGGGAGAAGAAGGAAGGGAAGAAAGAAAAAGAAAAAGAAAAAGAAAAGAAAGAGGGAGAGGAGAGAGAAGGAGGTGATGGGAGTGGTTGGTGGGGTAGGTTGGGGAAGTGGTCAGACGTAGGGGAGGGGGAGACCGGCGGGAAAAGAGGAGGAGGAGAGAGAGAGAGAGAGAGAGAGAGAGAGAGAGAGAGGGACAAGTCCAAATCGTAATAATTGCGATCCAACGGACACGATTTAAACTTGAAAACGATCTGACGGTCCCCGAAAAATACTAATTAATAATTTTAGGATTTGGGTAAAATGATGTTAATAAAAACACGCTGCGGGGGTGGTCTACCAGTCCAAATTCTTATCAAAAATTCACTTTTCACATTTCCCCAGAATATCGGGTTAAGAATAATAATATCGACACCGCCTAATTAAATTGTTCCGAATTTCGAAAAATTGACACCAAAGTTCGGCTCTAAATAACGGCCAAATTCGATCGAAATGCGTTTAAGCGAAATCTTAATTTAAAGATTCAAAATAACCGAGAGTGATCAGTTCCCGGGCGAGATTTTACTATAAGCACACTGACGAATTACACGTTTTATAAATCCCAAAAATGGGTCGAAATTCAGAATGTCACATTTAGGCCCCAACTTATCCGGCGAGGCATGACCGGCGTAGGTCGAATAGCAAATGAAGAAGCCGAAGCTGAAGCAGAAGCACGAAGAGAAGCAGCAAGGGAGAAGAAGGAAGGGAAGAAAGAAAAGAAAAAGAAAAAGAAAAGAAAAGAAAGAGGGAGAGGAGAGAGAAGGAGGTGATGGGAGTGGTTGGTGGGGTAGGTTGGGGAAGTGGTCAGACGTAGGGGAGGGGGAGACCGGCGGGAAAAGAGGAGGAGGAGAGAGAGAGAGAGAAGGACAAGTCCAAATCGCAATAATTGCAATCCAACGGACACGATTTAAACTTTAAAATGATCCGACGGTCTCCGAAAAATACTAATTAATAATTTTAGGATTTGGGTAAAATGGTGTTAATAAAAACACGCTGCGGGGGTGGTCTCACTATTCCAAATTGCATCTTTATTAAAAAATTCACTTTTCACATTTTAGGGTAATATCGGGGTAAGAATAATAATATCGACACCGCCTAATTAAATTGTTCCGAATTTCGAAAAATTCGACACCAAAGTTCGGGCTCTTAATAACGGCCAAATTCGATCGAGTCGTTTCAAGAAATCTCTAATTTAAAGATTTAAAATAACCGAGAGTGATCGGTTAAGGCGAGATTTTACTATAAAGACACCGATTTAATTACACGCTTTATAAATCCCAAAAATGGGTCGAAATTCAGAATGTCACATTTAGGCCCCAACTTATATATATACTTATATATAATTAATACTATGAAAAATCTCAAACTGGTATATTTATAATAAATTTACCTCAAACTAATTTTTCGTGGTACACCTGTGACAAATTTATCCTCTATTAGTTTCTGTTAAATTTTACCGTCAAATTGCTGAGTTGAATCTATCAGTTTGGGATTTTATCCCTCCATTTGTCGTAGTTTTGCCAATTTGTGATTTTTTGTTATATTAATCCAATTTAATAGAGGGTAAACTTATCATAAATACACCAGGTTTAAGATTTTTTGTGGTCGAAAAATTAGTTTTTGGTAAATTTATCACAGATATATTAGTTTAGAATTTTTTGTAGTATTAACCCATAGAGAGAGTACTATTCATTCAAAATTATTGAGAAAAAGTAATTTAATTGCATCAGAATACTAATGGGAATGCTTTCATATTTGACTTTATCATTTTAATCTTAAACTCCATCACCGACTACGCGGAAAATAAAATAATCGGTCAACACTAATCAGTTCACGTGCCTCACGACCTGTCCAGCGTAATGCAGCCTGCCTGTTACCTGTATGAAACTGAGGAATCAAATCCTACCTTTGACAAAACAAGGAGCGCAAAGACTTTTTGGGGAGCGACCTGGGGCTTCAAATCGTAACACAAGCCGAGCCAACGATGGCCGACGCGAAAATCACGGCCAGCGTGCTCGCGGTCGTGGTCGCGTTTTTATCGGGCACCGAGGCGATGAATTACACAGTGGGCGGTTCTGGGGGATGGAAGATCCCTTCTAGCGCCGGCGCATATTCTGACTGGGCGAGCCAACACTTGTTCGAGGCCGGCGACGTACTGGGTGAGTTAGAAGTCGGTTCTCGCCTGACATGAATTTTCAAATTCACGTACATTTATGAGTGCAAAGTATGTATAACATCTCGATTTATGTTGAAGAAGATCCAGAATTATGGTGATTTGGTTTTGTGCACCTTCTGAGCTTGTTTTGCAAGTAGATCTCTCATCAGAAAAGTCAGGCAAAAGGTTTGCGCGCAGATCTAGTCAACATGAATATGTGAAGATACCAAGGGAGATTTTGTCTTCTTTTGGTTAATAACATGAAGGAAATAATTATAAGATGTCTTGTGTTTTATCTTCACATGATCAAGAAACGGAAAGTTTGAATGTAATTTAGACTGATCCATCTCTGCCCTTGATCTGGCGTACTTGCTTTGACCATGATCAATAAGCTTCGCTCTTTGATGCTCATGATCCTTCAAATTTTCCTTTTTTGGGGCCAGTTTTTGATTTCGACTCGAGCACGAATGACGTTGCGGATGTGACGAAGGAGGACTACGACGCCTGCAACACCGGCGCTCCATTCACTGTCCTATCCACTTCTCCGGCCTATTACTCTCTTGATACCGCCGGCGACTATTACTTCCTCTGCACCATTACAGGCCATTGTTCCCAGGGTCAGAAGTTGGCCATCACCGTTGCTGAGTCTCCGAGCGGCCCGACCTCCAGCCCACCAGGATCGCTGCCACCGCCATCCCCCACCACAGGCACAACCGCATCTCCGACAAGCGTTGGCTCGCCTCTTGGTGTTGCGCAGCTAGTCCTGTTCGTGTCCATTCTCATGGGCTCATTGTGCTAGTTCACACAAGAGGGGGGGTTCATTGCTTCTACTAGATAGAGGTGGAATTGTTGGTACATTGCGAGGTGCTGTTGCAGAAAATATAGTGGATGAATTCATTGTCTTTCTTTGGAACGAGATTCAGATAGAAATAATCAATTGAGCTATACAGAGAATCTTGAGTTGGTTTAGCTTGGCCAGTCTCTCTGGCTTCAGAACATTTGGATTTTTCATGTCGCAGTTTGACATGTTGACTACACCGTTTAATCAGCCCTTCTAGTGTCCTTTTCCCGATTTTTGGTACACGAGTTATTGACCACACCGTTCAATCAGCCCTCCATGGCCAAATAAAATGATAAGAGCTCTAGTCTTTAATGAAGAATTCAGCAACAAAGTCAGACCACACGAGAAAACTTAGCATATTAACTGGTAATGTTTTAGTATATTTCTTGGAATAAATTAGCTTGATAGCTTTAATTTTTTTTTTAACGAAACAACTTATAGTCTGAGCTTATCACAAAATTCTTTGAGACTGAGAGGAACAACGTTGAATTTGGTTTGACAGTTTCATTTGCAAGGACACTAGTGTTTTGCTAAATATAGTCACTCAAGCAAAATCATGGACAAGTATCTTTGAAAGTCCCGAAATTTATTACGAAAGACAATTGAAAGCGATAAAACTTTCAAAAAACGAATCAAACCTAACACAAACCTATTCTTTGTCCGGCCCATCAAATCAAATGGGCCAACCCGGCCAATCGACGTTTCATGGTGAATTGAGCCTCGCCTAGACATGGCAAAGGCCGACTCACTTCTGCATTGGGTGAGGGAGAACCCAATGACCGAGATCGATCGAGCCTCACCAAGCCATGGCAAGGCCAACCCCGTTGTCGCTAGGCGAGGGAGAACCCAGCAACGGCGAGGTTGGCATCGCCTTGGCTAGGCGAGGCTCGCCCTTACCAGTGGTTGGTGGGGAGCTTCACTAGAATTTTGCGGAGGTCGACCTCGGCCCCCCACCCTCCTCTAGCTAGTCTTTGGATTGGCCAGAGGAAGAGGAGCATAAAAACAAAAAATAAAACAAATGAAAAATAAACAAATATGTTAAAATATGAAACAATTACCATGTCGGTATTGATCGGATAGACTAAATTAGCATAAATGCAAAAAGGTTTATAACTAAATTAGCAAAATTGAAAGGTTTAGGATTGAATTGGCAAAGATGTAATAAGTTTAGGACTAAATCGGGCTTGCATGTGAAAGGGGTGTTGAAAATACCCCATGCCGCTAGACAATGATATATATATACTCTTTACACTTATTAGCTTTAACTTTTCAATTGGACTTTCATATAACCACGTTGCTTATCCAAAGAGCGGCCTTCAAGTGGAGTCGATGGCACGACACAAAATCTCAAAGACTCGATGACAATTAACAATGTTTTTCCGGTGTCGGCCCCAAAAATAGATGATAAAAATTTTCTAATCTGTTCTTCGCCCGAGTTTATTTTTGTTGCGGAAAAAATATCAACTAATTTTTTCTGTGAAATCCCCACATCCTGGTTCTCGGATTCGTTTCATCATGTGCATTAACGTGCTTCCACGCTCTCATTGCCCCTTTTTCCTCTTCCATCATTACGATTTCTTTTTTATTAGAGTTTTTTCTCCTATCATTTCAATGGGGTTAGACTTTTGTATTATCTAAATACAAATTTGAAAAATTCGAGATTCTTATGCACGCTGATGGGCTTCACGAAGCAAAATCGATTCCCAAAAGTCAAAGGCTTTGCTAGGCTGGTCGGTGCTCCGTGGATAGATTCAATTCCGCATATGGATACTAAAATTGTCAAAAGTTATATACGAAGTTCACTTTAGTGTTAAAAATTTTCGCTTTTCAATTTTTTAAAAAAGCAATTACTTAAATGCTAACTTCGATTTGAATCCCTGAAAATCCGACATAGCCATAGTTTATTAATAATTCCTACCTACGTAGCTCATCGACATGCTTCGTCAGCATATTATCTCCTAAACGGTGTCGGTTTCAAGTTTTGCCCCAAATTTGAAAACCTAATTCAATTTTCCCCCCGAAAGCACACTCTTTCCCTCCGCGAAGCCGCTTGCGCGCCGTGGTCGCCATCATTCACCACGACAAACACGTAAATGACAAGGTCAACGAAACCGGCGGCAGAGGAAAGGAAAGAGAACGAGCTGAGTCAAACGCGCGGTGAGCTTTCAACGAAAGAAATAACCGTGTGTCTTCGTCGGCCATAATGCACCCTGGCCCTCTGCAGCTGCTCCACAAGCCTGTCGGCGAGCTTCGAATCCACCAGCTCAATGCTCGCTTGAGCATCAATGGAGGCCTGAAGGCGACGAATGGACGAGTCGAGCACGGCATGCGCTGCTGTAACGACTGCTCCTCGCTCGACGTGTGGGCGATGTGCGCGGTGGCATCCTGTGTTTCCCATAGAGAGAGAGAGAGAGAGTCAGCAGGTTCAACAACAAACAAGTATGCGATGTCATTTTAAAAATGGAAGTCGTGTGGTGTCGTTTTGGATGGCCAACCACATCAGCTCATGCGAGATCGTTTTGTATGTCCACATCATTTTGGCTGGAATTTCTCTCTAGAGGCACTTAAATAATCTTTTTTTTTTTTTAAAGTGACACTTAAATTATCTGACGAAAACTTTTAGTATAAAAGTAAAAGAAAGAAGATACACAACTTTTAAGACTTCTAGTATCATTACGCCGTTCAATTCTTTTGCATCAATGTAAAACTAATGTGTCACTACAAAAATATAAACCTTTTTTCCCCTTAAAAGCACAATCGGCAAAGTGATTGATGAAAGCCCCATGTCATCAACATCCTACGTGGAGCCAAGCTCATGCCGACCCGACCCCGTTCCACCTGTCACATATCCCACTTCGGTGGCTCCACCAAGGGGTCAACGCAATGCACGACAGGGATCATTCCATAAACTTCTTTAATTTTTCGTGTTTAGTCAAAATGATTCTATAAAAAAGTTGGAGCCCCAGGAGGTCTAAGAGCAAAGAGGGGTGTTCAAGTTCAAAACGGACGTTTTCTTGAAAACACAGAGGCCAATGGCAAGGCATCTGAACGGTTTTACTTTCCTGGCGGTCGCTACGGTGGCGGCGACCATGGCTTTACTGTCGGGATATGCAGCGCAAACTACTGTGCCGCCGCCTGAACATCCGAAAGGGACGGTGACTTACACCGTGGGAGACGCCATGGGGTGGACCATACCTGCAGGCGGGGCGGCTGCGTATCAAGCTTGGGCTAGCAGCAATATCTTCGAGGTTGGAGACATTTTAGGTGAGTTGAGAAATGATAGTTTAGTATAAAGTCGAAAGCCGTCTTCGTGACTTTAGACATTTTAGGTGAGTTGAGAATAAATCGCCACAATCAAAAAAGGCAAAAGGGATAAAAAGAAATATTTTTAAGCCGATAATCGAAAGGGAGATCCGGCTCAAATACCACGTGAAAATGTCCGATTTAAAAACTTAAACCGATAGGCAAACGGAAACTACACGTATAGAGAGCATCTAAGCTCCGTAGACAGAGCGATAAGAGATATTTAACGCTCACAAAGCCCGTGTTTTCATCTTCTTATTAATTTTCTATTTTATGTTTCCGAGAAAACGAAAGAGTTCTTTTTTAATTAAGTGCATGAGAAGGGATCAAGAATAAGGGTACAATCGAAAGTGCAACTTTATAGGGATGCTGATTCTCCACAAAATTAAAAAAAAAATGAGGGGGCAGGTTTCAAGTCACGCCCATGTGACATGTCCGATTCGTTTTGGAATCGATCCGCAACATTTTCTTTAGTGGGTCGTTCATCATGCGTGTGGTGGGGTCGGCCATCTAATCGAACCGAAAGAAAAAAAACAAAATCATGGACTTTTTATTCCGAGATAAATTTCCTCTTTTATTTATTATTATTTTTTAAAATTTCAGTTCCGAACGCACATTATTCCGTCGGCTAGTTACTAAACTAGACTCGTTATTGCCGTGCCACTTTTGCAAATGGGGTCTCAACCACTCGTGGCTAAAGTCACGAAGACGGCTTTCGACTCGTGTAGCAAGGCTAACCCCCTCTCTATCTCCACCGTCCCACCGGCGAGGATCACCCTCACCACCGCCGGCCAGCATTTCTTCATATGCACCATCCCTGGCCATTGCTTGTCAGGCCAAAAGGTTGCCATCAACGTCACCACCTCCGGCCCTTCCGGCACTCCCCTGCCGAACCTCTCTGCCACCCCGCCGCCGTTCTCCTCTACCGCTCTGCCCCCCAAGGCAGCCACTCCTTCTCCCCCCGCCTCTACTCCAACATCCTCTATTGCCACTCCACCTCTGTCGCCCTCTGCCTCCACTCCATCGTCCTCGATTGTTTCTCCGCCGACCAGCACCGTGACTCCAGCACATTCCACAATGAGTCCTCCACCTAAAGTGGCGACTCCATCGCCCTCCGCCACCATGCCGCCCTCTAGCAAGGCTGCTCCACCATCTTCAACCCTAGCTCCCTCAGCAGTGGCGACATCTCCGGCTGAAGTTGCAGCTCCTCCCATGCAAGGGAACTCGGCACCATCAGTTGGTGTCGCTGGAGTTTTTGCAGTAATTTTGACCACGGCAGTAGCTTTATTTACTTTTCCATAACCGTTGTTGAAAAAAGGTACGTATTGGAGGAAATATACGCAACACTATTTGTTGTAACAAAAAAAATAAAAACTCTGAGAAAGAAAAAATAATGACCAAGTCAATGAGTAAATTTGTTGAATAAATCTTCTCAACACAGGCAGAGTTCACCAATGTTACAAAAAATATAGACTAGAAAATTTGCTATAAAAAATTACAACAAAATTGAACAAGATGTGAGGTACGGCTAACTGAATCTCCTTAAGATGATTAGATTCTACCAACAGTGCTAAGCAACTTTACGAACTATATCTCCCAAGATACA
Organism: Syzygium grande; assembly: GCA_024733475.1. Lineage (NCBI taxonomy): Eukaryota > Viridiplantae > Streptophyta > Magnoliopsida > Myrtales > Myrtaceae > Syzygium > Syzygium grande. Next base: position 30,257,006 of record JAMXDD010000008.1, on the reverse strand, counting down.
ACACATCGAACCCATTTGAATAAACACTATACAAATAGGACTCTGTCAAACACTTCTTGAAATCATTACACTTATTAAAATTAGCCCAAGTTTGCTATCTTCTTCATTTTACCAGAGTTTACATCCTAATTTACCATGCCATAGATAAGGAGACACAACAGTGTAAACCAAAGACTTCTATTTATTGATAGTCCTTGGGTACAAGCATTTTGAATTTACATCAATGATAGCCACATTAGCTTTGAAAAGGTCATTTCATAAGTACCATTTGACCACATACATCCTTCTTTGGAAAGTACAAACCTGTCAAATTCAAATACAATTTTGAAACCCTTCTTGACAAGTATGGGACCCGAAAATGAGATTCTTCCGAATCTTTGGTACATACAACACGTTTAGCAAGATAATTTCTTTGCCGGAAGTGAACTTCAGGATCACCTTTCCTCTCTCAGCAATCTTTGCTCATGTAGAGTTTAGCCATGTGAAGCTTCTCTTCTTTCTTAGCCTTTTCGTAAGACGAGAATATGTGTTTATCCATACAAATATAATTTGTGATATATGTGTCCAACCACCAATCGTTATTGTTCGACACTAAAAATATCTCGGACGCCACCACAACAGTTAGTCTCTCATCATCTTCCTACTCTATCAAATTCAGTTACTCGGTTGCACCATTGGCCTTGCCTTTGTTCAGGCGCTTCTTGCAATCCTTAGCCCGATGGCCGAGTTTATTGCAAATAAAACATGTCCCTTGAAATTTTTGGGATTGTTCCTTCTGCTTGTCTTTTCCTTGAAAAGACTTCTTCCTCTTCCTATCTTCATTGGAATTGAAAGATTCAACAAAATTGGTCTTTGGTTCTATAGGAGGGGTTGCATTCATCCTGTTGTCTTCCTCAATTCTGAAGCGTAGAATGAGATCTTCAAAACTTACCTCTTTCTGTTTGTGCTTCAAATAATTTTTTAAGTATGACTAGCCCGAGGCAACTTCTCAATAATAGCTGCCAATTGGAATGATTTATTAAGGGTGCGAATGATAAAATTTCTCTTCTCCAGTCCTATTTCTGGCTAGAAATAGAAAAATCTATTTTTACTCTCCATACGAGTTTTTAAGCAAAAAGTAACATTTGATAACGATATAGAATCTCCGTTCTCGGAATAAAAATTCATTTGGTAGATTATTCTTAATTTTTTGTTCTTGAGGTCGATAAGCGGAGGTCGACGACCGATGTGCAGCGGCAAGCGATGTTAAAAAGTAGAAAATTTTAACTTCTCATTTCTATTTCAAACCTATTTTCAGGCTAAAAATTTGTCTCAAAAGTAGAAAAATGAAATTATTTTACTAAACGGATTTTTATTCTAAATCTGTTCTTGGGAACAAAAAAAAATAGAAAAATCGGGGAAACAAAATGATTATTATTCGCGCTTTAAATGTCATTCCCTCGGCATAGATGTCATTCGGAATTATTTGCAAATCCCAAACCTAACTCATGAAGTCTAGGAATTTGGCAACCACGAATTTCTTGGTGCTTGCATCCTCGATCTTGTATTTCTTTTCTAAGAACTCCCATAATTGTTTAGCAATTCCAATGTTATAATGAAAACTATATAGGGAATTTACTAAATAGTTAAGGATATAGTTTTGGCATAGGAAGTCCTCGTGCTTCCAAGTCTCCAACGCTTCAAGCATCGTGACATCTCGCTCATCTAGACTAATCGTCGGGCACATCTTCGATAAGTACTTGACCAGATTCAGCATGGTCAGATAGAAAACATCTTTTGCTGCTATTATTTAAAGCCCACACCGATAAATTTCTCCAGTTTCTCTGTATCATCAAGTAAGGCAAAGCCTGTTGATTTATACCTGTAGCACCATAGATTTTCTTGGCCCGCAACATTAGCTGCTACAACACCAGGCCCCAGGGTACGAACCTCTCTACCAGTAGCGATCGAAAGGACCATAGGAACATCTTCAGAAACATTCCGGATATCAATGGGTGCTTTAGTGTTATCGATGATCACAAATTTCTGACAAACCTAATAACTAGTTAGAGAAAAGCTAATCGCCTTAAGATTGTTGGAAAAAGAAAGAATGTACGCATTGGAGGAAATATACATATCACCATTTGTTGTAACCAGAAAAATAATAACTCTGAAAAAAACGATAACAACTATAATAATGACCAAGTCAATGAGTAAATTTATTGAATAAATCTTCTCAACAAGTGAAGAGTTCACCAATGTTACAAATAATATAGACTAGCAAAATTACCATAAAAATGTAACAAAATTAAATAAGATGTGAGGTACGGCTAACCGAATCTCTTTAAGGTGATAGTTTCTATCAACGGTGCTAAGTAGTTTCATGAACTATGTCTCCCAAGATGCAACACATCGGACCTGTTTGAATAATCACTATGCATACATGACTCTATCGGACACTTTTCGAAACCTTTACACTAGAGAAAAAATTGAAGTGAAGAGATGCGGGGGTTTTCTTCTTGTTGTTCTTCCTTAATTGAAGAATAGTTCAAATCAATTTATAGAGTTTGAGAAGTCATGCACCGAAGAGATACATGAACTCAAGAAACACATGAATTCAAGAGATACGTGAACTCAAGAGATACATGAATTCAATAGATATATGAACCGAAAAAATACATGAATTGAAGAAACGTATCTCGTTTTGCTCACTTTCGTTGATCCATTAACTCACCATAATTACAACAATTCCCCACATTAATGGATCAACAAATCATTTTGACTCAAAGCATTCTAAATGTGTTTGTGGAAGTACACTACATCAAGATGGGTAGCTTTCGCTTTGAACCCTCTTTAGCAAAAGCCTACTTGCATTGACATATAGAAATTAGTTTGGGTAAATGACGCCAGTTGTACAAGTTGGGAATTTTTTGTGAGGCAAAAATTAGTTTGAAGTAAATATGGTGGAGGCATTCCGCTTTGGGGATTTCTTATGGTATTAGCTCTATATTTTTTTTTAAGGCAAAAGGACACTATAAGTGCCATAACTTATGTACGATGCTCACTTTAGTGCCAAAAATTTTTGCCAGCTCACTTAAGTGCCAAAATCGAAGGAAAAACGATCACTTAAATGCCAAAATTTTTTTTTGGATCACTTCAGTACTAAAATTTTCGAAAAATGATCACTTAAGTGTTAAATTTTTTAAAAAACGATCACTTAAGTGCCAATTTCTAACAAGCCACGTCAGCTTCAGAAATTAATAAAAAAAATGCCACATCAGATTTCCGGTGAAAATTTATGTACAGCACCGGAGTTGGCACTTAAGTGATCGTTTTTCAAAAATTTTAGCATTTAAGTGATCATTTTTCAAAAAATTTAGCACTAAAGTGATAAAAAAAAAACTTATGGCACCAAAGTGAGCGCCGTACACAAGTTTTGACACTTGTAATATTCTTTTGCCTTTTTTTTTAATGTGTCCTTCACCTCATTTTTTTCTCCCGAAAAATCAACCAAATTTCCCTGTGAAAGCCCCACGTCCGGATTCTCGGACTCATCTCATCACATATAACGTGCTTCCACGATCTCATTGCATCTTCTTCCTCTTCTGTTAGCGAGCTCTTTTTCATTACAGCTTTTCCAATATTTCAATGGGGTTAGACTTTTTGTGTTGTCTAAATTCAGATTGAAAGTTCGAAAATTCTTGTTCACGCCTCATGGACTTCACGTAGCAAAATCGAACTCCCCAAAAAGTCAAAAGCATTCGCTAGGCTCGGTGGGCTTCTCTTGAGGATTAGATCGATTCTCTATTGCAACAAGCATTTAACACTTAAAAGGTCAAAATGTCATTCGAAAAATCTGAGCTCTTTTATTCCCTTATGGCTCAATCGACAAAGTGATTGATCAAAGCCCCACGTCATTAAACATCCTACGGTGCCGAGCTCGTGCCGACCCGACCCGTTCCACTTGTCGCGAATCCGACGGCGGCGGGGACTCCACAAAGGCGTCAACACAGCGCACGACAATGATCATTCCACAGGCTTCTTTAATCTTTCTTTCTCAGTCAAAATGGTTCTATAAAAGAGGAAGCCCCAGGAGCACCAAAGAGCAAAAGAGGGATTGAAATTCACAGATTTCGTGAGTAGGAGGAGATAAAGTTAAAGAGCAGGGGCGACCTGACGTTTCTGAGAACACAAGAGGGCAATGGCGAGGCGTTTGGTCGGTGTTATTTTCATTGCGGTGGCGGCGATGGCAGCTCTGCTGCCGGGAACTACCGCGCAGGTGCCTGCGCCGCCGCCCGGACATCCGAAAGGGCCGGTGACTTACACGGTCGGAGACACCATGGGGTGGACTATACCCGCGGGCGGCGCGGCAGCATATCAAGCTTGGGCTAGCAACAATATATTCGAGGTTGGAGACATTTTAGGTACGTCGAGAAAGTACATTTTAGTATAAAACAAGACATAGAGAATACGTTATTAGTGCAAAATAATTATAAGAACAACCTTTAGCAAACTAATTCTTGGGTCCAAAATAATGATTCTCTGACCTCTTCATGCAGTCTTCAACTTCAACAATGGAGCGCACGACGTGGCTGAAGTGACGGAGTCGGATTTCAACTCATGCAACGGGGCCAACACCCTCTCCATCTCCACCGTCCCGCCGGGGAGGATCACCCTCGCCACCGCTGGCCAGCATTTCTTCATATGCACCGTCCCCGGCCACTGCTTGTCGGGACAACAGGTTGCCATCAACGTCACCGCCGCCAGCCCATCCGGCACCCCGCCGCCGTCCTCCCCAGCCGCCCCGCCCCCCAAGGCGGCCACTCCTCCCCCCTCCGCCGCCACTCCGAAATCCTCCGCCATGGCTCCAACTCGGTCGCCATCCGCCTCCGCCCCGTCGTCCTCCTCGGCCACTTCTCCGCGGACCGGCGCCGTGACTCCGGCACCTTCCACAGCAAGTCTTCCGCCTAAAGTGGCGACTCCATCACCCTCAACCACCCCGCCACCCTCCAGCACCACTGCTCCACCATCTTCAACCCTGGCTCCCTCGGCGGTGGCGGCATCTCCGGCCGGAGCTGCGGTCCCTCCCACGCAAGGGAACTCGGCAGCATCACTCGGCATCACCGGAGTTTCTGCAGTAATTTTGACCGCGGCTGTAGCTCTATTGACTTTTCCGTGATTGTTGCGGAGTCACTTTTGGTCATTACATTATCTTTTTCTGGTTGCGCAAGATGAAAATGATGATGTGAATCGTGATCCTCGAGTTCTCATTCCCCATGCTTTTTTTCTATCATGAATAAAGAATGTTTCGTCACCATGCTTGTGAATGTTGCATGCCATGCAATGATGTAAAGAAAAGCAGGAAAAGGGAATGACTCCTTCTTTTGTTCGTCTTTTTGGCTTCATTACAAGCCTGATCTAATCCTTCCCCTCATTCCTTCATTTCCACAAATACCAGCAACAAAGGCCGATTTACTTAGGAAAGCTTCTATGCTAGAATGAAGGAGGGATACTAGCCATTGATCAGAAGCAGGGAAGTTTCTCTGTTGAGTTTCAGGCCCATATGGTAATCTTGAGTGAAATAAATACCACGGCTTCGATCCTTTTTCAATAAAATCATCAATTATTGAATCGGCAAAGCCCAATTGATGTCTCTTTCTCCTTCAAGTTTAATTACTACAATACCAGAGCGAATATGATCTCCACCGGACATACGTAAGGCTTTAGCTGGTACTGAGAAGTGTATGCCATGATTTTTCTGTCAGTCGATAACTGCATGCATTGTACAATGGATGTGAATAAGTGGACCGTTATCTCGGCAAAAATGAACCAAGCTAGTATTGGCAGTGAATCCCCCCTGTTAAGTTAGTGCAGACCAAACACATCTACATCTTTCACAGATTTAAGTACCAAATGCTCGGTGGTCTCCACTTCATGACAGAACCCACACTCAGAGCTTACCCTTATCTTTCTTTTACATATGTAATCAGCTGTAGCAACGACATTACAGCTAAGTCTCCACGAAAAGAGTCATCTTTTGGGGGCAGTCAATATTCCACCCAAGGGTCCATACCTCATTGACCACTTTATGGCAACTGGAAGACTTGGTTCTCGTCATCTGCTTTTTCCTCTGTTACATTGCAAAGTGATATGCAGATTTAACTAAGAAAGTTCCACTTCTATTTTAGGGCCAGATCACTTTATCTTCGTTTCTGCCCCAGCTAATATGAGTTCATGCACCATGGCCTGTTCCTCTCGATATATTTTCCCTCTTATAGGTTCAGTGTTTAAGGATTCGTTTCATTGTCAATAAGAGCTTCAACTTTCAGGCTTCTACCCACCATCAGTGTCAACTGGATGCACCTTGTAATCCCTACTAGAATTCACCCACCTGTCTTCACATACTCTTGACTGATTTTCCATTGGCTATCTTCCATGGAACTCCTCCTTTGATCAGCTCCTTGCCTTCCAAGATACTACCCCATCCCCAAGACATCCTCCCTCCTTTTCTTGTCTCCATGAAGCTGCAATTAGGAAAGTAAAATCCCTTAAGCCTCCCTACTCAGAATTCTGAAGGATTAGTTTGAATCCTCCAGGCAAGATCGGGAAGGAGAGCTAGGTTGAACTGAGAAAGACTTCTGAAACCCAGACCCCCTTCCAATTTAGCTTCAGTTGAGCTTCCCCAACTTCTCCACTGCGCTGTCCCCTCACTTTTCTGTTGCCCCCACCAAAATTTAGACCCAGCAGCATCCACTTGCTCACTCCACTTCTCAAGAAACTCAAAGCGAGACATTGAGCTAGTGGGGACTGCATATGCCACTGTTTTTATGAGCATTTCTCTCCCAGCTTGAGATACTAAGAGATTTCCAGCCTGGAAGCCTTCAACACCCTTTCTTTCGCAAAACCCAGTGCCTCATATCTTCACCCCAAAATGGGCAAACCAGAGCATCACTCACTGCAGCTTTTGAATTCATTTCCCACATTTGAATTGAAGAAGATGCTGGATTTCTGCACATTGACTTTCTTCCCTGAAGCTCGACAGTAACGGTCAAGAATCCCTTTAAAATTTCTTCAGTTATCCTCATCAACACAGTATGGACTAACAAATTGAGCAAGACACCGGCTACAAATAAAGAACAAATAGGGAGATAAAGGGCCTCCTTGACGAATTCCTTTGAAAGGACAAATTTTTATCGGACCTTTCGCCATCTAGTAATATCTCATAGCCCACAGATCTTTCACAAGTCATGACCCAACCACCAATGTTTCCTCATAAACCATTTTAGGCATTACACATTTTAGGAAACTCCATCCCACACGATCACATGCTTTGTTCATATCAAGTTTCATAGCACCCTATCCATCTTTCCCATTTTTCCTCAACTTCATATGATAGAAAGCCTCATGGGCCACAATAGTCAAATCTTGTACGAGTCTACCTTCAAGGCATGGATTCTGGATAGGACTTCAGGAGTTAAGAATTGAGGAAGAAAATGTTTGAGCCTATTAACAAGGACTTTGGAAATGATTTTATAAATGAAGTTACATGAACTAATGGGTCTATACCCCTTTCTTCATCTACCACCACCGTCACTCCGTTGCGCGCGCCGTCCACGCGTCTGACCATCACCATCATTGGAGGCGCGTCTACCTCTGCACTATGGGCGGAAGAGATTGGAGGGGCTGTGCTTTTTTGTGTTAAATAGACTGTTTTTAGGTAATATCACGTGCTATTGATCAATATAGTGATACTTGTTACTGATTTACACAAATTCTAATTCAAATTTGAGGAAATTTCCGTGAATCAAGATCGGAGATAAGACACGACCTCAACTAAAGTGACTCACTACATAGGGAATCGAGTTGTAGACAGCTCTCAAACATAGTAAAAGATTACGAAGATGTTCATTGTACCAGTAATTCAAAAAGAACATAAACTATCACATCTTAGGCTAATGTTTCAATGGTGCATTGTAGAGTACGCATGATTGATATGACCTATTCCAACAAGAAATCAACAAAAGTGACTGAAAATTAATCGAGATTATACAGATTATGAATTGAACTCAGCTCCGAACACAATAGATCTGTGTTTTTTTATTACATTGTTGATTTGGTTCAGCCAAAGGATATTAAACAATAATCTCTCTCTCTCTCTCTCTCTCTCTCTCTCTCTCTCTCTCTCTCTCTCTCTCTCTCTCTCTCTCCTATAAAAACTCAGCACTACAAGGAACCGCACGCATTACACTCGGAAGCAGAACACAGATTCGACTGAAGGAGAGCTGAATAACAGAGGGGAGACCTGAAGGAGCACATGGAAATGGCTACTCGCGTGAATTTAACGGCATGGTTGATTATGGTGATTTCGGCCGGCTTCATAAAGGTCCATGCGGCGGCAGCGACGACGTACACGGTCGGAGATGAATTGGGGTGGACTGTCCCCCAACATATCCTATTACCAGTCTTGGGCTGCCTCAAGACTTTCATGGTCGGCGACCAGCTATGTATAAGCCCCTCCTTTTACCTTGTTCTTATTCTTTCGTTTGTTTCCTATTCCTGGTACATGCGCAAGGTTTTCTCTTTCGCCATTAATTTTTCGGGCAATTAGCCAAGTGAGCTATTCAAGAACGGAGCGATTTGCATGTATATATGAGAACGAATCGATTTCCAACAACTCATATTGTCTAGCAAAATCTTACCTTTGGAGGATTTAGTTTTCGCAATAATGTAGAGATCCAGATTTATGGATATGACTTGATCGATGTCATTGATCTCTCTCTAGATCAAAACATAGTCATGGCTTCTCGTGTAATTTCTACAGTGTAATCGATTTTGCGCGTCATATCATTCATGAAATGAGCATACTTTGTTTCAGCTTTCAATTGGACCAGGACACATAATGTGGCCGAAGTATCAAAGGCTGAGTACGACAACTGCACCCAGGTCGTACCTGTTCTGGGCAGTCCGGGGTACATCAAGCTCTTGAAGGGCGAGTCTTACCATTACATCTGCACGGTCGGTTCACATTGCGAGCTTGGCCAGAAGCTGTCCATCACTGTCGGATCGTCCGCAGCCACTCCGGCCTCACCGAGCAATTCCGCTCCGTCGACTCCTCTCGACTCCAGTGTCTTGGTCTCTGCATGTATCACCATCGCTTACTGTGTCATTATACTCGCCGGTGAATTGAATGTCGTACATTATATTGGATAAACATGTTGGTGTCGCCTCTATAATGTAAGGAAAATAAAGTCAATTGTCTCTTTCTTGGCCTATAAGAAAAGAGAGTCAATTCATGTGAGTTAGATTGCCGCTGTTTGTTGATTTGTACTTGTTGATTTTGATCAATGGATTCCACAAAGCTGAACTATGAGCGGGGAAGTGAACACCATATCTTTAGAGAAAAGTGAAATTTGAGTCATTCATCCGGTCCCTTCCTAATTACCCCTGCATTATACAATAGGAAAGTCAAAAAATTAGGTGATAAATATAAACAAACATATCTAAAAACAATCCGCCTTCTCCAATTCACGTCCTTAACCACCTGGCTTGCAAAGGCATAGTGCGCACACTAATGTATATAACGCTAAGACATGTCTTGTAATTTGAGAAAGGACCCTCCACAAGTTCCATCGCATATGACTAAACCAAACGAGAAACTCGATCTGACAATCAAGAGAAGAAGTGATGAAATCTATTTAGGTTTAGATCCGGCACTCTGCTAATCAAAGTTTTGCCATCAACCATGCTTCAAGCCATGGCGTTCACTCAATCAATTGTTTATCAATCATACAATTGACATAAAGAAGCCGTAAGCAATGTCCAAAAAGATCGAAGCAAAGCAGCACAAGAAAGAGGACTTTTGGTGAGGATTGGCGGTGGGGTTCCTGGGGAAGTTTCTTTCTTGTAATGCTGAAGAAAGTGACGCAAAGATAAGTTTGCACCATCTGAACTTAGTGAAGTATATAGTCATCTATCGTTCATCCAATGTCATCGGTCCAAGTGTTATTGGAGCATCAAAAGCAACCAAAAAGTACATGACTTAAAACTGCTTTATAGTTTCTTCTGGCATTTGGTGATGTATGATGCATAAAAGGATCGATGGCTGATCACGACGTGGCCCGAGTTGAATTAAAGAGCGAGCGGTGGGTACAGCACTCGAAAAGATGAATTTCTCATCTTTGGGATGTAATGCTTACGTAGTTAATGCAGTGTCGGTAATCGCTGCTTATGACATTCGATATTCATAAATATTATTATCTCGACCAAGTTAGGATTTCCTTTTTCTCTGTATATTGATTGTACTGAGCTCTACGTCCTTAAAAGAAATTTCATGCTCGAATTGCAAATAACGATCCTCGAATTATGTTTTCAAAGGTGGAACCTATGCCTCAAAATGTTTAATCGACTCCCAATAGCAAAAACTAAAAAAAAACCAAGTGACTTACGAAAAGCTTTGAGTCGCTTCTTGATCCAAAAGAACAGACAGATATGATAGGCCAAGATCGAGCAGCTTCGAGCCAGTCCATTGCTTTGCATGTGGATGTGAAAAAGAATACAACAGTCTTATCTTTCCAACACCAACTCCAATTGAACTTGCACGATAGCATTACAGCTCTCTTATCTCTAATTGGCGCAGCGAAAGTTTTCACTTTGACAGTTCCGTTGAATGTCCTAATGAATTTCTGCCAGAACAACACTAAAGCATGCAAGATTTTGCAATCATTTGAAATGCTTAGTTCAAGAACTTCCTGGTCTTCGACGTTGCTCAACATTGAAGTGAATGTCGATTAGACCTGTTATGCCAGCAGTGATCTTTTGACCTACTTTAACAGGGCCAACACCTTGGGGAGTGCCTGCACAATCGGGTGCAAGAGATCATATGCCCGGTAAAAACCAAAACATTATTAGACACAGAGAAAGCCTCTTCTGAATCTAAGGGAAGTCTAAGGGAAGGGAGTTGAGAAACATTAAAGACTTGGTTTTTCAGGTCATACTACTGATAACATACTGCACAAACCAAGAATTCTAAATACTGCAAAATAACTTCATAGCAAGAAGACATCTGACACCAAAAAGTGATACAAAAGATTGAAGCAATTACCTGTCAGTATGACATCTCCCTCAAGAAGGGTCATAATAGAGCTTATGTGGCTAATAAGAAAAGGAAGCTTAAAAATCATGTCCTTGGTTGAACCCTTCTGCCTTATTTCATCATCTACCTGCAGTTAGAGCAAACAACTAGACTAAGATCAGTTTACATAAATGAGAATCAAGCACTCATTGTTATGTGAATGTAAGACTGAGAATTTGACACCTTGAGCCACAATTCCAAGTTGTCAGGGTCTGGCACCAAAGATTTGTCCAGCTGAGAAAGGTTTTGGAATCAAAACAATAGGCAAAATCAGAAAACTGCCAAAAGAGAAAACACTCAAACTAAGGTCAGACAATTGAAAATCTACTATAAGCAATCTATGGAACTCGGTTCTTAAGGTAAGTTTCTTCCAAGCCCACTGGCTGGCTAATCTCGAGTCAGAGTTCATCTATGTTGAATTCGCCAGACAATCCAAACTGACATCGTCAGGCAAAACCTATCATTCACCCCAGTAACCCATCATCCAGAATTTATCCTTCTGCATGACCTCAATATCGAATCTGATAAAAGGAAAATTAAGCAATATCATTTTCACTTACCACAGAGCTAATTGGTGTGAAAGTATCTTGCCCTTTTGCTACTGTCCAGGGAAGACCTGCGGACTAACAACAAGAACCAACAGGGGAAGAGATGAAATCAATTTCATTTAGAGTTGAACGGATCCTCAAGAAGAAAAATTTTTGGATCCACAGAAAAATGAGTAAAATATTATACATGTAGGAGCTGAAAAAATAACAAAAGCAGGTGGGTCTTAGTTGATGTCCACAAAATCAAAGGCCCATTAAGTTCCAGGCAATAATCATGTCTAATGTGCTAAGCAAGTTAATCAGCTTAAAAAAACTTTCCGAGTGTTTATTGCGAGGACATGTCACCAAAGGGAAGGTCTCATTCAAATGATAACATTACAATTTGGCAAATGCTAAAGTTTCTTCTGAAAACTACCAGCTACCTCATCTTTGATAGCAACTTTTTCTGAACCAAAAGATACAGCCAGTAGATAACCGAACATATAGTACATTTCAGGAACAAAGAGAAAGGGAGGGCCACCAATTCTACCCATAAAAGATTTAAAGAAACAGGAAATACACCTTCGCAGAAGATTGGATCTCCCTAGCAGTCATGTCCAGTCCAAGAGCATATCCTACAATTCATGAGCATACCAGCTTCACTACCTCAAAGATTGAAAAATCTTCAATCGAACGAAAAGCACAGATCAGAGAAACAAAATCACGAAAAAGACGGAATAGAGAGTCAACGACTGATTAGTTGAACCTTCTAGTTACTCAGTGATCCCTTCACTTAGCATCATAATATCCAAAGCCATCCACATTCAGTATCCCAAACCTCCACAATATACAGAAGTTAGGTGATAAACAGCTCCAATTACAGATCACACACTCAACCACAATGTAATGTGTTTCATGCACCATCCCAGGATCGTAATGTGCATTTAAGCTGTATAACCGTAGAAAAGGTTTGTGCTGCTTGCCCCAAAACACAATCTAATTGACTAAAACTCGAGGAGGGAAAAGCAAAGCATAGACCAGCTCCGTCCGGAAGTTGACAATTTATGCTAGGACGCGTTTTGCAAGCGCCAACAACAATGGTGAAAAGCATTAATGGGAATTATAGACGAGAAAAGCATGTTGTTTCAATTAGTAGTTTTCAAAATGACATCGCATTACCTTCTCTTGATCAGGGTTAATTCAACAAGAATAACAATCTAGTCGCCGGTTTAACAGAAAATACAAAGGTAGATAGATATTCGTGTCCATGATGACCAAGATATTGTACGGTTCGGGATCATCCCCCGGAAAAATTCGCTGATTCTCCTATTCAGCTTCATAATCACCCCCATCCTCCAATGAAGTTGTATCATGAACCAGAGATAAATTATCCTCTCATTACTAGCTCGAGTCCAATACCAAATGAAACTCACTCGGCCCAAAAGATCCACATAGTCTGAAGGCATCCCGAATCAATATGTGAGCGACACCGCGAATCACGACGCCATGAAGTCCGTACACTAAGAGGACGGCAGCAAAATCCATCAAGAGCGCACGCAAAGCGATCACCAGATTCGAAGTTACCTCCGACGTAGTCCATGGCGGCCGACTCGGGAACGTCCCGTGCTTTCCGCCCGATCACGACCGCGAGCTCCACCTCGTGGTGGAGCGACAGCAGCGGGGGCGGCACCTCGATCGTCCCCCCGTTTTCCAAGTACGACGACGTCGGCTTCAGGAACAGCACCGGCTCCTAGTCGCCGGAAACAATCGCGCGCGCGAATCGTCGGGGTCAAACGATCGGCGCAAACAAAGCAACCGATTCAAGAAAACGACGGAAGGCGGAGAGAGAGAGAGGGAGTGTACGGGTACCTTGGGAACGGCGTTGCCGAGCTCCTTGGCGTGGGCGGTGTAGTTGCGGCCGACGGCGACGATCTTGGTGCCGGCCTGGAGCAGCTTTTGGAGCCCGATCGATGCCATCGGCCGCGCGAAGAAGCAGCAGCAGCAGCAGCAAGTCGGTCGATCGATCGAGAGAGAGACTGCAGAAGAGGACGACGAAGTTGAGTGCTCCAATTGCCGTCTTCTTTAATATTCTTTTTTTTTTTGTCTCTCGTTTATTTAGCCATCAACAATAAGGAAAATGTTAAATATAAATATAAATGTGCGGAGCGTGATTAGCAGTAGTAAAGTCCAAGAAATTTCGATCGATCGAAATCTAGTGATCCTGTTAAAAAGGAAAAATATAATCTTCGGTGTTAATATTTCTAACATGAGATCCATGAGATTGTACTTTCTGCGATGTAGAAATTCAAACGCCAAGGCGATCAATTAATGTGTTTGTGTATACATATATAATATCGGCCAAAGATGAAATGCGTATGTCTGTAATAAAAGAAAAGAAAGCTAAAGTCGTAACCGGGCGTGTATTGAAGATAAATATTTAGAGATGCACTTATCAAAAAACGGAAAAAAGGGCCTGGAGACTCAAATTAGTTTAGAAAATGAGTAGAATCGTACGATAATAAATATTTTTACGTTTAATTTGTAAAGTAAATACATTTCTTGAATTGTCGACAACATTTATCTTGGTGGATTATCAATGTGTTAAGTTACTAACATTCACTCGAAAATGTCAACCTTAATTTGACCGATGTATCCGTACCGCTACATCATGCAACAGATGTTGGTGAATAGAAATTTGGGGAAAATCCAATACTAGACCAACGTTCGTCCAAGCAAATATTAGGTAGGACGCACGCACTTGTGGGGGAGGGAATAACACATTTCGCATCCTAAACTAGATGCGTTCGTGCTACTTTTTGCTCCCTGAATTTTCAATTTTCCACGATGCATTTTTTGAAACATGAAATCATGGACAACTTTCCTTTTCCTTGAAAAAAAAAAAATTATAAGATTCACTTTGGATTCAAACGAGCCTCAATCTTAATTAATCTTGATAGATCTCGTGCGAGACTCGCGTGATCCGAGCGATTGTGATGCACCGAGCTCACACGATGCCCATGCTTCCAATAACTTCTCTGGCCAGTTCCGATTATATAAATTGAAATAAACAAACGTCTCCGGTCGATACCAAAGGAATGGAACAAATACGATTTTTTCATGAGACCGCCGCTTTGCCGGGGAAGGTGAATCACAGTTTTTCCATCATGGTCGAAAGACGAACGCCAAAAGGGAGTATGGAAATCTAGGTTTGACCGTTGACCATCACATCTCCCGATTTTCGAAAGGGAGACTAACAAAATTTATCTTTGACAGAAAGCGAAGTCCTCCATCTGCTTACCGCAATACAATTTGCAAAATAGTCCCGATCAATCTTTCTATACTTCAGTATTTTTAATCTAGAAAATGACACAATTAGTCCCTAAACCTTAACCCAATATGTAATATAGTCTCGAATCTTTAATTTGTTCAATATAGTCCATGAACTTCACAGCAGACGTGTTCAATTTAGTCCCCGAACTATATGAAAATACTTGATATAGTCCCTAAATTTGAATTAATGGAATAACTTTATTAAATATTTTCATATAATTCAAAAATTATATTAAACATGTATCAAAGTTCGGGAGCCAAATTAAATAAATTACAAATTTAGGGGCTAAGTTGAACATTGAACATGTACCATCTGAACTCAGTGAAGTATATAGTCATCTATCGTTCATCCAATGTCATCGGTCCAAGTGTTATTGGAGCATCAAAAGCAACAAAAAGTACTCGACTTGAAACTGCTTTACAGTTTCTTCTGGCATTAGGTGATGTGCGATGCTTAAAAGAGATCCACGGCAGATCACGACGTGCCCCGCATTGAATTAAAGAGCGTGCGGTTGGTACAGCACTCGAAAAGGTGGATTTCTCACTTTGGGACGTAACGCTTACGTAGTTAATGCATTGTCTGCGATCGCTACCTATGATATTCGTTATACGTGAATATTATCATCTCGACCAAGTTAGGATTTCCTTTTTCTGCAAATATTGATTGTACTGAGCTCTACATCCTGAAAAGAAATTTCGCACTCAAATTGCAAACAACGATCCTCCAATTATGTTTTCAAAGGTGAAACCCATGCCTCCAAAAGTTTAATGAACTCCCAATAGCAAAACAGAAAAACGAAGTGACTTATGAAAAGCTTTGAGTCGCTTCTTGATCCAAAAGAACAGACAGATATGATAGGCCAAGATCGAGCAGCTTCGAGCCAGTCCATTGCTTTGCATGTGGATGTGAAAAAAGACTACAACAGTCTATCTTTCCAACACCAACTCCAATTGAACTTGCACGATAGCATTACAGCTCTCTTATCTCTAATTGGTGCAGCGAAAGTTCTCACTTGGACGGTTCAGTTGAATGTCCTAATGAATTTCTGCCAGAACACTAAAGCATGCAAGATTTTGCAATCATTTGAAATGCTTCGTTCAAGAACTTCCTGGTCTTCGACGTTGCTCAACATTGAAGTGAATGTCGATTAGACCTGTTATGCCAGCAGTGATCTTTTGACCTACTTTAACAGGGCCAACACCTTGGGGAGTGCCTGCACAATCGGGTGCAAGAGATCATATGCCCGGTAAAAAACAAAACATTATTAGACGCAGAGAAGGCCACTTCTGAATATAAGGGAAGTATAAGGAAAGGGAGTCGAGAAACATTAAAGACTTGGTCTTTCAGGTCATATTACTGATAACATACTGTACAAACCAAGAATTCTAGATACTGCAAAATAACTCCATAGCAAGAAGACATGTGACACCAAAAAGTGACACAAAAGATTGAAGCGATTACCTGTCAGGATGACATTTCCCTCAAGAAGGGTCATAAAGCTTATGTGGCTAATAAGAAAAGGAAGCTTAAAAATCATGTCCTTGGTTGAACCCTTCTGCCTTATTTCATCATCTACCTGCAGTCAGAGCAAACAACTAGACTAAGATCAGTCTACATAAATGAGAATCAAGCACTCATTGTTCTGTGAATGTAAGACTGAGAATTTGACACCTTGAGCCACAATTCCAAGTTGCCAGGATCTGGCACCAAAGATTTGTCCAGCTGAGAAACGTTTTGGAATCAAAACAATAGGCAAAATCAGAAAACAGCCAAAAGAGAAAACGCTCAAACTAAAGTCAGACACTTGAAAATCTACTATAAGCAATCTATGGAACTTGGTTCGTAAGGTAATCTTCTTCCAAGCCCACTGGCTGGCTAATCAGGTCAGAGTCCATCTACGTTGAATTTGCCAGACAATCCAAATTGACATCGTCTGGCAAAACCTATCATTCATCCCAGTCCTTTATTTTTTAGCCACATTTTGTAATTGTTGAATTTCTATAGTGAATTTTGTTTCTCCTCTCCCCCGTGGTTTTTTCCCGCAGGGATTTCCACGTAAATCTGCATGTTCTTTCATTATTCTCAGTTTTAACTTCATTGTATGTTTTGCATATGTCATAACGGGGTGTTTGTAATGGTCCTTGAGAATTGAGCCATAATCCTTGATGACCGTTGAAAGAAAAAAATTAAATCTCGTCTATTAGTTGGAAAGCTTCCAAGATTTTGTGTATTACAACATTTTGAATAGGAGTTAAGAAAAAAAAAATGCAAAGAGGGATAATTTGTTATGACATGAGGATTCGTTTTTTAATCGACCATGAAACCGCGCCACAATCAATAAAATGTCCAACTCAAAAATTATTTCCTCCATTAAAAAAATTATTTATTCATTGAATCTCCAATGTTATACAGTAGAATAGATGATATGTCATCGTGCATCATACGAGTTTCAGTCCTCAAAATCCCTTTAGCTATACCAACCACGGTAATTATATCATCTGATGACAACATGGATGACCCGGACAACATGGCAGCAGTGGCGGGCCGGCTGCGACCACGAGCACGGTGGTGGCAGTTGCAACCACGAGCATGGCCGTTGTGGCTCTATCCACAAGCATGGCAGCAGCGACAGAGGCGTCGGCGGAGTCGGTGGAGTCAGCGGCGTCGGCGGAGTCGTCGGCGTCGGCGGCGTCGGCGGAGTCGTCGGCGTCGGCGGAGTCGGCGGCATCGGCGGCGTCGGCGGCATCGGCGGCATCGGCGGCGTCGTTGCCATCGTTGTCGACGGCGACTGAGACGTTAGCTTCTGCGGCAATGTCGGTCACATTTTGATTTTTGGAATCTTAACCGTTAATTTCAGTGGTGACGTGGCGGTTTTTCTCTCTCTCTCTGTCTAAACAATAATATCTCAGTCTCTCTCTCTCTCTGTCTAAACAATAATATCTCTGTCTCTCTCTTTCTCTGTCTCTCTCTCTCTCTCTGTGTCTAAACAATAATATCTCTGTCTCTCTCTCTCTCTCTCCTGTAAAAACTCAGCTCTACAAGGAACCGCACGCATTACACTCGGAAGCAGAACACAGATTCGACTGAAGGAGAGCTGAATAACAGAGGGGAGACCTGAAGGAGCACATGGAAATGGCTACTCGCGTGAATTTAACGGCATGGTTGATTATGGTGATTTCGACCGGCTTCATACATGCAGCGGCGGCGACGACGTACACGGTCGGAGATGAATTGGGGTGGACTGTCCCCCCTAACATATCTTATTACCAGTCTTGGGCTGCCGCCAAGAATTTCACGGTCGGCGACCAGCTATGTATAAGCCCCTCCTTTTATCTTGTTCTTATTCTTTCGTTTGTTTCTTATTCCTCGTACACGCGCAAGGTTTTCTCTTTCACCATTAATTTTTCGGGCAACTATCCAAGTGAGCTATTCAAGAACGGAGCGATTTGCATGAATATGTGAGAATAAATCGATTTCCAACGACTCATATTGTCTGGCAAAATCTGACCTTTGGAGGATTTAGTTTTCGCAATCATGTAGAGATCCATATTTATGGATATGACTTGATCAATGTCATTGATCTGTCTCTAGATCAAAACAGAGTCATGGCTTCTTGTGTAATTTCTACAGTGTAATTGATTTTGCGCGTATCATTCATGAAATGAGCGTGCTTTGTTTCAGTTTTCAATCCGAGCGGGACGCATAATGTGGCGAATTCGATGAAGAATCAAAGGCCTATTACGACAATTGCACCACCGACATAGTTGGAATCGTTTCGATCAGTCCGGTGTATATCACGATCCGGGGCGGTGGGTCTCACTATTACATCTGCACAGTCGATTCACATTGCAAGCTTGGCCAGAAGCTGTCCATCACCGTCGGATCGTCCACAGCCGCTCCTACCTCACCGAGCAATTCCGCTCCGTCGACGCCTCTCGACTCCGGTGTCTTGGTCTCTGCATGTATCACCATCGCTTACCGTGTCATTATACTCGCCAGTGAATTGAATGTTGTACATTATATTGGATAAACGCGTTGGTGTCGCCTCTATAATGTAAGGAAAATAAGGTCAATTGTCTCTTTCTTGGCCTATAAAAAAAGAGAGTCAATTCATGTGAGTTAGATTGCCGCTGTTTGTTGATTTCTACTTGTTGATTTCGATCAATGGATTCCACAAACTTGAACTATGAGCGGTGAAGTGAACACCATATCTTTAGAGAAAAGTGAAATTTGAGTCATTCATCCGGTCCCTTCCTAATTACCCCTGCATTATACAATAGGAAAGTCAAAAAATTAGGTGATAAATATAAACAAACATATCTTAAAACAATCCGCCTTCCCCAATTCACTTCCTTAACCACCTCGCTTGCAAAGGCGTAGTGCGCGCACTAATGTATATAACGCTAAGACATGTCTTGTAAGTTGAGAGAGGACCCTCCACAAGCTCCATCGCATATGACTAAACCAAACAAGAAATTCGATCTGACGATCAAGAGAAGAAGTGATGAAATCTATTTAGGTTCAGATCCGGCACTCTGCTAATCAAAGTTTTGCCATCGGCTGTGCTTCAAGCCATGGCGTTCATTCAATCAATTGTTTATCAATCATACAATTGACATAAAGAAGCCATAAGCAATGTCCAAAAAGATCGAAGCAAAGCAGCACAAGAAAGATGACTTTTGATGAGGGATTGGCGGTGGGGTTCCTGGGGAAGTTTCTTTCTTGTAATGCTGAAGAAAGTGACGCAAAGGTAAGTTTGCACCATCTGAACTTAGTGAAGTATATAGTCATCTATCGTCCCTCCAATGTCGTCGGTCCAAGTGTCATTGGAGCATCAAAAGCAACCAAAAAGCACATGACTTAAAACTGCTTTACAGTTTCTTCTGGCATTAGGTGATGTACGATTCATAAAAGGATTTTTGCGATGGGCGATCACGACGTGACCCGAGTTGAATTAAAGAGCGAGCAGTGGGTACAGCACTCGAAAAGACGGATTTCTCATCTTTGGGATGTAATGCTTACGTAGTTAATACATTGTCTGTGATCGCTGCTCATGACATTCGATATTCGTAAATATTATCATCTCGACCAAGTTAGGATTTACTTTTTCTCCGGATATTGATTGTACTGAGCTCTAAGTCCTTAAAAGAAATTTCATGCTCGAATTGCAAATAACGATCCTTGAATTATGTTTTCAAAGGTGGAACCTATGCCTCAAAAAGTTCAATGGACTCCCAATAGCCCAAAAAAAAAAAAAAAAACCAAGTGACTTATGAAAAGCTTTGAGTCGCTTCTTGATCCAAAAGAACAGACAGATATGATAGGCCAAGATCGAGCAGCTTCGAGCCAGTCCATTGCTTTGCATGTGGATGTGAAAAGAACACAACAGTCTATCTAACACCAACTCCAACTGAACTTGCACGGTAGTATTACAGCTCTCTTATCTCTAATTGGTGCAGCCAAAGTTCTCACTTGGAGAGTTCAGTTGAATGTCCTAATGAATTTTCTGCCAGAACAGAACCACACTAAAGCATGCAAGATTTTGCAATCATTTGAAATGCTTAGTTCAAGAACTTCCTGGTCTTCGACGTTGCTCAACATTGAAGTGAATGTCGATTAGACCTGTTATGCCAGCAGTGATCTTTTGACCTACTTTAACAGGGCCAACACCTTGGGAGTGCCTGCACAATCGGGCGCAAGAGATCATATGCCGGTAAAAACAAGACATTATTAGACACAGAGAAAGCCACTTCTGAATCTAAGGGAAGTCTAAGGAAAGGGAGTTGAGAAACAATAAAGACTTGGTTTTTCAGGTCATACTACCGATAACATACTGTACAAACCAAGAATTCTAGATACTGCAAAATAACTTCATAGCAAGAAGACATCTGACACCAAAAAGTGACACAAAAGATTGAAGCGATTACCTGTCAGGATGACATCTCCCTCAACAAGGGTCATAATAGAGCTTATGTGGCTAATAAGAAAAGGAAGCTTAAAAATCATGTCCTTGGTCGAGCCCTTCTGCCTTATTTCATCATCTACCAGCAGTTAGAGCAAACAACTAGACTAAGATCAGTTTACATAAATGAGAATCAAGCACTCATTGTTCTGTGAATGTAAGACTGAGAATTTGACACCTTGAGCCACAATTCCAAGTTGTCAGGGTCTGGCACCAAAGTTTGTCCAGCTGAGAAAGGTTTTGGAATCAAAACAATAGGCAAAATCAGAAAACTGCCAAAAGACAAAACACTCAAAATAAAGTCAGATACTTGAAAATCTATCATAACCAATCTATGGGACTCAGTTCTTAAGGTAAGTATCTTCCAAGCCCACTGGCTGGTTAATCTCAAGTCAGAGTTCATCTATGTTGAATTCGCCAGACAATCCAAACTGACATCGTCGGGCAAAGGGTGCGATGAGAACCATTACGTGTGCCCGGCACAATTTCTGAACAGAAATGATTTTTTTTTATTCTGTGCCCGGAAACAATTTCTGAGTATTTTAAAGGCGTTTGGTAATTGTCCAAAATTTCTATTCCTAGACTAGAAAAGAATAGAAATGCGTTTGGATACTACACAAAATTTCTGTTCCCAAATAATATTTTAATAATATTTTGAATTGTTTAATTTTTTTTATTTTTTGTGTTTTTCTTCTTTGGCCATGGCGGTCGCGGCGACCGGCGGCCGGCCTACCCAGGTAGGGGGCGGGGGCGTCACGGCCCCGCCGGCCGCCCGGCGGAGGCGGGCCCTCCCCGGGGCTGGGCGAGGAGGGGCGGGGCCGCTGGCGAGGCCGAGGGCCGTCGCCGTCGCGACCCACGGCGAGCCGGGCCGCGCCGTGGGTCGCGACGGCAAGGCTCGGCCTCGCCCGATCTGGGCGAGGCCGCCTCGCCCCGCCTCGCCCAGCGGCGAAATCGGCCCCCGCCCTCGGCGGGGGGGGGCCCCCTCGCCCGAGGGCGACCCCGCCGGCAGGGGCGACCCCGCCTCCGCCGGCGGCCGGCGAGGGCCGTGACGCCCTCGCCGGCCCTGGGCTGTGGCCGGTCGCCGGCGACCGGCCATGGCCAAGGAACAAAACCAAAACAAAAATCAGAAAACAAAAAAAAGAAAAAAAAGAAAAAAAGTGATTCTCAAAATTGTGCCGAGAAACAAGAAGCAACTTTTTTTTACTTCTTGTTTCTCTTCCAAAACCGTTTCTCGGCACAAATTTTTGCAAAAAATGTGCCGGGCACAAGTGCGTTTACCAAACGATTGCTGTTCCCAAACTATTTCGGGAACAAAAGAACAGAAATTTTACTATTTGGCACGTTGCCAAACGCACCCAAAACCTATCATTCATCCCAGCAACCCATCATCCAGAATTTATCCTTCTGGATGACCTCAATATTGAATCTGATCAAAGGAAAATTAAGCAATAGCATTTTCACTTACCACAGAGCTAATTGGTGTGAAAGTATCTTGCCCTTTTGCTACTGTCCATGGAAGACCTGCGGACTACCAACAAGAACAACAGGGAAGAGATGAAATCAATTTCATTTAGAGTTGAACGGATCCTCAAGAAGAAAAAAAATTTTGGATCCACAGAAAAATGAGGAAAAAATTATAAATGTAGGAGCTGAAAAAATAACAAAAGCAGGTTGGTCTTTTTTTTTTTGGTAAGGTAAGCAGGTTGGTCTTAGTTGATGTCCACAAAATCAAAGGCCCATTAAGTTCCAGGCAATAATCATGTCTAATGTGCTGAGCAAGCTAATCAGCTTAAAAAGACTTTCCCAGTGTTTATTGCGAGGACATGCCACCAAAGGGAAGGTCTCACTCAAATTATAACATTATGATTTGGCAAATGCTAAAGTTTCTTCTGAAAACTACCAGCCACCTCATCTTTGACAGCAACTTTTTCTGAACCAAAAGGATACAGCTAGTAGATAACCGAACATATAGTATATTTCAGGAAAAAAGAGAAAGAGAGGGCCACCAATTCTATCCGTAAAACATTTAAAGAAATGGGAAATACACCTTTGCAGAAGATTGGATCTCCCTAGCAGTCATATCCAGTCCAAGAGCATACCCTACAATTCATGAGCATACCAGCTTCACTACCTCAAAGATAGAAAAATCTTCCATCAAACGAAAAGCACAGATCAGAGAAACAAAATCACGAAAAAGACGGAATAGAGAGTCAACGACTGATTAGTTGGACCAGCTCCATCCAGAAGTTGACAATTTATGCTAGGACGCGTTTTGCAAGCGCCAACAACAATGGTGAAAAGCATTAGTAGTTTTCAAAATGACATCGCATTACCTTCTCTTGATCACGGTTAATTCAACAAGAATAACAATCTAGTCGCCGGTTTAGCAGAAACTACAAAGGTAGATAGATATTCGTGTCCATGAT
Source organism: Syzygium grande (assembly GCA_024733475.1). NCBI lineage: Eukaryota > Viridiplantae > Streptophyta > Magnoliopsida > Myrtales > Myrtaceae > Syzygium > Syzygium grande. The sequence continues at coordinate 30,233,650 of JAMXDD010000008.1, read as the reverse complement.
GACCAAGATATTGTACGGTTCGGGATCATCCCCGGAAAAATTAGCTGATTCTTCTATTCAGCTTCGTTATCAGCCCCCATCCTCCAATGAAGTTGTACCATGAGCCAGAGACAAATTATCCTCTCATTACTAGCTCGAGTCCAATACCAAATGAAACTCACTCGGCCCAAAAGATCCACATAGTCTGAAGGCATCCCGAATCAATATGTGAGCGACACCGCGAATCACGACGCCATGAAGTCCGTACACTAAGAGGACGGCAGCAAAATCCATCAAGAGCGCACGCGAAGCGATCACCAGATTCGAAGTTACCTCCGACGTAGTCCATGGCGGCCGACTCGGGAACGTCCCGAGCTTTCCGCCCGATCACGACCGCGAGCTCCACCTCGTGGTGGAGCGACAGCAGCGGGGCGGCACCTCGATCGTCCCCCGTTTTCCAAGTACGACGACGTCGGCTTCAGGAACAGCACCGGCTCCTAGTCGCCGGAAACAATCGCGCGCGCGGATCGTCGGGGTCAAACGATCGGCGCAAACAAAGCAACCGATTCAAGAAGACGACGGAAGGCACGGAGAGAGAGTGTACGGGTACCTTGGGAACGGCGTTGCCGAGTTCCTTGGCGTGGGCGGTGTAGTTGCGGCCGACGGCGACGATCTTGGTGCCGGCCTGGAGCAGCTTTTGGAGCCCGATCGATGCCATCGGCCGTGCGAAGAAGCAGCAGCAGCAGCAGCAGAAAGTCGGTCGATCGATCGATCGATCGATCGCGAGAGAGACTGCAGAAGAGGACGACGAAGTTGAGTGCTCCAATTGCCGTCTTCTTTAATATTCTTTTTTTTTTTGTCTCTCGTTTATTTAGCCATCAACAATAAGGAAAATGTTAAATATAAATATAAATGTGCGGAGCGTGATTAGCAGTAGTAAAGTCCAAGAAATTTCGATCGATCGAAATCTAGTGATCCTGTTAAAAAGGAAAAATTATAATCTTCGGTGTTAGTATTTCTAACATGAGATCCATGAGGTTGTACTTTCTGTTATATAGAAATTCAGAAGCCAGGCGATTAATTAATGTGTTTGTGTATACATATATAATATCGGCCAAAGATGAAATGCGTATGTCTGTAATAAAAGAAAAGAAAGCTAAAGTCGTAACCGGGCGTGTATTGAAGATAAGGTCTCTCTCTCTGTCTCAACAATAATATCTCTCTCTCTCTCTCTGTGTCTAAACAATAATATCTCTGTCTCTCTCTCTCTCTCTCCTGTAAAAACTCAGCTCTACAAGGAACCGCACGCATTACACTCGGAAGCAGAACACAGATTCGACTGAAGGAGAGCTGAATAACAGAGGGGAGACCTGAAGGAGCACATGGAAATGGCTACTCGCGTGAATTTAACGGCATGGTTGATTATGGTGATTTCGGCCGGCTTCATACATGCGGAGGCGGCGGCGGCGGCGGCGGCGACATACACGGTCGGAGATGAATTGGGGTGGACTGTCCCCTCCAACATATCCTATTACCAGTCTTGGGCTGCCTCCAAGACTTTCATGGTCGGCGACGAGCTATGTATAAGCCCCTCCTTTTACCTTGTTCTTATTCTTTCGTTTGTTTCCTATTCCTGGTACATGCGCAAAGGTTTTCTCTTTCGCCATTAATTTTTCGGGCAATTAGCCAAGTGAGCTATTCAAGAACGGAGCGATTTGCATGTATATATGAGAACGAATCCATTTCCAACGACTCTTATTGTCTAGCAAAATCTGACCTTTGGAGGATTTAGTTTTCGCAATCATGTAGAGATCCATATTTATGGATATGACTTGATCGATGTCATTGATCTCTCTCTAGATCAAAACAGAGTCATGGCTTCTCGTGTAATTTCTACAGTGTAATCAATTTTGCGCGTCATATCATTCATGAAATGAGCGTACTTGTTTCAGTTTTCAATTGGACCGGGACGCATACTGTGGCCGAAGTATCAAAGGCTGACTACGACAACTGCACCCAGGTCACACTCGTTTTGGGCAGCCCGGTGAACATCACACTCTTGAAGGGCGGGTCTCACTATTACATCTGCACAGTCGATTCACATTGCAAGCTTGGCCAGAAGCTGTCCATCACCGTCGGATCGTCCACAGCCGCTCCTACCTCACCGAGCAATTCCGCTCCGTCGACGCCTCTCGACTCCGGTGTCTTGGTCTCTGCATGTATCACCATCGCTTACTGTGTCATTATACTCGCCAGTGAATTGAATGTCGTACATTATATTGGATAAACGCATTGGTGTCGCCTCTATAATGTAAGGAAAATGAGGTCAATTGTCTCTTTCTTGGCCTATAAGAAAAGAGAGTCAATTCATGTGAGTTAGATTGCCGCTGTTTTTTTGATTTCTACTTGTTGATTTCAATCAATGGAATCCACAAACCTTAACTATGAGCGGTGAAGTGAACACCATATCTTTAGAGAAAAGTGAAATTTGAGTCATTCATCCGGTCCCTTCCTAATTACCCCTGCATTATACGATAGGAAAGTAAAAAAATTAGCTGATAAATATAAACAAACATATCTAAAAACAATCCGCCTTCTCCAATTCACGTCCTTAACCACCTGGCTTGCAAAGGCGTAGTGCGCGCACTAATGTATATAATGCTAAGACATGTCTTGTAAGTTGAGAGAGGACCTCCACAAGTTCCATCGCATATGACTAAACCAAACGAGAAACTTGATTTGACAATCAAGAGAAGAAGTGATGAAATCTATTTAGGTTCAGATCCGGCACTCTGCTAATCAAAGTTTTGCCATCGAGCCGTGCTTCAAGCCATGGCGTTCACTCAATCAATTGTTTATCAATCATACAATTGACATAAAGAAGCCATAAGCAATGTCCAAAAAGATCGAAGCAAAGCAGCACAAGAAAGATGACTTTTGATGAGGGATTGGCGGTGGGGTTCCTGGGGAAGTTTCTTTCTTGTAATGCTGAAGAAAGTGACGCAAAGATAAGTTTGCACCATCTGAACTTAGTGAAGTATATAGTCATCGATCGTTCATCCAATTTCATCGGTCCAAGTGTTATTGGAGCATCAAAAGCAACCAAAAAAAGTACATGACTTAAAAACTGCTTTACAGTTTCTTCTGGCATTACGTGATGTACGATGCATAAAAGCATTGATGGCTGATCACGACATGGCTCGAGTTGAATTAAAGAGCGAGCAGTGGGTACAGCACTCGAAAAGATGGATTTCTCATCTTTGGGATGTAATGCTTACGTAGTTAATGCAATGTCTGTGATCGCTGCTTATGACATTCGATATTCGTAAATATTATTATCTCGACCAAGTTAGGATTTCCTTTTTCTCCGGATATTGATTGTACTGAGCTCTACGTCCTTAAAAGAAATTTCATGCTCGAATTGCAAATAGCGATCCTCAAATTATGTTTTCAAAGGTGGAACCCATGCCTCAATAAGTTTAATCGACTCCCAATAACAAAAAAAAAAAAAAAAACCAAGTGACTTATGAAAAGCTTTGAGTCGCTTCTTTATCCAAAAGAACAGAAAGATATGATAGGCCAAGATCGAGCAGCTTCGAGCCAGTCCATTGCTTTGCATGTGGATGTGAAAAAGAATACATCAGTCTATCTTTCCAACACCAACTCCAATTGAACTTGCACGATAGCATTACAGCTCTCTTATCTCTAATTGGTGCAGCGAAAGTTCTCACTCGGAGAGTTCTGTTGAATGTCCTAATGAATTTCTGCCAGAACAACACTAAAGCATGCAAGATTTTGCAATCATTTGAAATGCTTAGCTCAAGAACTTCCTGGTCTTCGACGTTGCTCAACATTGAAGTGAATGTCGATTAGACCTGTTATGCCAGCAGTGATCTTTTGACCTACTTTAACAGGGCCAACACCTTGGGGAGTGCCTGCACAATCGGGTGCAAGAGATCATATGCCCGGTAAAAAACAAAACATTATTAGACGCAGAGAAGGCCACTTCTGAATATAAGGGAAGTATAAGGAAAGGGAGTTGAGAAACATTAAAGACTTGGTTTTTCAGGTCATACTACTGATAACATACTGCACAAACCAAGAATTCTAAATACTGCAAAATAACTTCATAGCAAGAAGACATCTGACACCAAAAAGTGACACAAAAGATTGAAGCAATTACCTGTCAGTATGACATCTCCCTCAAGAAGGGTCATAATAGAGCTTACGTGGCTAATAAGAAAAGGAAGCTTAAAAATCATGTCCTTGGTTGAACCCTTCTGCCTTATTTCATCATCTACCTGCAGTCAGAGCAAACAACTAGACTAAGATCAGTCTACATAAATGAGAATCAAGCACTCATTGTTCTGTGAATGTAAGACTGAGAATTTGACACCTTGAGCCACAATTCCAAGTTGCCAGGGTCTGGCACCAAAGATTTGTCCAGCTGAGAAAGGTTTTGGAATCAAAACAATAGGCAAAATCAGAAAACTGCCAAAAAGAGAAAACACTCAAACTAAAGTCAGATACTTGAAAATCTATTATAAGCAATCTATGGAACTCGGTTCTTAAGGTAAGTTTCTTCCAAGCCCACTGGCTGGCTAATCTCAAGTCAGAGTTCATCTATGTTGAATTCGCCAGACAATCCAAACTGACATCGTCTGGCAAAACATATCATTCATCCCAGCAACCCATCATCCAGAATTTATCCTTCTGCATGACCTCAATATTGAATATGATTAAGCAATAGAATTTTCACTTACCACAGAGCTAATTGGTGTGAAAGTATCTTGCCCTTTTGCTACTGTCCATGGAAGACCTGCGGACTACCAACAAGAACAATAGGGAAGAGATGAATCGATTTCATTTAGAGTTGAATGGATCCTCAAGAAGAAAAAATTTTGGATCCACAGAAAAATGAGGAAAAAATTACAAATGTAGGAGCTGAAAAAATAACAAAAGCAGGTGGGTCTTAGTTGATGTCCACAAAATCAAAGGCCCATTAAGTTCCAGGCAATAATCATGTCTAATGTGCTGAGCTAGTTAATCAGCTTATAAAGAATTTCCGGGGTTTATTGCGAGGACATGTCACCATAGGAAAGGTCTCACTCAAATTACAACCATTACGATTTGGCAAATATTAAAGTTTCTTCTGAAAACGACCAGCCACCTCATCTTTGATAGCAACTTTTTCTGAACCAAAAGATACAGCCAGTAGATAACCGAACATATAGTACATTTCAGGAACAAAGAGGAAGGGAGGGCCACCAATTCTATCCGTAAAAGATTTAAAGAAACAGGAAATACACCTTCGCAGAAGATTGGATCTCCCTAGCAGTCATATCCAGTCCAAGAGCATACCCTACAATTCATGAGCATACCAGCTTCACTACCTCAAAGATTGAAAAACCTTCCATCGAACGAAAAGCACAGATCAGAGAAGCAAAATCACGAAAAAGACGGAATAGAGAGTCAACGACTGATTAGTTGAACCTTCTAGTTACTCAGTGATCCCTTCACTTAGCATCATAATATCCAAAGCCATCCACATTCAGTATCCCAAACCTCCACAATATATAGAAGTTAGGTGATAAACAGCTCCAATTACAGATCACACACTCAACCACAATGTAATGTGTTTCATGCACCATCCCAGGATCGTAATGTGCATTTAAGCTTGTATAACCGTAAAAAGGTTTGTGCTGCTTGCCCCAAAACACAATCTAATTGACTAAAACTCGAGGAGGGAAAAGCAAAGCATAGACCAGCTCCGTCCGGAAGTTGACAATTTATGCTAGGACGCGTTTTGCAAGCGCCAACAACAATGGTGAAAAGCATTAATGGTAATTATAGACGAGAAAAGCATATAGCTTCAATTAGTAGTTTTCAAAATGACATCGCATTACCTTCTCTTGATCAGGGTTAATTCAACAAGAATAACAATCTAGTCGCTGGTTTAACAGAAAATACAAAGGTAGATAGATATTCATGTCCATGATGACCAAGATATTGTACGGTTCGGGATCATCCCCGGAAAAATTCGCTGATTCTCCTATTCAGCTTCATAATCACCCCCCATCCTCCAATGAAGTTGTATCATGAACCAGAGATAAATTATCCTATCCTTACTAGTTCGATTCCAATACCAAATGAAACTCACTCCGCCCAAAAGATCCAGATAGTTAGAAGGCATCCCGAATCAATATGTGAGCGACACCGCGAATCACGACGCCATAAAGTCCGCACACTAAGAGGACGGCAGCAAAATCCATCAAAGCGCACGCGTAGCGATCACCAGATTCGAAGTTACCTCCGACGTAGTCCATGGCGGCCGACTCGGGAACGTCCCGAGCTTTCCGCCCGATCACGACCGCGAGCTCCACCTCGTGGTGGAGCGACAGCAGCGGGGGCGGCACCTCGATCGTCCCCCCGTTTTCCAAGTACGACGACGTCGGCTTCAGGAACAGCACCGGCTCCTAGTCACCGGAAACAATCGCGCGCGCGGATCGTCGGCGTCAAACGATCGGCGCAAACAAAGGAACCGATTCAAGAAAACGACTGAAGGCAGAGAGAGAGGGAGTGTACGGGTACCTTGGGAACGGCGTTGCCGAGCTCCTTGGCGTGGGCGGTGTAGTTGCGGCCGACGGCGACGATCTTGGTGCCGGCCTGGAGCAGCTTGTGGAGCCCGATCGATGCCATCGGCCGCGCGAAGAAGCAGCAGCAGTAGCAGAAAGTCGGTCGTTCGATCGATCGATCGATCGAGAGAGAGACTGCAGAAGAGGACGACGAGGTTGAGTGTTCCAATTGCCGTCCAATTTAATATTCTTCTTTTTTTTTCTCTCTCTCTCATTTATTTAGCCATCAACAATAAGGAAAATGTTAAATATAAATATAAATGTGCGGAGCGTGATTAGTAGTAGCAAAGTCCAAGAAATTTCGATCGATCGAAATCTAGTGATCCTGTTAAAAAGGAAAAATTAGAATCTTCGGTGTTATATTTCTAACATGAGATCCATGAGATTGTACTTTCTGTCATATAGAAATTCAAAAGCCAAGCGAATAATTAATATGTTTGTGTATACATAAATAAGATCGGCAAAAGATGAAATGCGTATGACTATGATAAAAGAAAAGAAAGTTAAGGCCGTAACCGCGCATGCATCGAAGATAAATGTTTAGAGATGCACTTATCAAAAAATGAAGAAAAAACACTTGGAGACTCAAATTAGTTTAGAAAATAAGTAGAATTGTAAGATGGTAAATATTTTTACGTTTAATTTGTAAAGTAAATACATTTCTTGAATTGTCAACAACATTTATCTTGGTGGATTATCGATGTGTTAAGTTACTAACATTCACTCGAAATGTCAACCTTAATTTGACCGATGTACCCATACCGCTACATCATGCAACAGATGTTGGTGAATAGAAATTTGGGGAAAATCCAATACTAGACCTACGTTCGTCCAAGCAAATATTAGGTAGGATGCACGCACTTGTAGGGGAGGGAATAACACATTTCGCATCCTAAACTTGACGTGTTCGTGCTACTTTGCTCCCTGAATTTTCAATTTTCCACGATGCATTTTTGAAACATGAAATCATGGACAAATTTCCTTTTTCCTGGAAAAAAAAATTATAAGATTCATTGGATTTGAACGAGCCTCAATCTCAACTAATCTTGGTAGATCTCGTGCAAGACTCGCGTGATCCGACGATTGCGATGTACTGAGCTCACACGAAGCCCGTGCTTCCAATAACTTCTCCGGCCCGTTCCGATTATATAAATTGAAATAAACAAACGTCTCCGGTCGATACCAAAAGAATGGAACAAATACGATTTTTTCACGAGACCGGCCGCTTTGCCGGGGAAGGTGAATCACAGTTTTTCCATCATGGTCGAAAGACGAACGGCAAAGGGCGTACAGAAATCCAGGTTTGACCGTTGACTGTCGCATCTCCCGATCTTCGAAAGGGAGACTAACAAAATTTATCTTTCCTCCATCTGCTTACCGCAATACAATTTGCAAATATAGTCCCGATCGATGAGGAGGTCATTATGGTCTTTGCACAAATAGTCCCGATCGGTCTTTCTATACTTCAGCATTTTTAATTGGAAAAATGACATAAGCAGTCCCTAAACCTTAACCCTATATGTAATGTAATTTCTGAATTTTTAATTTATTTATTATCGTCCCTGAACTTGTAGTACGTGATCAATTTAGTCCCTAAATTATATAAAAATATTTGATATAGTCCATAAACTTGAATTAATGGAAGGACTTCATTGAACATTTTCATATAATTCAGAAACTACATTGAACATGTACCAAAATCTAGGAACCAAATTAAATAAATTACAAATTCAGGGGCTACGTTGAGCATTGAACATTTACCATATGAACTTAGTCAAGTATATACTCATATATCGTTCATCTAATGTCATCGGTCCAAGTGTTATTGGAGCATCAAAAGCAACCAAAAAGTACATGACTTGAAACTGCTTTACAGTTTCTTCTGGCATTAGGTGATGTGCGATGCTTAAAAAGAGATCCATGGCTGATCACGACGTGGCCTGAGTTGAATTAAAGAGCGAGCGGTTGGTACAGCACTCGAAAAGGTGGATTTCTCACTTTGGGACCTAACGCTTACGTAGTTAATGCATTGTCTGTGATCGTTGTTTATGACATTCGTTATACGTGAATATTATTAGCACGACCAAGTTAGGATTTCCTTTTTCTGCAAATATTGATTGTACTGAGCTCTACGCCCTTAAAAGAAATTTCGCCCCCAAATTGGAAATAACGATCCTCGAATTATGTTTTCAAAGGTGGAACCCATGCCTCAAAAAGTTTAATGACTCCCAATAGTATAAAAAGAAAACCAAGTGAACTATGAAAAGCTTTGAGTCGCTTCTTGATCCAAAAGAACAGACAGATATGGTAGGCCAACATCGAGCAGCTTCGAGCCAGTTCATTGCTTTGCATGTGGATGTGAAAAAGAATACAACAGTCTATCTAACACCAACTCCAACTGAACTTGCACGGTAGTATTACAGCTCTCGTATCTCTAATGGGTGCAGCGAAAGTTCTCACTTGGAGAGTTCAGTTGAATGTCCTAATGAATTTTCTGCCAGAACGGAACCACACTAGAGCATGCAAGATTTTGCAATCATTTGAAATGCTTAGTTCAGGAACTTCCTGGTCTTCGACGTTGCTCAACATTGAAGTGAATGTCGATTAGACCTGTTATGCCAGAAGTGATCTTTTGACCTACTTTAACAGGGCCAACACCTTGGGGAGTGCCTGCACAGTCGGGTGTAAGAGATCATATGCCCGGTAAAAAACAAAACATTATTAGACACAGAGAAAGCCACTTCTGAATCTAAGGGAAGTCTAAGGAAAGGGAGTTGAGAAACATTAAAGACTTGGTTTTTCAGGTCATACTACTGATAACATACTGTACAAACCAAGAATTCTAGATACTGCAAAATAACTTCATAGCAAGAAGACATCTGACACCAAAAAGTGACACAAAAGATTGAAGCAATTACCTGTCAGTATGACATCTCCCTCAAGAAGGGTCATAATAGAGCTTATGTGGCTAATAAGATAAGGAAGCTTAAAAATCATGTCCTTGGTTGAACCCTTCTGCCTTATTTCATCATCTGCCTGCAGTTAGAGCAAACAACTAGACTAAGATCAGTTTACATAAATGAGAATCAAGCACTCATTGTTCTGTGAATTTAAGACTGAGAATTTGACACCTTGAGCCACAATTCCAAGTTGTCAGGGTCTGGTACCAAAGATTTGTCCAGCTGAGAAAGGTTTTGGAATCAAAACAATAGGCAAAATCAGAAAACAGCCAAAAGAGAAAACGCTCAAACTAAAGTCAGATACTTGAAAATCTATTATAAGCAATCTATGGAACTTGGTTCTTAAGGTAATCTTCTTCCAAGCCCACTGGCTGGCTAATCAGGTCAGAGTCCATCTACGTTGAAATTGCCAGACAATCCAAATTGACATCGTCTGGCAAAACCTATCATTCATCCCAGTCCTTATTTTTTAGCCACATTTTGTAATTGTTGAATTTCTATAGTGAATTTTGTTTCTCCTCTCCCCCATGGTTTTTCCTGTAGGGGATTTTCACGTAAATCTGCATGTTCTTTTGTTATTCTCAGTTTTAACTTCATTGTATGTTTTGCATATGTCATAACGGGGTGTTTGTAATGGTCCTTGAGAATTGAGCCATAATCCTTGATGACCGTTGAAAGAAAAAAATTAAATCTCGTCTATTAGTTGGAAAGCTTCCAAGATTTTGTGTATTACAACATTTTGAATAGGAGTTAAGAAAAAAAATGCAAAGAGAGATAATTTGTTATGATATGAGGATTTGTTTTTTAATCGACCATGAAACTGCCACAATCAATAAAATATCCAACTCAAAAATTATTTCCTCCATTAAAAAAATTATTTATTCATTGAATCTCCAATGTTATATACAGTAGAATAGACGATATGTCATCGTGCATCGTACAAGTTTCAATCATCAAAATCCCTTTAGCTATACCAACCACAGTAATTATATCATCTGATGACAACATGGATGATCCGGACAACATGGCAGCAATGGCGGCGGGTGCGACCACGAGCACGGTGGTGGCAGTTGCAACCACGAGCATGGCGGTTGTGGCTCTATCCACAAGCACAGCAGAAGCGACAGAGGCGTCGGCGGCATCGGCGGAGTCGGCGGCGTCGGCGGAGTCGGCGGCATCGGCGGAGTCGGCGGAGTCGTCGGCGTCGGCGGCGTCGGCGGAGTCGTCGGCGTCGGCGGCGTCGGCTGAGTCATCGGCGTCGGCGGAGTCGTCGGCGTCGGCAGAGTCGGCCGCAACGTTGCCGTCATTGTCGATGGCGACTGAGACGTTAGCTTCTGCGGCAATGTCAGGTCACAGATTGATTTTTGGAATCTTAACCGTTAATTTCAGTGGTGAAGTGGCGGTTTGTCTCTCTCTCTCTCTCTGTCTAAACAATAATATCTCTGTCTCTCTCTCTCTCTCTGTCTAAACAATAATATCTCTGTCTCTGTCTCTGTCTCTCTCTCTTGTAAAAACTCAAGCGTCTAAATTCCTTCTCAATAAAGTAGTAAAAATCTCGCAATTTGACGTTCGCTTTAGAACTTAGTCTCGCCGAGCCTCGCTTTCCGCCATAGATTTATATTCCCTTTACGACAGGATGGCATGAGCGGGGGCCGCCCTGGCGGGAGTCGTGGTGGTAATGCCGCTGAGCCACGCAGGAGTCGCGGCGGAAATGCTGCCACTATCTTGAGTTTATGTAATCTCTTTATCTTGTAATTAAAAGATGTAACATAGAGGTGCGAAAGTGCTAATTACAGTGAAATCATCTGCTGGGCGTAATTGTAATTTAAGGGTGCATCAAGATAAAATTATTGTATTTCGATTTCTTTTATCTTACTTTTAATCTGCATTTGCTTGTGATTATGCACCGAATCCTAACAAGCAGATGCTGTAATTTCTGTGCCTCCTACGAATCGAGAAATTCACTTCGCAAACTAGCACCCCCAGCTCCAGCTGTTGTCGAGATTATCGAGTTCTAGAGGGGGCGCATATTGCGAATCGAACCTTTTCCTCGCATGATATGATACGAAACAACGAGCTTGGCGTCCTCCAGAGCAAAGCACGGCAACATGCACGAGATTTTCTTTTAGCCACGATTTTCTTTGTTAACTAAATGCAACAATGGACAAAACATAACGGATGATTATGTTTTTCAACAAATCAACAAAACTTACGATCACTCAAATCGCAAATAATGAAAGACATCGCGACACCCGGTATCATCAAGTTCAAGCTCCGTCGTGGCCTTAGATTAGCCCGCACCATATATATCAAGAAGAGTAGCCGCACGTAGAGTTTCAATCGAGCGGAACACAGGACAACGCCGGGACGCACGACTTACACAGTGGTGCCGGGGGCGGCGTTCGATTCGAACGCAACATAAACGTTCGGTGCCTGTTTAGGTGCGAATTTGAAAATTCATTTAGTCTGGGACCGCACCGTCGAAACGGGAAAAAAAATTCTCGCATCAGCAGCAACGTTGCCATCGTTGTCGACGGCGACTGAGACGTTAGCTCCTGCGGCAATGTCGGTCACAGATTGATTTTTGGAATCTTAACCGTTAATTTCAGTGGTGAAGTGGCGGTTTGTCTCTCTCTGTCTCTCTCTGTCTCTCTCTCTGTCTAAACAATAATATCTCTGTCTCTCTCTCTCTGTCTAAACAATAATATCTCTGTCTCTCTCTCTCTCTCTCTCTCTCTCTCTCTCTCTCTAAACAATAGTATCTCTGTCTCTGTCTCTGTCTCTCTCTCTCCCATAAAAACTCAGCTCTACAAGGAACCGCACGCATTACACTCGGAAGCAGAACACAGATTCGACTGAAGGAGAGCTGAATAACAGAGGGGAGACCTGAAGGTGCACATGGAAATGGCTACTCGCGTGAATTTAACGGCATGGTTGATTATGGTGATTTCGGCCGGCTTCATACATGTGGCGGCGGCGGCGACGGATTACACGGTCGGAGATGAATTGGGGTGGACTGTCCCCCCCAACATATCCTATTACCAGTCTTGGGCTGCCTCCAAGAATTTCACGGTCGGCGACAGGCTATGTATAAGCCCCTCCTTTTACCTTGTTCTTATGCTTTCGTTTGTTTCCTATTCCTGGTACATGCGCAAGGTTTTCTCTTTCTCCATTAATTTTTCGGGCAACTATCCAACTGAGCTATTCAAGAACGGAGCGATTTGCATGTACATGTGAGAATGAATCGATTTCCAACGACTCATATTGTCTTGCAAAATCTGACCTTTGGAGGATTTAGTTTTCGCAAACATGTAGAGATCCAGATTTATGGATATGACTCAATCGATGTCATTGATCTCTCTCTAGATCAAAACAGAGTCATGGCTTCTCGTGTAATTTCTACAGTGTAATCGATTTTGCGCATCATATCATTCATAAAATGAGCGTACTTTGTTTCAGTTTTCAATTGGACCGGGAATCATACTGTGGCCGAAGTATCAAAGGCCGAGCACGACAACTGCACCCAGCCCGGAAACTTTTTCAGCAGTCCGGGGTTGTATCTCGGGTTCTCGAACGGCGGGTCTCACTATTACATCTGCACAGTCGATTCACATTGCAAGCTTGGCCAGAAGCTGTCCATCATCGTCGCAGCCGCTCCGTCGACGCCTCTCTACTCCAGTGTCTTGGTCTCTGCATGTATCACCATCGCTTTACTGTGTCATTATACTCACCAGTGAATTGAATGTCGTATATTATATTGGATAAACGTGTTGGTGTCGCCTCTATAATGCAAGGAAAATAAGGTCAATTGTCTCTTTCTTGGCCTATAAGAAAAGAGAGTCAATTCGTGTGAGTTAGATTGCCGTTGTTTGTTGATTTCTACTTGTTGATTTCGATCAATGGAATCCACAAACCTGAACTATGAGCGGTGAAGTGAACACCATATCTTTAGAGAAAAGTGAAATTTGAGTCATTCATCCGGGCCCTTCCTAATTACCCCTGCATTATACAATAGGACAGTTAAAAAATTAGGTGATAAATATAAACAAACATATCTTAAAGCAATCCGCCTTCTCCAATTCACGTCCTTAACCACCTAGCTTGCAAAGGCGTAGTGCGCGCACTAATGTATATAACGCTAAGACATGTCTTGTAAGTTGAGAGAGGATCTCCACAAGTTCCATCGTATATAACAAAACCAAACGAGAAACTCGATCTGACGATCAAGAGAAAAAGTGATGAAATCTATTTAGGTTCAGATCCGACACTCTGCTAATCAAAGTTTTGCCATCGACCGTGCTTCAAGCCTTGGCGTTCATTCAATCAATTGTTTATCAATCATACAATTGACATAAAGAAGCCATAAGCAATGTCCAAAAAGATCGAAGCAAAGCAGCACAAGAAAGATGACTTTTGATGAGGGATTGGGGGTGGGGTTCCTGGGGAAGTTTCTTTCTTGTAATGCTGAAGAAAGTGACGCAAAGATAAGTTTGCACCATCTGAACTTAGTGAAGTATACAGTCATCCATCGTTCATCCAATGTCATCGGTCCAAGTGTCATTGAAGCATCAAAAGCAACCAAAAAGCACATGACTTAAAACTGCTTTACAGTTTCTTCTGGCATTAGGTGATGTACGATGCATAAAAGGATTTTCTCGATGGGCGATCACGACGTGGCCCGAGTTGAATTAAAGAGCAAGCGGTGGGTACAGCACTCCAAAAGATGGATTTCTCATCTTTGGGATGTAATGCTTACGTAGTTAATGCGTTGTCTGTAATAGCTGCTTATGACATTCGATATTCGTAAATATTATCATCTCGACCAAGTTAGGATTTACTTTTTCTCTGGATATTGATTGTACTGAGCTCTAAGTCCTTAAAAGAAATTTCATGCTCGAATTGCAAATAACGATCCTCGAATTATGTTTTCAAAGGTGGAACCTATGCCTCAAAAAGTTCAATGGACTCCCAATAGCCAAAAAAAAAAAAAAAAAACCAAGTGAACTATGAAAAGCTTTGAGTCGCTTCTTGATACATAAGAACAGACGGATATGGTAGGCCAAGATCGAGCAGCTTCGAGCCAGTTCATTGCTTTGCATGTGGATGTGAAAAAGAATACAACAGTCTCTTTCCAACACCAACTCCAACTGAACTTGCACGGTAGTATTACAGCTCTCTTATCTCTAATTGGTGCAGCGAAAGTTCTCACTTGGACAGTCCAGTTGAATGTCCTAATGAATTTTCTGCCAGAACAGAACCACACTAGAGCATGCAAGATTTTGCAATCGTTTGAAATGCTTAGTTCAAGAACTTAATGGTCTTCGAAGTGATCTTTTGACCTACTTTAACAGGGCCAACACCTTGGGGAGTGCCTGCACAATCGGGTGTAAGAGATCATATTCAACAAAACATTATTAGACACAGAGAAAGCCACTTCTGAATCTAAGGGAAGTCTAAGGAAAGGGAGTCGAGAAACAATAAAGACTTGGTTTTTCAGGTCATACTACTGATAACATACTGTACAAACCAAGAATTCTAGATACTGCAAAATAACTTCATAGCAAGAAGACATCTGACACCAAAAAGTGACACAAAAGATTGAAGCGATTACCTGTCAGGATGACATCTCCCTCAAGAAGGGTCATAATAGAGCTTATGTGGCTAATAAGAAAAGGAAGCTTAAAAATCATGTCCTTGGTTGAACCCTTCTGCCTTACTTCATCATCTACCTGCAGTTAGAGCAAACAACTAGACTAAGATCAGTCTACATAAATGAGAATCAAGCACTCATTGTTCTGTGAATGTAAGACTGAGAATTTGACACCTTGAGCCACAATTCCAAGTTGTCAGGGTCTGGTACCAAAGATTTGTCCAGCTGAGAAGGGTTTTGGAATCAAAACAATAGGCAAAATCAGAAAACTGCCAAAAGAGAAAACGCTCAAACTAAAGTCAGATACTTGAAAATCTATTATAAGCAGTCCATGGAACTTGGTACTTAAGGTAATCTTCTTCCAAGCCCACTGGCTGGCCAATCAGGTCAGAGTCCATCTACGTTGAATTTGCCAGACAACCCAAATTGACATCGTCTGGCAAAACCTATCATTCATCCCGGTCCTTTATTTTGTAGCCACATTTTGTAATTGTTGAATTTCTATAGTGAATTTTGTTTCTCCTCTCCCCCGTGGTTTTTCCCGCAGGGGATTTTCACGTAAATCTGCATGTTCTTTTATTATTCTCAGTTTTAACTTCATTGTATTTTTTGCATATGTCATAACGGGGTGTTTGTAATGGTCCTTGAGAATTGAGCCAGAATCCTTGATGACCGTTGAAAGAAAAAAATTAAATCTCGTCTATTAGTTGGAAAGCTTCCAAGATTTTGTGTATTACAACATTTTGAATAGGAGTTAAGAAAAAAAATGCAAAGAGGGATAATTTGTTATGATATGAGGATTCGTTTTTTAATCGACCATGAAACTGCCACAATCAATAAAATGTCCAACTCAAAAATTATTTCCTCCATTAAAAAAATTATTTATTCATTGAATCTCCAATGTTATACAGTAGAATAGACGATATGTCATCGTGCATCATACAAGTTTCAATCCTCAAAATCCCTTTAGCTATACCAACCACGCAACCACGGTAATTATATCATCTGATGACAACATGGATGACCTGGACAACATGGCAGCGGTGGCTGCGGCTGCGACCACGAGCACGGTGGTGGCAGTTGCGACCACGAGCATGGCGGTTGTGGCTCTATCCACAAGCACGGCAGCCGCGATGGAGGCATTGGCGGCGTCGGCGGAGTCGGCGGAGTCGGCGGAGTCGGCCGCGTCGGGAGTCGGCCGCGTCGGCGGAGTCGGCGGAGTCGGCGGTCGGGCGGAGTCGGGAGCGTCGGCCGCGTCGGGCGGCGTCGGCGGAGTCGGCCGCGTCGGCGGAGTCGGCAGCGACGTTGCCATCGTTGTCGACGGCGACTGAGACGTTAGCTTCTGCGGCAATGTCGGTCACAGATTGATTTTTGGAATCTTAACCGTTAATTTCAGTGGTGAAGTGGCGGTTTGTCCTTAGGATCACGACGAGATATGAGAAGGACACTGCCAGCAACCCATCATCCAGAATTTATCCTTCTGCATGACCTCAATGTTGAATCTGATAAAAAGAAAATTAAGCAATAGCATTTTCACTTACCACAGAGCTAATTGGTGTGAAAGTATCTTGCCCTTTTGCTACTGTCCATGGAAGACCTGCGGACTACCAACAAGAACAGTATGGAAGAGATGAAATCAGTTTCATTTAGAGTTAAACGAATCCTCAAGAAGAAAATTTTTCGATCCACAGAAGAATGAGGAAAATAATATACGTGTAGGAGCTGAAAAAATAACAAAAGCAGGTTGGTCTTAGTTGATGTCCACAGAATCATAGGCCCAATAAGTTCCAAGCAATAATCACGCTTAATGTGCTGAACTAGTTAATCAGCTTATAAAGACTTTCCCGGGGTTTATTGCGAGGACATGTCACCATAGGAAAGGTCTCACTCAAATTATAACCATTACGATTCGGCAAATATTAAAGTTTCTTCTGAAAACTACCAGCCATCTCATCTTTGATAGCAACTTTTTCTGAACCAAAAGATACAGCTAGTAGACAACCGAACATATAGTATATTTCAGGAACAGAGAAAGGGAGGGCCACCAGTTCCATCCATAAAAGATTTAAAGAAATAGGAAATACAGCTTCGCAGAAGATTGGATCTCCCTAGCAGTCATATCCAGTCCAAGAGCATACGCTCCAATTCATGAGCATACCGGCTTCACTACTTCAAAGATTGAAAAATCTTCAATCGCATGAAAAGCACAGACCAGAGAAACAAAATCAGGAGAAAGACGGAATAGAAAGTCGACGACTGATTAGTTGAACCTTCTCGTTACTCAGTGATCCCTTCGCTTAGCATCATAATATCCAAAGCCATCCACATTCAATATCCCAAACCTCCACCATTTATAGTACTTAGGTAATTACTAGCTCTGTTACAGATCACACAATCAGACAACCAGCCACGACGTAATGTATTTCATGCACCATCCCAGGATTATAATGTGCATTTAAGCTTTGTATAAACATGAAGAAGTTTGTTTTGCTTGCCCAAAACACAATCTAAACCACTAAAACTTGAGGAGGTAAAAAGCAAAGCGTAGCCTAGCTCCGTAAGCAAGTCGAAAAATTTGCGCTAGGATGCTTTTTGCGAGCACCAACAACAATGGGAAAAGCATTAATTGAAATTAGAGACGAGACATACCATATAGTTCCAGTTAGTCGACAAGATGACATTGCATAACTTTCTCTTGATCAGGATTATCAATTCAACAACAATAACAAGCTAGCCACCGGTTTTAACAGAAAATAAAAAAGGCGCATAATCACGTCCGTGATGACCAAGATACTGCGCTGTTCAGAATCATCCTCTGGAACAAGTCGCCGATTGTCCTGTTCAGCTTCATAACCACCCCCCCATCTCCGATGAAGTTGTATCGAGAGCCAGACATAAAGTATCGTATCATTACTAGTTCAAGTCCAATACCAAATGAAACTCACTCCACCCAAAAGATCCACATAGTTTGAAGGCTTCCCGAATCATAATGTGAACGACACCGCGAATCACGACGCCATGAAGCTCGGGAACGTCCCGAGCTTTCCGCCCGATCACGACCGCGAGCTCCGCCTCGTGGTGGAGCGACAGCAGGGGGGGGGGGGGGGCGGCGCTCCTAGTCACGGGAACATCGCGCACACACGAATCGTCGGCGTCAAACGATCGACGCAAACAAAGCAACCGATTCAAGAAGACGAAGGAAGGCGGAGAGAGAGAGAGGGAGGGAGAGGGAGAGTGTACGGGTACCTTGGGAACGGCGTTGCCGAGTTCCTTGGCGTGGGCGGTGTAGCTGCGGCCGACGGCGACGATTTTGGTGCCGGCCTGGAGCAGCTTTTGGAGTCCGATCGATGCAATCGGCCGTGCGAAGAAGCAGCAGCAGCAACAGGGAAAAAAAGTTTATTAAATAAATATAAATGCGAGGAGCTTGATTTCTAAGTCAAGAAATTTCGATCGATCAAAAATTTAGCGATCCTATGAAAAGAAAAATACAATCTTCGGTGTTATTTCTAACATGAGATCTATAAGATTGTGAGTTTTTTTTTTTTTTACGAAATAGAAATTCAAAAGCCGGGCGATTAATTTATGTATTTTGTATGCACGTGATAAAAGAAGAGAAAGGAAAGGTTGTGATAGTGTCTACTGTCTAGAGCAGATGTTTGGAGATGCACTTATAAGAACAACAACAAAAAAACATGTTTAGAGATGCAAATAATTTTAGAAAAGAAGCAGAATGATTGTAACATGATGAAGATTTATGTTTATTTGGTAAAGTAAATACAATTCTTGAATTAGTTGAGGAAGATTTAAGTTTAAGTTCGATTACTTTAACTGATAAATTAAGTTTAATTGATATGATTTGAGCATTTTGGCTGTATGAAATTGTTATCATACATCTTAAATAAAGACATCAACATCATATGAAACTTTTAAATACAAGCTTAATATCGAAATACTCACTGAGTTTGCAGTCTATAAATGTTCATCTAATTAGATTCTTATCACGGCGTATTTCTATATGTATGCTAAAAACATATTATCTAATATCGAAGAGATTCAAGTTATACAAGAGAGTTTGATTTATAAGAGTTGTCATACTACGCGTCAAGAAGAAATAACAAAAGCCCCGTCGACATAGCCAGATTAGGCTAAGGCTTAGCCTCAACGAGGAGTAAGATCCGGGAGGTCCCTCCTCACCTCCTCAGTACATCCCGTGGATTCAGGCGTATTGGGAGGTGCTGCTTTGATCTCATACTGGCGTGTCGAGTTCGAATCCTCCCGTTATCGGAGCTGGGAGTCCTCCCGATGTCGCGTGAAGGGTTCACTTGTCACAACCAACGTAAGTAAGGACGATGTGTGTTGGCAAGTCTAAGGCTGCCGTACCTGAAGACTACGCAGGTTGATCTCAAGTCAATGTCAATCTTTCTAGATATTCAAGGTTGGCATGCGCTAGGGGTAAGCGCAGTTCCAGGATAGAACCGCAAACAGGAGAACCGGACCCATTGGATCTAGTTCAGTTCCAGGTTTCATGGACAGAGGATCTGGTTCCCGGTTCCCCATTTTTAGGAACTGGATATTCCAGTTCTGGTTCCCGTTCCTATAAGAACCGGAACCGAAATCGGATCGGAACTGGGAACCGAAACCTGGAACCGAAACCAAAAACATAAACTTAGTACCCTAATTCCCAAATGCTCGCTTCTCCTCCTGAATCACCCGATCCTCCATCATCATCCCTCGGCTCTCCTTGCTCTGTTCGGCATCCGCCTCGGCTGTTCCTCTGTCTTCATCAATTGCAGTCTGGCTCGTCCGCGGCGGAGGTAGGCTTCGCTTCACGGCTTCAAGCGATATCCTTTGTCTTCGTCTTCATTCGGGCTCACGCACTGCCGCACGCGCACCCTCTTGAGTCCTCTCGTCTCTTCACAAGATCGATGTCGCTTCTCGCCGGACGTGGTTCCTCTCATAACAAGGTTCGTGTCAGCCTCCGAGTTTGAAAAAAAAACTAGTAATTCTTTTTCTTTATTTGGGTTGCGCTCAGGGGAGGGGATAAGGGGGAAGGAGGGTTGGAATTCAATTATTCAACTTCTGAATGTTTCAAACCTCAGACCCAAATTCACAGAACAAATACTGCTACATAAGTTACAAAGATTTATTTCTGATTTGAGCAGAACTGAAGAATAGTACTTGCAATTTTCATGTTGTTTGGGTGTCTATTGGGACTCTGGGAATGCAAAGTAGACATTACTATAACAGAGAGCGTACATAAGTCATTCCAAAAAAACAATGAGGAGACTCATCTGGTATCCAACATCTAGGGGAAGCAATTGATTGTTTCTGTGTTTTTTTCCAGATTCCGTTTCATTGTGCTACTATAGAGGTTTCTTTGAGCTTTGATTCGGGAGGAAACTTGTAGCTTGCAGACATAACTTCCTCGCAATGTAGATAAGAGGTAGAAATTCTTTGCACCACGTAACGTAGAAATTTTTGTTTGCTAGTTGATATGTGATCATTTTAAGTCTAACATCACCTTCTACTCATAATTTGTTCGAACAATGTCCTTTCATTGTTCATGCCATTTTGGATATTTTCATTATCTTGCTACTTTCCTCCTCAATAATTGTTGCTTATTTTTTTCCTTTTGGCTTGCACTAGTTCTTAAGGCCCCTTTCGCATTATTCTCAGGGTATGCCAAACAGCTTAACAGTATAGTGTGCACTGTCTGCTGGAGAGATAAAATTCTAATGGGGAGATTAATTAATTCTGTGATGATAGAAAAAAGAAAAGATTTCACTAACTAAGAAAGAGTTGAACAGTTGAGGTGCGCATTTTTTATGTTTGGGGATGATTCCACTACAAGTGTAAAGTTACATAGTGCTTGGCTATGGTGATCTAAGGACTGGATCTGAACTTATGTAGGGCATGCATCTTGTCATTTTTATGCCAATATTGGAACTTCAAATTTATGTTTGGCTGAAGCATCTTGCTAAAGTGTGGTTATTAAAATTCCCATTTGTCAAACATGTTTTTACATGGCATAAAATACTATAGTTGGGAGAACTGAGACAAGACAATTGAAAATTTCTTCTCATTTCATCTGCACTTAATTTATAGTATGTCTCATAAGGTCCTCTTTCCATTTTACTCTTTTATTTTGATTTGGGCACTATCTTCTTGACTTGATGAGAGTAACTCCTCGTGTTGCAAACTATATTGGACCTGGATCTCGATTTTGTATTTTGAGATAGGAACTAGTCATAGCTTTTTGCCAGGTAGCTCATGCTATTACTATAGTTAAGTGGTTCAAAGGCTCGGGGTTGCAGGGAGATCGAAATAAAGTTCAAGCTCTGATACTGTCCGTGACTCATCAACTGATTCTTTAAGAGTTGCCAGAGATAACAAGCTTGGGAATGCTGATGCTGGTGTTGGAGGATTTTCTGATAGTAAGGTAGTTACCCTATCTTTTCCCTTCAATTGGTATTGGGCAATTATAGTTTAGTTCTATCCAGGCATTTTTAAACTTGGCATTATATCCCCTGAATATCACGTCAGGGCATTGTGTATGTATCATTCAGATGATCTACTATTGCGTTTATTTTCGTTTTGTTTAATTCAAAACGAAATTAAAAAAAAAAACCTGTTGGAACCTGAAACCGACCCCGGAACCTGTGACATGGTAGGTTCCACGTTCCACGTTTCGACGGGTAGGTTCCAGGTTCCCCATTTTGAGGAACCTGTACTCGAGGGTAGGTTCTAGGTTCCAGGTGGAACCTACCCGGAACCTAGAATCGCTCACCCCTAGCGTGCGCGCGCTCTCTCTCTCTCTCTCTCTCTCTCTCTCTCTCTCTCTCTCTCTCTCTCTCTCTCTCTCTCTCTCTCTCTCTCTCTCTCTCTCTCTCTCTCTCTCAACAAAACATAAAAAGAACCTTAGCACTTCTTGTAGAACTGAGAATCGATCGAACTAGCTTAGAAGCTTAGGTTTCAAGTGCAAGAAACTGACATATCTTAGTAGAATTCATCTTACTCAATCTTGAAAATGAACTCGAATTGTGCATGTTAGTGAAAAGAGTCGCACGATCAATTTCATTGGAGAATACCAATTTGCATATTTTCGACAAATATTTGATTCAATAGATAGGTCCCGTAGACATTATTAGTACTATAGCGCGACACATGGCGATTGTGCATACGCTCGTTTATTTCAGTTTGTTGTTACTTTTCTAATTTCAAGACTTCTAATATTCTAAGCGTCATTCGCGATTCTGTCCCGAGTAGTATGTTGTGGATAGATACAAAACCAAAAGTTTTGACTTACAAGATCATGAAAAGAGGGTTTTGCTTCAGAGGTAGATAAGACTGGCAATTAATTCATTAAGTGCCTCATGAACTTATGATTGAAGTAACAATTTCAACGTAAGGTTTTTAATGTATGGCAAAAGTTCGCCGTGCTAGAAAGTTCGAAAATTTTAACTCTGGATAATGCAGACCAACTTCACCGAAAAAACATATTATCGGATTCCTTTTTATGTCTTTGGATGCAAATATTGCGGGATAATTACCAAAAAAAGTCATAAACGCATTGTATTTATGTCAATTCAGTCATAAACCTTTTAATTTAGCATATTTAGTTCTAAACCTTTCAACAATTTGTCAATGTAGTCAATCCCAATAATTTTGGCTATAAATCACACCCGGAAAATTCACATCTTTATTAATTTTTTCTTTTTTTCTTTCTCTTTTCATTCTTTTCTTTTCACTGTGGCTAGCGAGGGTTGTTGGAACTCCTTTTACGACTGTCAAAGAGTCCTCTATATCGTCAATTTTCAATTTTCCTTCTATTTCAAGATAGGTCTGCTTGATTATTGATGTTACTCCTAGGATTATTCGAGGATTCCTCTTCTAATCATCGTGCAAAATTAAAGAGTAATCTTCTATTTATGATTAATGTTAAGGCTAGGATGTGATGAGATTTATGAAGCAATGCATTAATTGATGATGAATTTCCTCTTGAATGAAACTTAGGTGAGGCCTAGATCCTTGTCGTTTTGGCCAAGGTTCATAGAGGTTAGGGCCAAGTCCCTCGAGGCCACCCGAGACTCCGTGCCCATGTGGTCCTAGGTTTGTTGAGGCCAGTCTCCAGATCCCATTGCCCGTGTTTGGGTTCATAGATGTTTGGCTTGGGTCCTTCGTGGCCCGTTCTAAAGGGGCTCTTTTTTTTTTTTTTTTTTTTTAGGGGAGAGGTAAACTGATGTACTTATGACAAATTTACCTCAAATTAATTTTTTGACCATCAAAAACTCAAAAATGGTACACCTATACCAAAAAAATCCAAACTAGTACATTTGCTACAAATTTACCCTCAGTTAATTTCTATTAAAATGACTTAATACCACAAAAAATCACAAACTGATACATCTGTGACAAATGGAAGGTAAAACCCCAAACTAACGGAGGGTAAATTTGTCATCATTTGCCATGTGTCATCTAACTTAGCAATTTGACGGTAGAATTTAACAGAAACTAATAGAGGGTAAATTTGTCACAAGTATAACAGTTTGGGATTTTTGGTGGCAAAAAAATTAGCTTAAGGTAAATTTATTATAGATGTACCAGTTTGAAGTTTTTCATAGTATTAACTCTTTTTTCTTTCAAAAAACAATACTTGTGCATGCATCAAGAACCAAACCATGATTTTCAACATGACCACTTGAGTTTCGACCAAAAAAAAAAGACCATTTGAGCGATCTATATTTTTATAGTAAAATTGTGTAATTTTTATATTTTTTGACTGAATTCGATCTTTTTATCCAAACACGTCAGAGAACACAGAAAAGGAACCAATCGATTCCCATTTCTAAAGTCCCTTTGTTTTTGTCCGTCAGCGTTGTGCTAACCCATGTCTCCACTTTGCTCATGTGCCACGCAAAGTCTTAGCCCATGACCCGACCTAAGCACATGAGGTCCCTCATTGATTTGGCGAGCGGGTGATGGAGTCGCCCACTCTTCATAAGTAACAATTTAAGGAGAAAAATTGCTACGAATTAGAGCCCCAGTTAGGTCCGGGACAAGTCGGATATGGGTCACTAAAATTGTATTGCACAAAAATGAGTTAAATTGATCAATATGGGTTAGACCATTTGTTGACACCTAAATTTTGATTAACCATTTAGTAAATATTGCATAGAAAAATTAGGGATTAAATTTTAACCCCTGAACAAAAATATTAAAATTGCATAACATATAGTTTAAGTTCATATAGGTTAGTTGCATTTTCAGATCGGACCCGGCGGTGACGAGAAAATTGAAAATTCATCGTGAAAACCGAGCACGAAACTCAGCTCACTCAAGAGATGGGGGCCGAAAATCACACGTCAAAAAGGCCTTGGTTGTCTTAATTTGAGCTTAAATTAACCCATCAAGTTTAATTAAATAAAAGCCCGAATTAATTCAACCAACTTGGAATTAATAAAAATTAAAGGATAAAGGCCTAAGCCTAAGCCCATTAGGACTAGGAAATCCGGTCAATTAACCTAGGGTTTCAATATAAATATGTGACTATACCCTTCAATGAGAGGGGGGACTCTCATACTTTTCGGAAAACAGAATTTCGGAGAGGAGGAGGCCACATATTGAACACTTGGCCACATTGAGAGACGGAGTGAACAGAAATAGAGAGGGATGCTGGTGTTGCTTCCTCAGCAACACTCGCCACAAAACACGAGGAGCAAGAAGCTGGTGAGGGAGTGCACTGGTCATCCGCACTTCAACAATTCACGCCCAAGTCCAAGCTTCTTCACAGGGGCAATACACGTTGAGGAGAAGAAGACAAGAAAAGAGGAGGCTGATTCTTCATCAACATATAATATTCGCATCCCATTATTATTCTTTTACTCTTTCTATTTTCACCCCCACTAAATTCCATATGCAGAAGATGCCAAGTGATCATTAAAGAGAACACGATCATAGAAAGCCAATTGGTGGAGGTGTGGTAAGAAAAAGAGGGACTTTGACCACCGCTTGAAAAGGAAGACTTCTTCGTGAGGCAAACAAGCGGCTTTGAGGAAGAGAAAGAATCCACGTTCATTACTAAATTACAATATCGCACGGGTTGATTTGTTGAACAAAGAAAAGTTTTCTAGTGAGCATAACAGCCCAAGATCCTACGCTGTCCTTCCCTGCTTCGTTTATTTTTTGCAGGATTACCGTGAAATCCTCTATTGGACTAGCAAATTTCGATCTTTTCGGGTGATCCTACAACCTCGGGGTTGATCCATCGAATTCTGTTATCACACATCATCCACCACTATGTCGCCGTCGTGAGAACCATTGCCGTCGTCGTGGCCAGTCCACCACTGCCGAAGGCCATCCCGATCCGCAATCCCAATCCACAAGTTCAAATTTGGAAATATCTCGAAATTAGGTAAGGATGTTATCTAATATTTTTAGAATATTTGGTTTCCTAATTTTCGAAAGTGTTTGAATATTTCGTGAATATCTTGGTGGATAGCTAGATATCTTAGGGTAATTTTGTGATATCTGCAATATTTGAAAATACCCAAAATTAGGAATCGTTCCTAATTTGGCAACGTATCTGGACGACTATCCGACCTTATCCTTAAGGCACGATACGCGGTGATACGGAAAATTATTATCTTATCCATAATCACTTGGATACGATAATAGATTTTATTTGCTTTCCAAATTTGAATAATCAGCTTTCTGTCGATATCTATAACTCTATAGATATGACCGTTAGTTTGATTTCTTTGCCTAATTTGAATTTGATAAGAACTTGTGGATCGCGTGGATTGATTTTGATCGTGGTGGTTATCTGTCCGTTTGATTTATTTTAAAAAGAAAATTCCAAAAAAAGATTAGTTAGGATTTGAATTGTTTTTATTATTTTTATTAGAAGATAATGATGCATGTTTAGGATAGGTTTAGAATAACTTTTTTTTTTTTGAATAAGTCGATAGGATAACTTTTTGATTTAAATTAGGAATTAGAGTAATTTATTTCCTAGTTTAATTTAGATATCATCCCGATCTCGATGGTTCATTTTAGGGTAATTTTAATTTCGAATTTTAATAAAAATCCCAAAAAGAATTACTTTAGGATAGATCAAATCATTGTTTTTAGAATAGATTGCATGTTAATTTATGCATTTTTAATTCCGAATTTCATTTGAAAATACCAAAAACAAATCATTTATCCGTCATTAGAATTAGGTCACGTCGTCGCATGACATATAGTTTGCATGTTAGGCTGCATTAATTGCATGTTAATTTTTACACGTCATTACATATAGGTTAGTTTTCATTTAAAAAAAGTGAAAATCCTAAAAAATATTGAGTGAATTGCTTGTTAATTAGAAATCATATTAGGATTCTTTGATGTGATTTTCTAGCTAACAATGCAGATGCTTACGTTGCTTAGAGGTAAGTAATTCTCCCAATCTTGCAATTTATTTAATGTTTTGATTATTGGGTGTTACTTTGGTGGTTTGCGCACCCGCATGATCACCTCACATGCTAGTGACTAAGTTAAAATGGATCCAGACTGCATGCATAAATGTTTTTTTTTGAAAGAAAAGGTACCGAAAGGGTGTTAGACCAGATCTAGCGTAACCAAGTCCCCGAGCTTAGAATCTCTGGTTCGTAGGAATAAAACATATCTCCCTATGTTTTATTTAGGTTTCTAATCGACCTACCACAAATAGATTAGTGGCGACTCCAAGCGTGAAAACTTTTGCACGTTAAAAACTGAAATCCTAAGTTGCGAATTGGTAGGGCTTGGGAGGGCCCGAGTTAGGCTTAGTCTTAACAATCCATTAGCCTGAGCAAATTTTAGGTCGCGACACCATTTTCGACTAGACCCAAACCTGCCCAACCCACCCATTTGATAAGCCTATACTTCACAGAATAATCTTTAGAATATGGATTAAATAAGTCAATTTGGGTCAAATCATTTTGACCCAGTTCAATTTCGACTCGATCTACCTATTTGAAATGCCTACACTTCACCAAATAACCCTTAAAATCTGACCAAATGCTTTTCATTGAATTTGCCTTTGATTACTTTAAAACCAATTGTTTTTTCTTTCCTTTTCAAAGCCGCCGATTTCCCCTTTATCGCTGAATTTTCATGTATCTGCATTCGCTACTTTCCTTTCTGAAACTCCCAATTCCACCAAGACTTCCAACGGAACTCACCTGGTTTCTTTCTTGATTCTTCGACCTATTTCTCTCAAGCTTTTTGGCTCTATCTCCACCGATTGTGATCTCCACCCAAACTCCAGTTCAGATTTTTCTCAAATGCCCCTTCACATTTTCTGTTTTGTTAGTCCCAGTTCACACTACCCAACCTCTTGGCTGCCGTGGATATGTGCTTTATCCTCCAAGAGAACCCGAATTTCCCATCTTAAAGTCCTTCATATATCGGCTAAGCCTTCATTTCAAAGTCCAACCCAAGATAGGCTTAACTCATGGATTGCGATCCTCATCCTTAAGCTTGAATCTTATCCTTGCCACATCCTTAAGATTGAAATTTCCACGATTGTTGGAATTGCAATTCATTTTGCCAGAAATTGGCAGTCTCCAAACAATCTATGAGTTAGGTTCACTTCTCACAATCTTGGAGTTAAGAATTCTAGCTCGTCTCATATGCCAGGCCGTCTATCGTGCTAGTTTCGAAGCTGAACCCCCATTTCGTTCAAAATGAACATGCTTATTCCTAAATCTAAATATCTAATATCTAAATGCGGAGAAATGCAACAAAACATGTGAATGCAGAACTATGTATAACTGAGGTTTTTGTCTAGGGGAACAATTACATCGATGTCGACCAGTTCAATTCTTAGTACTTTTATAAAAATTAATGATAAGTCTGTGATAGATAGATAGATAGATACGTCCTGTGATTAATAATGTGACGGACAACTAATAGCAAGCCAAAAATTGTAAGAAAAATTATATTTCCAAGTGGGATCCACAATCTATTGTAATGTCGACTATTAATTTTTTATATATGTGATTGATGTAGTCTAGTAAATTATTTTATGTACGAAAATTATATATGGACCAATGCAGTATAGAAATCCAGGTTTTTCCGTTGCCTACTGCATCTTCTAATCTTTGAAAGGGTCACCGCAAAATTATATATGACCGGAAGCCAAGTCAAATAAGTCTCAATCTGCTTACCACAATACAATTGCAATTATAGGTGGAATGTGATCCCTCCTCTAGATTAGGAGGTCATTATGGGCTTTAAAAAATATCCCCGATGGATCTTTCTACTTAGGAAACACAGAAAAAAGAGCAATTGGTCATGATGCAATATTATATAACAGTTTAATTGGTCAAAGTCATGATATTGTAGTATAGTTGGTTCATAATATCCAATTGCTAATGACAAACAACTCTAATGAGTATTGGTCGTTAGTTTTCTTTTCCTTTTTCTTTAATTAATAGAAATCGCAAGTCAAGTCACGTCGGATCTCAAATTTCAATCAAAGCACCATAGATTCCACGCCTTCCGCATAATTGGTGGAGTTTGTGGATTGATAATTGTAAACTTTCCTTACTTGAATATCAAGGATCCTGCGGACATTTATTAACAAATCCTATATAATCAAAATCGATATGTCTTTGTCATTGACTAATGTACATTAGCACCAGGAGCATCTGAGTGTTGCTTGTTAGGTTAACAAAATTCTAAATAATCCGGCGATTGATGTACATTAGCACCAATAGCCTCTGAGTGTTGTTCGTTAGTTTTCTTTTCTACACACCTTCTGCGAAATGGTGCGGCTCGCGTGCAATACTTGGCCTTTCCATGCGGCATGCATCGCAGCCATTCGATTAGCACGAAGGGTCTTGGACCATTAGATGGCAAGTACTCAGCATTGTCAAAGCTCAGCATTGTTAAAGCACACTCAGTAGAGTGTTGTGTGTTGGTGCTCCAACGTCGAAGGCTGAAAATCGGTGGAGATAACAGCAGTGGGTGGATTGTGTTGTTTGAGCACTCCTCCGGTAATCCATGACTCCTTGCTCTTCTTTTCTCCTCTCTTTCCAGCTTTGATTGCTCCATTTTCTTCTGATGATTTCGAATTATGTTCTGAGAGACATTTCTGCAATTCCCAGACTTGGGATTCCGTATTTCTCTTCTCTTGGACTTTAATATGGCTTTCTTTTGAGGCACTGCTCCATCAATCTCTTTTACTGCCTTTGTATTGGTACAATCCTCTCAAGATGAAAAGAAAAGAACCCGCTCATTTAGAAGATCCGACATATGATGCGTCTTCCTCGTCAACCTCTCCACAACTAGGTGATTATGAAGGTGGAACCAAAAGGCCGAAAGGAAATGACTATGAAGTGTTTTTGAGCTTTAGAGGGAAAGACACTCGCAAAGGTTTTACCGACTATCTCTATACTAGCCTTGTCGATGCAGGAATTCACGTGTTCAGAGATGACAATGAGCTCCGTATAGGTGAGGAGCTTGGTCCGGAGCTTCTTTGTAGCATTACCCAGTCTAAGATCTCGATCCCGATTATCTCAGAGGACTACTCTTCTAGCAAATGGTGCCTTCGCGAGTTGGTTCAAATGTTGAAGTGCAAGAGAAGCATAGGGCAAATAGTGTTGCCCATATTTTACAAAGTGAGACCTTCACAAGTGCGACGTCTTATAGGGAGATTAGGAGATGCTATCAATGCACATAAAGAGAATTTGGACGATATGATTTTGAAGGAATGGAAAGAAGCGCTCAAAGAGGTCAGTTTATTGAAAGGATGGGAATCAGAGAAAACTGATAACGGGTACATTATTCTCCACCAAAACATTGTTTAATTTATCATAAATAGATCTTTCTTGAAAAAGAATATAAATATTGCCATCCTATATTGGAATTTATTGTTATTTGACAGGCATGAAGGAGCATTGGTTAAAATTGTTGTCAGAAAAGTTATGTTTGAGTTAAAGAGAACTTTTCCGCTAATTGTTCCTAAAGAGTTGGTTGGAATTGATGATCGTGTGGAAGAGATTATGAGCTTCATAGATGCTAAATTTAATAATACAAGGATTATCGGACTTTATGGAATGGGAGGCATCGGTAAAACAACTCTTGCAAAGGTCTTGTACAACAATCTCTCTAGTCACTTCGAGCATCTTAGCTTCGTGGCAAGTATTCGAGAAACATCTCTACGCAAGGGTATTGAATGCCTACAAAAGCAGCTCATTTACGATATACTAAGAAGTCCATATGACGTGTCTAATGTCGACGAGGGAATTGGGATCATCAAATCTCGATTCAAAAGTAAGAAAGTCCTCGTTCTTCTAGATGATATGGATGATAAAACTCACTTGAATGCTTTGGCCGGAGATAGTAGTTGGTTTAGAGAAGGAAGTATAGTCATCATTACAACTAGAAACAAGAGTATTCTTAACGAGGCTAGAGCAAGCTACATGTACCAACTGAACGAGTTGTCTTTGGATCAATCATTGATTTTGTTTAGCAGACATGCATTCAAAAAGGATTCTCCTCAAAGTGATTATGAGTTTATCTCCCGTGATATTGTATCTACTACTGGGGGGGCTTCCATTAGCTCTTGAAGTTATAGGCTCATTTTTATGTGAAAAGACCAAAAAAGTATGGAAAGATACATTAAAGAAAATAAAGAAAGTTCCTGATAAGAAAGTGCAAGAGACATTGAGGATAAGTTACGAAGCATTAGATTATGAGGAGCAACAGATATTTTTGGATATTGCATGTTTTTTCATTGGATCATATGAACAAAGTCCGACTTATATGTGGGATGCCTGTAGTTTTTTCCCGGGGAATGGGATTGAAGTACTGAGTCTCATGTCCCTAGTTAAAATTGACAAAGACGGCAAGCTAATGATGCATGATCAATTGAGAGATCTTGGAAGGGATATTGTTCGTCTCAAAAATCCAAAGGAGCCTCAAGAGCGTAGCAGATTATGGATTTATATGGAAACCATAGATGTGCTTGACAGTAACAAGGTATCTTCTCTACTTGTCTTTGTCAGTGAATGTGAGTCCACCTTCTCTTTCTTGTTTGAGATAAAAATTATTGTCAGTCTTGAATCTCCAAAACTTTCTGCTTCTACCAGCAAAAGTGCTCTTTTGATTAATTGTTGCTCTTGCTTAATTCGAGGACATGATTGAGGAGCAATTTCTTGGTTATTAATGATTGATATATGTCTTTATCTCGTAGCATTGTGATGATGACACTCTCCTTTGGTTACTCCAATATAACAACAAAACTACAAACATAATGTGTGACAGAGCACCGTCACATATGACTGTTAGATGCACATGTTTGATGTTTGGATTCTTCTTTTGATTTTTGGTGTGGTCTTTTCTTTATTTTATCTATTAGTGAGTATTGACTTCTTATGAGTTGTTTGCTATGAAAAATGACAACTCCATTCATCTGTGACAATTAGCTATCTTGGTTCCTATATTTTTCAAGTTGCGTTAATTACAGATTTAGTCCCCTAAGTATTACTGTTTGCGCATCTAGCACCCTATCTGCTTTTTATGTTCGCTCAATATAGTACTTTATCTTTCACAGTTTGTACAATTGAGTCCTTTGCCATCAACAGTAACTTAGCACCGTCAATTTGCTGATGTGGCTTTGATATTTACTTATGATGCATGCGCAATTGTGTAGTACAATACAACCCTCTAAACATATATCATTTTTGTTCTATAGACTTTTCATAATAGCGAATACTTTTGTTTCATGAATTGCTTATACTTTCTTTTCTTCTTCTTTTTTGTGACGTGGATACATTTTCTACCAATCTCTTGGCAACATTTATTTGTCAACCGCAGACTATCATGTTACACTTTTATTCCTACATTGTTCAATTCGTAGTGAGGATCTTATTTAGCAAAATATTTAATTAATGTTTATATCACCGTTCTTTAAAAGATGGGCTACCATGTTAAATAATTTTTCTATCGATTTTTTTGGCCAAATATTGACTCTCGCGTTACAATAGATATTTAGTGAGAATTTTATTTACCACAGAGTTAGTACATTCGTATCATTCATTTGTTAAATATAATCTATCATGAAATATAAATTTTCTACCGATTTGTTAGTATTATTTACGTATAAATTGCAACAAAATATCATCTCATAGTGAGTATTTATAGAACTTTCAATCATAACAGCCAACACTTATTATACTTTTTGTTTCATGTCATAGAACCCTTTATTTGTAAACCATGTTAAATAATTTTTGTGATGATAGATATTTTTGCGTCAGAATGGTTTTTTCAACCATAATTGTCGTCGCTAATTATATATTTGGTTATACTTGTTAAAATATACGCAGTCACATAATAGATTCCTCTAAACATATGCTCTTTTTCTTCTATGATGGGTAATTTTATTGTATTAATTCATTTCTAAAGCACGTTATCTAATTTTTTGTGATGATGGATATCTTTTCTATTGATCTTCTTACATTATTTATTTTTCAAATATGAGTCCAATATGATATTATTTTTTTATATTACTATTTGAGAAAGATGATTTTAATATTATTTATTTGTCAAATATGAGCCCATGGCACATAATAAATGATAATTCGCTAAAGTGTTTCCATTTCTATAAAATATTTATGTAACTCAATGTATGATACATCCAAATGAAATATGTTATGTGGTAAGATCTGTGGATTATAGTAAAACATTAGAAGGAAAAAGTTGAAATTTTATGTTAAAAGAGATTAGTAAAGCCATGAGTATTTTACTTCCACTCAAAATACTTTCTGCTATTGACTCCAGTCTCAAGATCTCAATCTTCCCTATTCTTCTCAAATTCGATGAATCTACAAAAACTCGAGAGGTTATCAAAGAATTGCACTAGCAACACATATGGTTACAGTAATTGAATAAAATTAGAATATAACAGCTATTTTGCTTTAATGTAATAAAGCCGCAATAGTTATATGCTATTTGATGTAAGTAATGTAATAGTTATTGCACTATTTCCTATCTTGAACGACACGTGTAATAAGAGGGGAACAGCATCAAAATTCCCAAAATAACCCTAAGATCAGAATCAGAGAGAATATATAATTGTCGCCTTAATAATCAATCATGATTCATGAGTTTTATAGCCCATTTAAATAATTAGATATAATCTATTTTATCAAATAGTTATGCATATTTTGAGAATATATATTTATGATTATAATTGAAAATTTAGCACATAACATGTGATTATACAAAAACAAATGTTATTTTATGGTGATAATTACTCTATTAGCTAGTCATGAGTGTACTACTATATATACATCTTTTCATGTCACAGAAAATTTCAAACTGGTACATCTCACGACAAACACATCCTTTGTTAGCTTCCATCCTATATTCCCATTTACATATTAAGTTGGAAACACTCGTGACAAACAACTAAGATGATAGGCATGTGATGTGGATTTGACATGGAAATTCAATACAAATGGGTCTCCTATTTACGGACCAAAAAAAAAAACGCCTCATTTTGGGGAAGTCAAATCTAAAGAAATGAACTTAGATTGGGAATTAGCGCAAATTTGAATCTGCTCATTCCTCTCTCTCTCTCTCTCTCTCTCTCTCTCTCTCTCTCTCTCTCTCTCTCTCTCTCTCTCTCTCTCTCTCTCTCTCTCTCTCTCAAATCACCAAAATATTAGGGCAAAATTAGCTCAAAATTAGGGATTTACCAAATTTTCAAAAAGTGAGTGCTGTTGGGTAAAAATTAGCAGAATTTTAGTAGATTTCCCAATCTTAAATTTTAATGATTTGGATATTTTTTTGACATGAATAGCTTAGGTAAATGTGGCATGGTTATACCAATTTAAGAATTTTTGTGACACAAAAATTAGTATCAGATAAATTGGCTGGGGTGTACCAGTTTCATTTTTTTTCACATGAAAACTAGTTTAGAGTAAATGTGGCATGGGCCTACCAATTTGAGATGTATTGGACTGTAAGAGTCATTTGTTTTGCATACGTAGGATATGAATAAAGGTAGTGTTATTTCACGCACAAAAGGGCATGAATTTTGGTAGATATATTTAAAGCACTCTGTACGTGAAGAGAGGCTTTCTATTGTAATTTCAAAGTATGCAGTTTTTGGGACTTCAATGCAAATTGTGAAGGGCATAATTGGAAGAGGAAAAGTTCGAGAGCAACCTCTTAAGCTTCACATTTTCGCATAGATTAGATAAATAATGTGCAATCATAACTTGTCATTTCTAAAAGTTGAAAATAAGAAGCCTACATCATCATTTTATAACAACAAATTGAAATCAATACGCTTTATATTTTATCAATTGGTATCATATTGTCATTAAAAAATTACAGTCCATAGTTTTTCCAATTTGCAGGGTACTAGAAAGATTGAGGCCCTTCGTCTTGGCAAATATGGTAGAGAAAGAAGATACACAGCTGAACAATTTAAAGAACTAACCAACTTGAGGTTCCTTCAAGTGGATGGTGCAAATTTCACCGGAAATTTTCAAAACTTGCTTCCTCAATTAAGATGGCTTCAGTGGCAAGGTTGTCCATCAGATTTTGCGGCGGTCAACTTTCATCCAAAGAAATTAGTCGTGCTCGATTTATCGTGGAGTGGGATTTCGGAGGACTGGGGAGGATGGGATCCACTCAAGGTAAGATGTAGAGAAGACATACATTTTGTGAACAATCATGTGTTGTCGAAGGTCCAATTGCACCAAGGTTTAATATCCTTCCTCTGATTAAGGATTTTTCCTCCAATATTAATTTAGAGGAGAATATAAGCACCTAAATACACCAGAAGCTTCAGCCCCTTAATACCTTAAATTGATAATATCTTAGCAACTAGTCATGCTTAATATTAGACATACTCAAAAAATTTAACTACAGTAATTAGCATCTAATAAAGATATAACTATAATATTGTGCCTATCTTGACTTTTTTAATCTAAATGGTTTATGGCTTCTAAGTTAGTTTCTCCTCATGCAAAAACATGTCTTTTTAGCGATTCCTGTTATGTCTATAGGATATGATGCACCAGAAGTCCTAAAACTCATCATAAAAATACAATTAAATTTTAAAACTTGTCAAGTTAGTATTAAGCCTTTCTGTAAATTCCATCCACTTTGGCTTACTAAAAATGCTGACCTGTTTATGTTATTACTTTTGCTCTCCTATGTGGCCGTTAATGTTACTGAGGTGTGCAATCATGGCCAAAACGATGTTGTTTTCCTAGAAACTTCAGTTTTTTTCCTGAACCTTAATTATGTTATGTTAAAGAGGAAAATACTACAAAAAGGAAAAAAAGGAAAATTTTGAAATAAAATTGTAAGGCATAAGGTTCAATGTCGATTCTTCATCAATCAGAATTTTGGCCACAGGTTGGCCATTAATTCCTAGCAATCGTCAACGACTTTAAATGCTTTGATTTTCTACATGGGACTTCTCAAACTCCATAACTTCCTCTGATTCGAGCTGCAGTTCTGCTTTTGCTTCTCATCAACGACTTGATCATCATTTTTTTCGACTCGCATCGCCGACACTTTAAAGATCATCGGAACCTTGCTTGCACCATGTTTAGTTTTACAGGGACATAGTCCCGAAGACCACCTCTTCCTTTTCTTCAGACATGGTTTCCTTTTCAGTTTGTTGTCCCTCTACTTTTCTTCTCCAACCAGGTTCTTGGATTTCCTGGGTTTCCGAGGCCTAGAGTATTGCATCTGAGGTTGGGGTTGAATTTCTTGTAATTGTTTAAGCATCTGCCACTTTTTTGCATCTTTCTTTTATGAATCCTGGTCAACAAACCACCTGGTCCATCACCAACATAGATTCTCTGTCCCTTCGGTGGATCGAAAGGTATCTTCCGAGTTCGTCATCTGGAAGGTCCGACCATGTCTTCTTTTGGGGAATTTTCCCTCGACCTTCCGCATCCTATTGGAATGATATTCCTCAAACCGATCCCCAGACTAAGAGGTCTTGTATACTCCACATAATAGTCGAATTTTCCACTAGGCTAACCTAGTGTCCCAATGGTAGGATCGCCTTCTTCGTAGCATTGCTTCAGAGATTTCTTCTGCGTCAATTTCTGTTTTTGCATAGGTGATCTGCTCAAAGACACTAAGCTGATCTTCTTTTCCAACCTCATCCCGGCCGTAAGTAATTAACTTTCCGGTCGCAACCTGGCTGGACACCTACTTTCATCTTTTCCTTAGCAACATCACGATCTTCTACCTCAATATCTTGTCGGCAACTTTGGCA
This sequence comes from Syzygium grande, assembly GCA_024733475.1. NCBI lineage: Eukaryota > Viridiplantae > Streptophyta > Magnoliopsida > Myrtales > Myrtaceae > Syzygium > Syzygium grande. Next base: position 30,197,146 of record JAMXDD010000008.1, on the reverse strand, counting down.
TAAATTCTTTTGAGGTTGTGTTATTTTGAAGCCTGCTGACACAATATTGATCATCTGAGGGAATGGGTCTACATCGATCTCATTTACCCGTTCCCTTGTCATCGGCAAATTTAATTTTCCCTTGCTGAATTGCATCTTGGATGGTTTTCTTGAAGACAACGCAATTAACTGTGTTATGGCTCCATGGTGCCATTTAGAGCATCTTTTGTTTCCCAATTCTTCCTTGCTTGGAATAATTTGGCTTTCAGTCAATTTTATCAAGCCATATTTCAGGAGTAAATAAAAAATTTCATCCAATTTGTTGATGTCGAACGAATAATCCCGAGAGTCTCTTGCCCTAGCCTTTGTTGATTCTTTTACTCTGGCAGGTTTTAGTGCTAGACCATAAGGTTTATCGAGCACCATTTTTGCTACAGCTACTTCAGCGCGCATTCTCATCCGAGTCAAATTCAGTTGCTGACTCATAGTTGTCAACTAGAGCCATGTTCTATTTATATTCCCTATGGGGTTGCTTATCTTTTTCTTTGAGCAGTTGCTCATATTTACAATCTCTTATCGCCAACTAAAACAAGTAGGCAAGCTCTTGGCCTTCCAACCATTACCTTATTTTGAACTTTAGATCGTTAAAGCCTAAATTCGTGAAATCTCTTTCTAGTGTACTGCCAAGTATCGGTTTCTAGCGTTTTTAAACCTAGCAATGAACTGGTCAATCGACTCATTGTTGTACTTATACAACCTAGCTAAGTCAACCATTGACACTTCAAGTACCGTTCTGTAAAATTGAGAATTGAAGAGTCTTTCCATCTTTGTCCAAATATAAATCAAGTTTGCCGATAGGTTGGTATGCCAAGTGAATGCAGTTTTCAATAGAGACAAAGTAAAAAGCCTTAGCCTTAGAAATTCATTCGTACCCTGCTTTCCCACAATGGGCAACGAAACGGCCGATGTGTTCAATAGTAGATTGGTCATCCCCACCATCACAATTGGCATAATTATGCACTTTAAACCCTCTGGGTTGGGGTTGGTTGTTGACCAATTAAGGATAAGGTTTCCTGTATATATGCCTCACGATATTCCTTTCCAATCCTAAACGCTGCCTAACTTCCTCGACCATTAATGCTATATTTACCGAGCATTTGGTTGGCCATTTTACCCCGAGGCGGTGATGTTGGTCTCACTGGATTTTCTATATTTACATTAATTGACCGGTTAGGCCTAGCAAGGATGTTAGCATTTGGTGGTCCTATACCGACTGCTGGTCTCAAATCTTCAACTTCAGGCATTAGACCGAGCTGTCGACCAGCCTGGTTTGCCATTCCATTGTTACCCGACCTAATTTTCCAAGCCGACACCATTCCCATTGGTAAGACCCTGGATCCAGGACTCAAGTCTTTGCATAATCCTTATAGGGGGCTAACTAGTACAGCCTGCATTATGACAGAGAGAAGAGTTAGGAACATACCCTAGCGCCATGGAACTTCTTTGGATTGGTTGGTTGGATGCTCCTAGCTTTGACAAGGCATCATTCACAGAGTTATTAACCATCGGCTTAATCATGTCGAACATGTGGTTGATGATGTGATTAGCCAAGTCTTTCTGCAACTCCTCAAATAACATTCTCATTGTGTCAACCATGTGAGGTTTTGCTGCAACCTCCCTTTATTGCTCTTCAGTGAGACATCAAAGTAGGTCTGCCCCGTCACATTAGCTTTCTTATACCACTCAGTTAACGGCTGAAGATTCAGTGTGCAGCAACTTCATTCCTAGTTCGTGGTATTGGGTTGTTGTTACTGACAACATTGTCTGGCTCTTGTTGGTGTCTTGTTCTTAGCACAATAGCTTCCTCATATTAACAAACAAATCTCAGTGGCATGCCAAAAAGATGTTTCGTCCCAAACTGTCGACAAAACACCTTTTGAAATATGGATCGACATGAAATCGACAAAGGATGTGAAGGGTCCTTTATTGATTCTTGGATAGGAAATGCAGATTGACGAGAAAATTATAGGTACGAAGACAAAAGGCAATCATAGCCAGCCATGTAAAGATAATAAAGAATTGTCGGTATTCATTGATTGATTGGCGGTTCTTTGCTCGAATTACAATCCTAATATTTATAGCTAATGGAAGCCGTTATCAACAATTACAAAGAAAGCAACTAACAACCTATGTGATTTCTAGGATTCAGCAACATGTATATACAAGCAATTACTAATAATCTCACTACTCGACAATCATGGCCTTAACACTCACCCCAATTCGCCCTCTCTTCCACAACTTGCAGCTACTCTTCCTGACGGCTACGCCAGCCCATGTTTCTCGGCCATTATTATTAGTGGATTCCGAGCCTCATGGCTATAACAACTGGTAATCGTGCTGACCAAAATTGTAGCCTCGTGACTCGATCACTTATCTTGCTCTTGATTTGCCAGTCTTCGCTTCGGTCGAGTATTACTTAACGACATCTCGTGACTCAACACTTTATAATTTTTTCTTGTGCTGCCTGTGGACTACTCCTCATTGCCTTTGTCGATTATCCGTAGTTGCTCACCAATAGGACTTAGCAAATTTAACCGTCGCCATGTCTTGCTCGGTCTTACTCAGTCCGAATCTACGGTCAAGGATTTGGGCAATTTTAGGTGGCAACACGTGTACTTTTTTCAGTTAAATTTTAAAGGTCTTACGTCCGCTATGTTATCCAATAACACTTCTTAGCTCCCGCCTTGATGAGAATGAGTCTTAAGATCATTCGATTTTTTTTTTTTGGTAGTGAAGATAGTTCGATTTCAGAGTCAACTTTTACGTGTATTTTATTACATCATCTCATTCAAATTTTATGAATGATCGGTTTCTGCTCATTTCTCATTTTTTTCTTTTAAGTTTTCAGCCTTTTCCTTATTCTTTGTAAATTTTCAAGCTTTTTTGTGACGTGGTGCCACATCAATGTCATGCCTCATAAAAAATTAGTTAAAAATACCACTTTAACATTTTTCATTAATCAAATTGGACAAAACTAACATAGGGACTCGATTGTACCAATTTGATAAGTTTTAAAATTTGATTGCATTTTTTGAAAGTTTTAGAACTCGATTATATTTTCGCGATAAGTTTTATGATTTATAGTGCACTTATCCCTATCTCTATATCAATCTTTTTTCATGGAGAAACAAAAACTTCTTGACAGTGACTTGTGTTGTAGATAGATTTTAAAATTCTAAATTCAGTCTTATCTAAGAGTGACGGAAATAATTTTTGAATTATTATTACTTGTTGTGCACTATATTTATTTCTTGTAATTGTTGATTATTGAAGTCACCATATACAACAATATAAATTAGTAATATTATATGAATAATAAAATTATCCTTCCAATGGCATTTGAATATTATATCATATGCACATTTTTCATATAATGTACGTATAACATTTGAAAATTATTTTTCAAAATTAATCTAGCCACTTCTCTTTAATTTTTCGTACTATTGAAGGAAAACATGGCACCCAATGAATGCAACTCTCTTCCATTTGAATTTCTCATCTGCTTTTTGATAATAAATTTGCTCATGTCTAATCAATAAAGAACGGCATCGCCATAACTTTTAAAAACTAATTATATATTTCCTTTGAAATGTTATCCAAAAATAATTGTAATTAGCACTTGTACATCCCCGACATTCTTTTGCAATGGATATATGCTTAAAAAGCATTTATATGTTGGTGTTGCCAAACACAATTAAAAAAACATTTAAAATTAAATAAGGCAACTGTATCGGAGTAGTGGAATGTGGGTATTTTGTAGGGCTTTCAGAAGTTTGAAAAATCGGAAAGAAAAACTGGTAATGGAAAATCACCCATTGCGCTCGTCAATCTCACTGTGGTATTATCACTTTCTTTCATATGGCAACTGAGCTCAAAGTTCTCAACCTTTGGCATTGTCATTATTTAAGAAGAACTCCTAACTTGTCCTCTTTCAAAAGTTTGGAGATTTTGATTCTTGAAGAATGTTGGGGTCTAGAAGAGATTCATCCTTCTATTGGGGATATCAAGACCCTCATCACCTTGAATGTCAGGAGATGTTGGAGATTGGAGGAGCTACCGCCAGGATTAGGTAGAATGGAAGAATTGAGGGAGCTTCTCATAAATGACACCGCTATACGAGAGATTCCGATATCGGAAGGTGGTTTGATGAAGCTGGAGACTCTTGATGCCTCGTTTTGTCGTAGACGACTTGGTCAACTGCCAGAATTCATGGGCTCCCTTGTGTCGTTAACTCAGCTGGACCTATCTAATTCTTGGATTGAAAAATTACCCGAATCCATAGGCTCCCTCTTGGCGCTAACTCAATTGCACCTACGTATGACACGAATCAAAGAATTACCCGAATCCATTGGTTTTCTTAAGGAGCTTCAGACTCTTGATGCCTCTGATGCATCGTTAGCCCACATACCCAGGTCAATAGGCCATCTAACATCATTGACTGAGTTGGACTTAAAATGGACAGCAATTACAGAATTACCTGAAAGCATTGGGAATCTACAGAATTTGAGGATCTTGGATGTCAGTGCAACTGACATAACAGAATTACCTTGTGCCATTGGAATGTTGGCAAAACTCCAAGAGTTATGTGCTTCACGTTGCAAAAATCTAGAAGGGCTACCTAGTAACATAGGCGAACTGGTTTTGCTAAACAAGCTTGAGTTGGATAAGTCAGGCATTTTAGGCTTGCCAGAAAGCATTTCTAAGCTCTCTTCGCTCCAAAACTTCAGCGTTCAATTTTGTGAAAAGCTTCAAGAACTACCAAAATTGCCCTCTGGCTTAACAGGTCTAGGTATCACCTGTAAGAGTCCATCATTGCCACGTCTTTCCCAACTAACCCTTCTCAAGAAACTCACTCTTTCTGATTGCTATTCTCTTGAATGCCTCCCAGTGCTTCCCGTTGGACTATCCATGCTTTCTATTACACATTGCAAAAAATTGAAAGTGTTGATGAATTTGTCAAACTTGAAGCACTTATATGAATTGATTCTTGACAAGTGCTCTGAGCTAACAGAAGTCACTGGCCTGGAAGGTTTACAATCCCTATCCAACTTACGTTTATGCCACTGCCCGAAGATATCTAGGCTTGATGGGGTTGAATCCTTGGAGTCTTTGCGAGACTTACACATCAATGAGGCATTCCCAGATTTTTTGAAGTTAACGAGCCCAAAGGTATCTCAGCTTGAAAGATCGCTTGATCTGTCAAATTCAAAGATTCTGCAGAAAACAAATGCTGCAAGTTGCATGAAACTAGTTGAAACACAAGGCCTTGGTGGATCAAGATCCTCGCCGATGTTGGATATCTCTGAGCGTGCATCCGCTAAACAATCCCTAGACCTTTCAAGTTCCAAATATCTAAGGAAAGTACTTGTTACAAATTGCAAGAATCTAACTGAAATTCGAGGCCTTGATGGACTAGAATCCTTGGAAGTTTTGATTATCTCTGGGTGCACTTCCCTTAAACAATCATTGGACCTGTCAAATTTAAAGAATCTGAAGAGTTTCTCTGCTGCAAACTGCAAGAACTTAGTTGAAATTCGAGGCCTTGATGGATTAGAATCCCTGAGAGATTTGGATATTTCTGGGTGCACATCCCTTAGACAATCACTCGACCTGTCAAATTTAAAGCATTTGTGGAAATTCTGTGCTGCAAACTGCGAGAACCTAGTTGAAATTCATGGCCTTGATGGATTAAAATCCTTAACAAATTTGACATTTCTGAGTGCCCGTCGCTTAGACAGTCACTGGACCAATCAGATTTATAGAATGTGAAGAATTTCTATGCTGCAAATTGCAAGAACCTAGTTGAAATTCGAGGCTTTGATGGATTGGAATCTTGGGAAGATTTGGTTATTTTTTAGTGTACATGCCTTAGACAATCACTCAACCTGTCAAACTTAAGGCATTAATGGAAGTTCTGTGCTGCAAACCGTGAGAATCAATTCAAAATTTGAGTCAGTGATGTTTTAGAATCCTCGGAAGGATAGGATATCTCTGGGTGCACATCTTTTGCACAATCACTGGACCTTTCGATTTTCAAACATCTTTGTGGACTGCAAACTCAAGAATCTAATCGAAAGTCATGGCCTTGACGGGTTGGAATTGTTGGTAAGTTTGGTAATCTCTGGGTGCACGCACATTCAACAACTTCTCGAGCTTTCAAGTTTAAAGAGTCTGAGGGAGTTCTACAGTGCAAACTATGAGAATCTAGTTGAAATTCGAGACCTTGACAGGTTAGAGTCCTGGAAAAACTTGGACATCTCCAAATGTACGTCTATTCCAGAATCTTTGGATCTTTCAAATTCATGACATTTTGTTAACACCTAAATTTTGCCTATAGATCCATCATGCATTTTCCATCATAAGAAGTTTTGCGAATCGAATTCACTGTCGATGTCAATAAAATTTGACCCCCGACAAAAATATAATTAGTTTGTATATCCTTGCATCCATTTTTATTGCCACACCCCATCTACACTTCAAAATTAGAGGCACTTTAGCTTATAGATACATAGGTTTCAATTCATATAGGCCGCTCATTCATCCCATATAGATTAGGGATAAAATTCATTGATAATGGCGCGATTTAACCCCCAATAAAAAACAGGGGCACCGCATCATGGCACATCCTCAATATTGTTTCCGTACCACAACGTTTAGAAACTACACATCCCCATAGTTTTAATATCTCAGCCCCCGTGCCAAGGAATTAGGATTCATGCATGCATTTTTTAAAGGTTAAGGATCGAATTTCCCCGTTGGTTGATAACTACGAAATTCGACCCCTAATTGAAACACATCTGCATTAAGTCATCTGCATCCATTTTTTCCATTAGGTTTCTTATGCACTTAGAAATTGGGGACATCATAGTACTAAGACCGCGGCACGGATGGGACCGATAAAGCAATCTTGATCAACGAAGGCACCAAAGCTCACAAACCAATTGAACACCCACACCTGAACTCAACCATTTTTCTAGGTAATTACTGGCCCAACTCTACTTCTTGGTTGAAGATTCAAACGAACTCAAACAATTGCAAACTCGGTACCACGGCAAGCATCTTTGAAGTTATTTTCCAACGGTACTTCGCTCGTGTGCTAATCCCAAGGCATAGCTTCCCAAGTTTTGGTTTTTCCGAGGAGGTATCAGTTGATCCCCTGAACCGAGAACGGTAGTTTGGGGCCTTCAAAAGGGGGACTTCTCGGTATCGGTTTGGCCTGAAATTTTTACTCGACCTATATCAACTCGTTTGACTTTCTCCCTTCAAGATTTCAGCCAAAGCGGCTGAATGACTAGAGCGAAAGTGTTGTTTCCGTTGTGACTGCGCATTCTGCCCGTCTGACCCGAGACAACACACCTCACATTTTTCATTGGGGTCAACCCTCTATCACCCATCCTTTCTCCACGTTTCTTCACACCATTCAAGCCCTTGGACCAGCCATCATTCTAGTGGGAGAGCCAAACCGGCCCACCAAGCTGCAGCAAGGTGGCGTACAAACCGGAAATCAAGGACATGGCAGGCCTGAAATTTTCTGAGGGAAAGAGTGAGCTTGAAAACTTGAGTGTGGCAGCATTGACATGCGACTCTTCAAGGGTGATTGGGTTGATAAAGAGCAAGAGGAAACTTGCTAGAATTGGCCATCTCTGCTGCAAAGGGGCTGAAAACGTGTGATAGAGGGGAGGGAGCAAGACCGTGGGATGTAAGAGGCATGAAGAGAGAGAATGTGGGGGCTTTGTTTGGCCATCCCTTCTTTTGGTTTTTGAGAGCTTCAAAATGTGAGAAGTTGAGAGAAAAAAGCTAGTAAGAACCGTGAGCCAAAGAGGTGAAACCGAGCCCGAGTCGAGTGAGAAACGCAAGGGACAGAGTGAGAACCGAGAGTAAAAGCAAGTGAGTTAGGTGTGGCGGTGAGTTACTAGCCTCGTTCATCCCTTAGCCTCATATTTGTTTCGGTTCCAATTCCGTCAGCCGGTGTCGCAATGCTCAGAACCAGAGTTTAAAACCGATGTACGAGAGCTTGCCTTGCCCAAGCTCGTTTCTCCTGTCTACGATCCAATTAGCTCCGTAACTGTTCTGAGACGTGTGTGCCTCAACCTCTAGGCCGTTTCTTTTTGTTCTTGGAGTTACTCAAAGCTAGTTATCGTTTTGAAAACCAAGCAAAACCAGTTGGAGCCTTTTTCGATGCTTGCTAGCCGTGAGCTTGATCTCCGAAGTCTGAACTATCTTGAGTTTGTTCTTGTTTTATTGTTGTCATTCATGATAGATATATCATGCCTGCTAGTGTTAGGATTAGTGTTTAGTATTCACATTTCGCTCTTAATGCTTTGAATGTCGATTTTGCGCATCATAACAGATCTTGTGCATTATAGATACCCCTGCATCAGTTCTGTTCAGATCTGAATGGGAGCGTGTTTAGCCTCATTTAAGCATCATTTGATATTGTATTGCATGTATGTTAGTGTAGATGTGGGTTCTAATTAGTCCTCGTTGATTTCCCAACGTTTTTCCCCGTCACTCCGATGTGTTTTATGCCATGAACATCTTCAGTGAGCTTGCTGGCCGCTACCATCCAGCCGTTGGATGGTGGCGTTTCAGCCTTGTTTTGTCCTTGAGACAAGCCTCAGGCCAACCTCCATTGGTCCCCAAGGGGACGTGTCGGGTCGTTCTCCTAGCAATACCGGTTTTTGTTCATGGTTAGTGTGTCAAGTCCCCTGTTCAGATTTTGTGCTTGCTGGACTGGGGATGTTTAGTAAATTTGTGGCCTTGAATTGTGTCCTCGACGTGTCTCAGGTCGGCCCCCAGTGGCACATCGATGTGCTGGGACATTTTGGTGTTCATTCGCGGTAGTTTAGCAAACGAATTGACGCTTCAATCTTGCTGTGCACGCCGTCTAGGGGGCTTGGCCGTGAGTCTAAAGCCTTAATTTGTCTCTTGCCAAAGGCCTCAAGCGGTCCCAGAGTGTTACATTACATTTTTGCATCGTTCCTGTGCCATATTACCCGCTTGCATCGCATTTAGTGCAATTTCAAGCAACGTACTCGGTTTATTACTTTACTGGCTTGCATTTAGCATAGCCAACGTATTAAAGCTACTAACTTCTACACCAAATTACCAACTTTAATTTGACTGATAAACCAATGTTAGTCACATTAAGATTTCAACTAATTTTATTTACTTATCAACTTTTTATCTTGCTTGGTTTTGAATAATAACAAGATCTACTTATACTTCCAAAATTACCAACTATATTAATATTGTACCGACATTTATTTTGGTGGGTTACCAATGCGTTAAATTACTAACTATTATCTGAAATTGTCAACGCTGATTTGATCATATACCCAAGTTGGTACATCATGCCACGGATATTGGTATTTAAAAATTTTGGTGAAAATCCTGTAGTAACCGTATGGTTCTAGAGCAAGTTGATTAGTTCGGGCATGTCTAAGTGTAACATTAGGTAGGACAGGACTGATTTAAGATTTTTCACACTATTTAGAAGCATAAACTAGTGCAAAGGGAATAACTCTTTTTGCGTCCTAAACTTGTCGTGATTGTGCTCCTTTGCTCCCTGCTATTAAATGTTTTCCACCAGCCAAATTTTTAGCAAAACTGGATCACATTCCTAACGAATGTCTTGAACGATCTCATCCCAGATACAAAATGAGCAGATTCTAAATATGAAATCATGGATCAATTTTCCTTTTTACTGGACCACAGGAGGCAACTAAAAAGTTATCAGATAAATCTGATTCAAATGAGCTCAAACCTTAATTGATTTTGGTAGATCCTCTGTGAGACCCGCATAATCTAACCAAATGTGATACATTTAGTTAACATGAAGTCAATGCCTCCAATGATTTCTCGAATCCATTCCAACTAGATAAATTAAATAAATAAAGGTCTCTAAGATTACATTTTGCGATGTGAAGGAATTGCATTTCATATTCTTCCTTAAACTTTATTTTATTTTATCTTTGTTATTTAATTTTTATTAGATGCACATGTTGTTTGTTTCTTTCACTAGGGAACATGTAACCTGTAAATTGTCATTTTCGTGAACTACAAGCCCACTATATTATCATGTCTGATTTTTTTTTTCGGTTTCTAATTTGAGGTAGTACATTAAACGTGTTAACAAAAGAGATTCCACTCCTTTTTTTTGGTCGAAAAAGTACTTCATTCATTAAATGCCATAATCAAAACAAAGATTTTCAATATCAAAACATGAAAAATCCCAAAGGGGTTAGGGGGGTTTAGTAATCTAATTAAAGGAGAGGGTATTTTTACGAAGAGCTTTGGTAATTCAATCCGCAACATGATCAAGATGAAATATTATATAACAATATAATTGGTCAAGGTCATGATATTGTAATATAGTTGGTCCATAATATCCAATCACTAATGACAAACATCTTTTAACTGAATAATTGATCATCTTGACAAAGCTAAGGTTCGACAATATGTGAAATAAAAAGGAAAAAAACATCACTGCATAATCATTCGATTGTGGAGAACTCGTTGGCCGAGAATTTCTAAATGCGACACCCCGAAAGAATAAAATTTATGTTGGATGTTTTAAAATTATTAGTTTAAGGAGAGACAGATAACAGCGACTTGGGTGAGAGGTGGTAATTAGATAATCTTTAGGCATGATGTGGCATAGATAAATTTAGTTGTGAGAGAATTATTTTGGGGGAGATTTATTTTGAGAGTTACATTTTCTAGTTTTCAGAAGAAGGTTTTGCCGTTCAACATCAGCACATATTGTCCCCTGTTCTGTGCCAACTCTTCAAGCAGCTTTGCTTTAACCACAGACAAGAAGTATAACTAAATCGGTGACTCATAAAAAGCTTGGAGCAGTAGTCTTGTAGAAACCAGATGATTATATGAGACCGTGAAAAAAGTTTCCATACACGCATCAATTCTTACGAGCGAGTAGATAAGAAAATATCCCTGTTCGAAAGCAAACGAAACATACCTACAATTTTGATATATCCCTAATCCAACCAAACATAAGTATGTATAATAAAGGACAAAAACACAGAAAGGTGATGCTTAATAAATACAAGGATGTGATATTCGACGGATTGGCCTGTCAATGGAGTCATTTGCATCAGCAAGCTTGGCGCCAAGACCCTCGAGCTCAGTCTGAGGCGCTCGAGAAGGCTCGAAGCCCCGGGCATGGCGATTAACATATCCGAGCATATTGCGGGCACTGTCTTTGAGGATAAACACTATCGAAAATTCAATCACGGAAGTGGTTGTATGGAGAAAGGGCTTCGACTGGTGCAGGTTGAATCTGGTGTTTCTTCACGAATTTGCGCGACGCCTCGTGTCTCGCGCCATTGACCCCCCGTCTAACGCAACTTCACAGTTCCCTGCAAATCCGGCAATGTCTCGTCATATTATACCGTCGTCATTGTCTTTTTCAGCTCTCTGTACCAGGAGCAGGTGAGCATTGGTCGTTAGTCTTCTTTTTCTAAGCAAGTCAAGTCACCTTCCGCATAATGCTGCGGCAATAACGCGAGCAACAATTGTCCTTACCATGCAGCATGCATCCCAGCGGTTCGATTCGCATGAAGGGTATTGGACCCGTTGGATGGCAAGAAGTTGAAATCAGGGCAACTGCCTTACATAGGTTCCATGCACCTTCTGCATAGGCTGACATCGGTGGAGATCATCGCGGTGGGTGGGTTGTGCTGTTTGACCGCTACTCAGGTAGTCGACGACTCCAATCAGAATCATGTTTCCGTCATTCTCAGCTGGTTTGGGAACAAGAAGGAGCTCAGTGCGCGGAAGGAAGGAGAAAAAGAGAAAAAATAAAAAAGAAAATTTGTATTTCCACAGCAGGATCGGGCGGGCCATTCTATTAACTATCAAATTTGTGTCGCCTTGGTTTGCCTTGGTGTAGACTCGAATTATTCAACACATAAAATTCTGATTCCTTGATCTTTCATGTCTGGAGAAAAATTTAATTTTCTATTCCTTGTGCAAATATTATTCCCTGAAGAGTGTGGATATGGATTCTCTAGTTACTCCTAGTATTGAGATTTCATAGCCATCTATTATAGAAAATAACATATTATAAAAATGAACCTGAAAGTTTTTATCAAATTAAAAGAAATAAATAAAAAGCGAAGTAAACATGCTTGCACAGGATCCTGCTGCTTACTACTATCCCGCTAATGTTTCTCTTTTTTGCGTTAAAAAAAGATTTTCTTACTTTAATATAAAAGATGTCATTGTCGTTTTGAGATTATAAAAAATGAGAGAGAGTACGTGAGTGTGCAGTTAAAAAGTCCTTTTCATGAGCAGCTTCCTATGAAAGTGGGATAAGATCGTCACAAATGTCATAATTTTCGCACAATACTTAATTGAGTACCATAAATTTTTTTCGACCACATAAGTACCATAACTTTTAAAAAATATTAACTTGAGTGCCATAACTTTCAATTGATCACTTGAGTGCCAGAAATTCAACATGGTAAGCGTTTTTAAAAAGTTATGATACCTAAGTGATCGATTAAAAAGTCATGTAGCATTCAAGTGATTGGAAAAAAAAAAAGTTATGGCACCCGAATGGATACCGTACGAAAATTATGGCACTCAAATTATGAAACTCAAGTACTAGAAAAAGGTTATGACATTCGAGCGAGCACCATACGAAAGTTATGGCACTTATGGTGTCATTGTCCCACATTACTAGGGGTTGGAATCTCTAAGAAAGAGATCGAAAAATGTCACCGGTTAAAAAGGTTTCTTCACAGTAATGGTCGAACAATTGTTCAAGCTGTGGCGCACGTACAACTGCATCTCTCTATATAAATACATATATCATGCAACTTAATTGTGAAGAAACTGAATTGAATAGAGCCAATCAGTTTTATACAAAATGACTAGATGCTAAAAGTTTCTTACTAAAAGTGGCCACCATCTCCAGACATTGCTAAAACAAATCAACGGCAGCTGTTTGAACTAAACTTGCGTTAACTAGCCTTTGTCACCCTTCAGCAGCTGAGAGATGAGACAGGAACTTCGTTTTCGCGTCCCTGTCGGATGAGCTGTAAGAAAAGCACTCATTTTTCTACATTATCCTAACGTCGGTTGGCCAACATATAGCAATACATTTTCCAAATTACTCTGTCTGAATGTACGCTTCACATCAAGGCATCTTCAAGCCCCATATTTTTTTTCCTCCCGTAGGAACACACCGTATGCAGCCCAATTGAAAGGAATTGCTGTTATTAACTCCATATCATCAGAGTGTCCTGCATACATTTATTAACAAATCCAATATAATCCGACGATTGATATGGTCTTGTCATTGACTCGTGTGCATTTGCACTAGGAGCATGAGAGTATTGGTCATTAGTTTTCTTTGCTCTTCTTTTATTAATAGGAAAGGCAATAATTGTCCATACTGTGCAGCAGGCGTCGCATGCAACAATGCCCCGGAAATTCCGCGCGCAATAATTTTCCTTTCTGAGAAGCACGCATTGCAGCAGTTCGGTCGGCATGAATAATTCAGCATTGTCCAAGCTCACACTTTAGAGAGTGTTGTGTGCTGGTCATCCATCATCGAAGGGTGAGAATTGGTGGATATCACAGCAGGGGGCGAACTGTGTTGTTTGAGCACTCCTCAAGTAGTCCACGCCTCCTTGCTCTTCTCTGTTTCCTGCTTTAATTGCTCCATTTTCTTCTGATTAAAGTGAGTGAGGTTCTTTAATTTTGTTTGAATATGTCGCTCTGATTGAGTTCTGAGAGACATTTCTGCAATTCCTAGATTTGGGATTCCATGTTTCTCTTCTTTTCAGGCTTTGCTCCATCAATCTCTTTACTACCGTGGTATCAGTACAATCCTCTCAAGATGAAAAGAAACGAACCCGCTCGTTCAGAAGATCCGATATCTGGGGCGTCTTCCTCATCGACCTCTCAACATGTAGGTGATTATGGAGGCGGAACCAAAAAGCAGAAAGGAAATGATTACGAAGTGTTCCTGAACTTCAGAGGGAAAGACACTCGTGAAGGCTTCACTGATTATCTCTATACTAGCCTTGTTGATGCAGGAATCCATGTGTTCAAAGATGACAATGAGCTCCATGTTGGTGAGGAGATTGGTCCAGAGCTTCTCTATTGTATAAGACAATCGAAGATCTCAATCCCAATTATCTCTGAGGATTATGCTTCTAGCAAATGGTGCCTCCGTGAGCTCGTTCAAATTTTGAAGTGCAAGAGTAGCATGGGGCAAATAGTGTTACCCATATTTTACAAAGTGGAACCCTCGCATTTGCGACACCTTGCAGGAAGATTAGGAGATGCTATCAATGCACATAAAAGGAATTTGGACAAAATGGTTGTGAAGGAATGGGAAGAAGCGCTCAAAGAAGTCGGTTCCTTGAAAGGCTGGGAATCAACGAAAATTAATGAGGGGTACATTATTCTCTACTAAAACATCATTTCATTTCTCATCACTAGATCTTACTTGAAATATATATATAGTTGAAATATATATTGTTCTTTGACAGGCATGAAGGAGCATTAGTTAAAATTGTTGTAAGAGAAGTTATGAGCGAGTTAAAAAGACTTTTTCATCTAAACGTTCCCGACCAGTTGGTGGGAATTGATGATCATGTGAAAAAGATTATGAGCTCGATAGATGCCAAATTTGATGATACAAGGATTATCGGAATTTATGGAATGGGCGGCATCGGTAAGACAACTCTTGCAAAGGTGTTATACAACAAACTCTCTAGTCATTTTGAGTATCGCAGCTTCGTGGCAAATATTCGCGAGAAACATCTCAGCATAAGGGTATTGAATGCGTACAAAAGCAACTCATTTTTGACATTACAAGAAGTTTGTGTGATGTGAATAATGTCGACGAGGGAATCACTATCATCAAATCTCGATTTAAACGTAAGAAAGTCCTCTTTCTTCTTGATGATATGGATGACAATACTCACTTGGATGCTTTGGTTGGAGATGCTAGTTGGTTTGGAGTAGGAAGTATGGTAATCATAACAACTAGAAACAAGATTATTCTTGACAATGCTAGGGCAGCCCACATGTACCAACTCCACGAGTTGCCTTCGGATCAATCATTGATTTTATTTAGTAGACATGCATTTCGAAAGGATTCTCCTCCGAGTGATTATGAGGCTATATCTCGTGATGTCGCATCTACTACTGGGGGGCTTCCCTTAGCTCTTGAAGTTGTAGGCTCATTCTTATGTGGAAAGAAAAGAGAAGTATGGAAAGATACATTCAAGAAATTAAAAGAAGTGCCTCATGAGAAAGTGCAAGAGAAGTTGAGGATAAGCTACCAGGCATTAGATTATTATGAGCAACAAATATTTTTGGATATTGCGTGTTTTTTCAGTGGATTTTCTAAACACATTCCGAGTTATATGTGGGATGCTTGTGGTTTTTTCCCGACAAATGGAATTGAAGTATTAAGTCTTATGTCCCTAATTAAGATTGACAAGGACGACAAGCTAATAATGCATGATCAACTAAGAGATCTTGGAAGGGAAATTGTTCGTATAGAAGATCGAAAGAAGCCTCAAAAGCGAAGCAGAATATGGATTTACGAGGATGCCTTAGATGTGCTTGACAACAATAAGGTAAAAGCTTTCTCTACTTGTCTTAGTGAACGTGAGTCCATCTTTTCTTTTTTGTTTAAGATAAAAATTATTTTTATTCCTGAGTCCACAAAACTTACTACTTCTACCAGCAAAATTTCGATTAGTCTGTGCATAAAGAGAGGTATTCTATTGTAATTTTGAAGGGATGCATTTTTGGGAATTCGAGCGGTGAAAATTGCAAAGGGCATAATTAGAAGAGGAAAACTTCGACAACGCCCACTTGAGTTTCACTTTTTCTACATAAATTGGATAAATAATACGCAACCACAACCTATCGATTCATGAAGTCGAAAGTGAGAAGCCTTTGCTATAATATCATGACAACAAATTGAAATTAGTCCATCTTTTCTTATGTGCAGTTGTTCTCCTTTCATCATTCAAAACTTAAGGTCTACAATATTTCATAATTGCAGAGCACTAGTGAGATTGAGGCCCTTCGTCTTGACAAATATGACCAGCAAAACTACTTAGGTGAACAATTTAAAGAGCTGACCAACTTGAGGTTCCTTCAAATGAATGGTGCAAATATAGCTGGAGATTTCCGGAACTTACTTCCTAAACTAAGATGGCTTTGGTGGGAGCGTTGTCCATCGGATTTCGCAATGGTGAACTTTCATCCAAAGAAATTAGTCGTGCTCGATCTATCTTGGAGTATGTTTTCGGATGATTGGGGAGGATGGGCTCTACTCAAGGTAAGATGTAGAGAAGGCATACCTCTTGTGAATAATCACGTTGTTGAAGGTCCAATAGCACCAAGTTGTCATATCTTTGATTTAGAAAGTTTTAATATCCTTCCTAAGATAAAAGATTCTTTTAATCTAAATGGTTTATGTCTTCCAAGTGATCTTCTGCCCAAGTAAAAGTATGTCGTTTTAGCAATTCTTCTTATATTTATATATCAATCTTCTGGGTGGCGCTGCTGGAACGCGTACTCTTCCTCTTGCAAAAGGTCGAGTGTTCGAATCCCGAGCACTGCAGGGTGACTTAACCAGTGACACGTGTGTGGTGGCTAGCACGTGTCGCCCCCAGTTTTTACTCCCCCCAGCTGTCGGCCATGCGGGGGTCCCCGAGTTAAAAAAAAAAAAAATCTTCTTTCATGAGAAATACAAAAGTTACAACTATTTTGGTATCATTTGGTTACGTTCCCACAAAGATTTTTACTGCCTTTTACTTGAAACACTACTTGAATGGTCATTGATAGAATCGATTATTTAAGAAACAAAAGTCAACACTAATACTTCAATAAGTGCATTGCTTTCTAACGAGTTTTGTGAGGGCGAATTATATGTTATTTTTCTGAGTGCTAACCAGATGATTTTTATTTTAGCCAAATTGGAAGATATGCCTAATGCAATGAGAAACTATAGTTGGCACCTGTATATCCCCGACATTCTTTTTGCAATAGATATGCTCAGGATATATTTCTATGTTGGTGACGTAGCCAAACACTCCTAAGGAACATTTAAATAAAACGAACGTGAAGTAGTGGAGAATCGAAGCAATGATAGCATGGCTGCATGGGAACCGAAAATTGAAACACGAATATGATTTTTTAATAAAAAATCTAAATAAAATGAGTAGTGGAGGATGAGTATTTTTGAAAAATCTTAAGAACACTAAAAAAAACTAGTGGAAAATCACGTGTTGCAACAGTGCAATCTTATAGAAATATCCTTTCTTTCTTTCAGATGGCAACTGAACTAAAAGTTCTCAACCTCTCGAATTGTCCTTCTTTAAAACGAACTCTTGACTTGTCCACTTTTGAAAGCTTGGAAATTTTGAATCTTGAAGGATGTTCAGAGCTGCAAGAGATTCATCCTTCTCTCGGGGACATCAAGACCCTTGTCTCCTTGAATGTCAAACATTGTATAAGATTGAAGGAGCTTCCAGCGGGGGTAGGTAGAATGGAAGAATTGAAGGAGCTTATCTTATATGATACTGCTATAGAAGAGATTCCTATGTCGAGCGGTTATTTGATGAAGCTAGAGACTCTAGATGCCACGTCATGTGAAAAACTTGCTCAACTTCCAGAATCCATGGACTCTCTTGTGTCGTTAACTAAGCTGGATCTAGATTTTTGTTCATTAGCCAGCATACCCAGCTCCATAGGCCATTTACCATCTCTGCGGCAATTGTCATTACATGGATGCTGGTTGTTAAGAGAGATCCCCCGACTCGATCGGACAGTCATCATCATTAACTAAGCTGGATTTAAAATGGACAGGAATTGAGGAATTTCCTCAAAGGATTGGGAATCTGCAGAAAACAGGATCTTGGACATACGAGAAACTCACATCACAGAACTGACAAGTAACATCTACAAACATCTAGCTTCTTCTTTTTTATTGAATCATCCAATTTTTATGCTCATTCACGTGGCGTGACAGGAGGGCGGAGGCAATTTGGAAGCCGCAATAGAGCGGCTGGTGAACATGGAGAAGCAAATGAGATTGGCCGGCAACATCACCGGGACGAAGAAGGCGGTGATGGAGATTTTGCAGCTGTGCTCCGAGGCAAAGGCCTGGAAAACCCGGAATGACCAGATTGTTTTGTTGTCCAAGTAATTAGCTAGTCAACTGCTGGCTTACGTATTAGTCCTAGGTGATGATATTGGGCAACTGAATAAGGGGATTCTCAGTGTTTTTAGCCAAACTTGTTGGTTTAGTACAATGAGTAATGTATGTGTGCGACATTGTTGAGATAGCGTATGCACAATCTTGTAAATGATTTGTTTTTAGGGTCTGACACCTCCTTTTTGCAATTTTTTTTTCCATTGAAGTAAACTTTTTCACGGGAAATGGTTTATTCAAGCTGGCGAGATTTGGACGAATTGCTTAAATGACGTGCTTTCGGAGCTCTTTAATGAAGGTTGCGGTTTATATTCCTGTGGACGTTTTATGGCGCACCTGTGTAAACAAAGAATGGGTAAAAAGCAAAGGGTTAGCTTTGTGACATCCTTTTCTGGCAAGGTATATGTATTTACTGATGTATATATTTTAGGATTTTCAAGAGAAAGAGAATCAATAAAGACCATATTTACTCAATTGGTTTTTTTTTTATTATTATCAATGTATTAGAGTCAAGGGTGTTTATACTCGAACAATATGTATAGGAAAAAAATAATCAAATCTAACAAGTAAATTAGCTATCTTAGGAAATGACGAAATATCAACTAATATCCTTAATATCCAATAATATTTCTAATAATATTCTTCAATAGGGAAATCTCTAATTTTCATAAATATACTCCATCAACTTATATGAAGTGAAATTGATTAATAACAGCGAAGTCTTCAGCACCTCAGTAGTACAAAGTGAGTTTCCACCATTACCAATTCGCGTTGTCACTTGCTCCCAAAAGAAAGAGACTCAAAACTCAACAGGTAGAAGTCGCGGAAAGGTTGCTTGGTAACTTAATGGAAACATTTAACCAAGACTAGGTATCGATAAATATCTCCCCGATCCATCAAGTCAACATGGCCACTGGGCACGCGGCCTAGTGGTAAGGGAATTAGAGGGTGGAGATGCTAGTATCATAGGTGTGGGCTTTGATTTCCGCACTCTGCAAAAAGGTAGAGCAATAGTCTGTGAGAGAGAGATAAGAGGTATAGACAGGACAGGCTAAAAAAAATCAAGTCAATATGAGATCGTGTGACGTGGCATCCTATGAAGTAACTCTTTCAGCCGAGTAGGAAATCAATGCACAAAGCTATTTGGATAAGCTGGACAGCATGTTACTGGGCTGGCCATTGTATCTTTATTATATAGGGGGAAAAAGGTAGATCCGTATGATGCATTAAGGTCCTTTGTATGCAGTGATCTTTCAATACATTAGAGTTGGAGACCAAGAGAGGAGCCCTTCGGCCCACCTTAGAAAGCCACTCGTCAATCGCTCTTTCGCTGTCCAGCCCACTAACTCGGATTATTTTCACACACACACACATATACATATATATATATATATATATATATTCTGAAGCTGCATTAAAGCTATATTTATTTCGTGAAAAATGAGTAATTTGAAAAATATTTTTCTAAAAATATATCCCTTAAAATAATTAGTCAATGAAAAAAAAATTACATTATTGGTCAAAGATAAAAATATCAATGAAAATATTTTCATTATCCCTTGTATCCCTTGGAAATGTCAATCAAAACATTTTCAATGACGATAAAAATATTTTTCGTTCATTTATTTTTGTGAGCAATACAAACAATTATATTTTAGGAAAATATTTTCCAAATCAATCATTCTCTGCAAAGCAAACGTGTTTGAAGGAAAATTGTTTTCGGAAATTGTTTTCCAACTTTTCGATGTTTAGATGACGAAAAACTAATTGATCCACAAAAAACGTTTTCCATGGACTAAAATTTTTTCAATTTAGTCGTTAACCTTTCGACTACATCAATTTAGTCCTAAACGTTTTGACAATTTGTCGATTTAGTCTTCAATCTTTTGATATTTTTTTTTTAGTTCTTTTGGCCAATTTTGGCCAGAAATTACTAATGTGGCGGTCTAGTTGGCATCGATCATCCTACATAGCATAGTCAATGCTAACGAAGATAATTTTTACAATTTTTTGAATTTTTGAATTTCTTTTTTTTTTTCCAACCTTGGCTGGACGAGGGTTGCGGCCCTTGCCTAGGTCCGTATCTGGGGTTAGCGAGGGCCGTGACGCCCTTGCCAAGACTAGCTAAGGGTCACCAACCCCTCTTGTGGCCAATGAGGGTCAACCAGCAACCTCTCCAGCCTAGAGTTGGACAAAAAAAGAAGAAAAAAGATAAAATAATAAAAACACCATTATAATTTGAATTTTTAAAAAATTTGGAAAAACTATTCACGTCAACGTCAGCCATGCCATGAAGAATAGTTGATGCTGACTAGACTACTACGTTGGCAATTTTCGGCCAAAATTGACTGGAATAATTAAATTGGCAAATCGTTAAAAAATTTAGGATCAAATTAGCACAATTGAAATGTTTATGACTAAATTGGCAAATTTTCAAAAGTTTATAACTAAATTGGCCAAGTTGAAAGGTTTATAATTAGATCTATAAAAATACAATAGGTTTAGGGTTTTTTTTGGAAAATTTCCCCTTTTCATTGTGCTTCTATAAGTGATCAACGTCCGTATTATTTATTGATCTTATTGTAGTAATGATAATGTTCGTATACTGTTTATTTTTTATTTATTTATTTTCTAAATATGAAGATAAGGCTCTCACTTTTTCGGGAATTAGTTTTACTTCATGGAATTGGTTTTTTTCTTATACAATTAGGTTATCTTATCGAGCGAAGGATAAAAGGAACTACTCAGACAAAGAAATTAGTTTTCTTGATTGAATTGTTGATAAACAATTAATTTCTCCTACAAAGTTATTTGATTTTATTCTCTTATCATTCATAAAATATTCTTTTTGTCTTAGCATATCTTTTGTGATTTAACTTTCTTTGCAAGCGTTCATCTTTCGTCATAACTAATACGATGTATACATAAATCATTGCACTTTGTTATCGACTAATACAATATGGAAAAATAAAATTTACTGGAAATGGAAATACTTTGATGCTGTTATAAAATATCTCGAAATAGTTAACTTTTCTTTGGGTTAATACCACGAAAAACCTCAAAATGGTACACTTATGATAAATTTACTCCAAACTAATTTTTTGACAACTAAAAATCCCAAACTGGTACACCTATGATAATTTTACCCTATACTAATTTCTGTTAAATTTTATAGTCAAATTTCTAAGTTAAATGACACGTGACAGTTAACAGATGTATCAATTTGAGGTTTTATCCTTCGTTTGTCACAGGTGTATCAGTATGTAGTTTTCCGTAATATTAATTCAATTTAATGAATGGTAAATTTATCACAAATGTATCAATTTTTAGTATTCAAAAAATTAGTTTGGGGTAAATTTATCACAGATGTACCACTTTAAAGTTTTTCATGATCAAAAAATTAGTTTTAGGTAAATTTGTCACAAGTGTACCAATTTGGAGTTTTTCATTATATTAACCCATTTTCTTTTTTGCAACAAACAATGTCAAAATTTTAATATGAGGTGTCGGCTCTCCATCTAATAAGAATGTATACAAGAAGATATGTAGTAATGTCCCAATTTTCGGTGATATGTTATTGAATTTCGACAGAAAAATTCCTGTTTTTTCAACGATAGTGAATTTTCGACAGAAAAGTTCCTTTTGAGCGGAACATCCCAGTGAATCGATGGAGCTGAGCTCCACCGCCATCAGCCATGGAGGTCGTGGTCACGTGTGACTGCAAATCTCCATTGGAGCAAATCGACGGAGGTCGTGACGTCCATGGCCACCTCTCTCTCTCTCTCTCTTTGACATCAATCCACTCGATGGAGATGAGCCCAATCACTGCGATCATGGAGGTTGCAGCCCCGCGCGACCAAAGAGAAAAAGTATGAATTTATAAATTATTTTATTATTAAAAATTAAGGGAATAATTTCATTGAAAGTAACTAGAGTCGAGTTTACTTATGGCTAGACCCGTTAAACGGGTGGGTCGGGTCGGGTTTGGGTCGGGTCATAAATGGTCCGACCCAAATTGACCCATTAACCCCTTTTATGACCCATTTATTCACAGCCAGTAAATGTCTCGACCTATACCCGACCCGACCCGACCCATACCCAACCCATTCCCGACCCGACCTATATTGATAAAACACTTTTATATTTAACCTAATCTAAGAATACTTATTTCTTATGATTTTTTTTTAAATTATCTTGCTAAAACATTTTATGCAATACAAAACTAGTGAAAAATTTTATAATTTTTTTTAAAATTGAGGTTCTGTTTGTTTTACAAAAAATGTGACATTTCTAGAAAATATTTTCCATAAAGTCATTATCCAAGAAAATAAAAAAATTAATATTTTTTATTTTTAAAATAGAATTTTTAATTATTTTTTTTTTTTTTTTTTTTTTTTTTTTTTTGGCAGATCGCCAAACCACCACGGGTCGCCGACCGATCACAGCGAGGACGAGCTCGCCGGAGGCCGGCAAAGCTCGTTCTCGCCGATCTGGCGAGACTCGAGCTCGCCGGCCTCGGGCGAGCTCGACCTCGCCGGATCTGGCGAGGTGGAGCCTCGCCTGAGGCCGGGGAGCTCGAGCTTCGCCGGCCTCGGGAGAGCCTCGGGCGAAGTCCAGCTCGCCCGACTAGCAAAAATTATTTTCAGGAACAAAATTGTTGTCAAAAGCATCATTAATTGCTAAACTAGTATCTAAGAAAAGAGTTTAGGTTAGTAGTGATAAGATCTGAAAGCACGATGCTTAGCCATGTAAGCATGGATTTCTGACCACATTCTCCATAACGGCCCTCTTACCTCTTCCTCTCTTGGTTCAATCATCACTTCCTATTGAAGCGGAGGGGCTAATGCTGTCCAGAATTCTTTTCCTTCTTAATTCAACTTCTTATCTTATTCTACTTTGGTACCTTATACTCGAGTTCAAGTCAATAGGCGAGTCAAGCAAGGCGAAGGTGGATACCGAGAAAGATCAAGGAGCCCGATCCGGATCTAAACGATTTTTTTTTTATGTATGTCTCACGTCTTTCAGCTCCCGGGATTCCAAAAAAGAAAGAACTGAGAAAAATCGTTTTGATTCGAGGCGGATCTCTTTTTTGTTTGCGCATACATACGATATTGGGTTTTAACAGAATAGTAAAAAGAACGGAAACAAACATGATGGGTCCCACGCCGCCATCCGATCCGACCTTTCGATAAGCCGAGGCCACCGATCTCCGCTCGCCGGATCCGGCGAGGTCGAGCTCGCCCGAGGCTCGCCCGAGGCCGGCGAGCTCGAGCTACACCAGCCTCCGGCAAGGTCGTCCCACCCCGGTGGCCGGTCGCCGTGGCCAACCACCGCCGGAATAAAAAAAAAAAAAAAAAAAGAAAGAAGAGAAAAGAAAAAAGAAAAATAAAAGAAAAAGAGAAAAAATAAAAATAATTAAATTTTGATTTTTTTAAACATTTTTGTAAAGAGAGAGAGTATGTGGATGGGTTTAGTAGGTGGGTTGGACATGGGTTCCAAACTCAACTCATTTAGACTCATTTATTTTTAAGCTTTAAAATTTAAAACCCATTTAAGCTTGACTTTTTAAAATTAAAGTGACCCATTTATTTTTAAATGGGTCATATATGGGTTTATGACCCATTTTGACACCTCTACTTATGGCCCATTTGGTTTCAAAAAACATTTCCATTCATTGAAAATGAAAACTACATTCGTTTCCATTTTTCTATTTTCATGAAAACACGATTGAGATGAAAATTTTCTGTACGAATTGGAACTAAGAACACATGTTTGGTTTTTTTTCTTAATAATATATCACGGTGCATCGACTTTCTATATTGTGAGGCTCCGGTCTCTTTATATATGTGTTTGTTAATAATTAAGAGCAACAAAGAAATTATCTTACTAACCAAAAAGTGAAAAATAATCTCTTCATATTTATTTTAATAACTCAAATGCACAAGCGTAGTGGCTTGACTAGTTGAAGGTGTGTGTAACACTCTCCAAGTCTTATGAATCAATTAAGTTTCTATCTTTCGCCAACCTGCGCATATGGCGCCGGCTCATAATAGTTCCGTTGAGACTTGTACATGTGAACTCTAATTTCTAGAACCACTTGTGTACCGAAGCCCAGCTGCTTCTTTTCCCCCCTAATCATTTGAATAAAAGCCTTATTTGACCCACCAAAAAAAAAAAACTCTAATTTCAAAGATGGAAACCTCTTGCTCACCATCCAAATGCGCTAACCTTTGAGGAATTGGACCTGCAATTTTGTAGACGTAATTAGCTCGAGACCTGAAATATGTATATAACCTCTGGGTCACATTCTATATCATTTGACAAATGAAATATCTTTCAAATATTATGCCATCGCCCTAGTCGAAGAGAACCTTCTTATTCTTCTTCTTCTTCTTCTTCTTCTTATTAGAGAGACGTACAAATATATTCAATTGTCTTTTAGGGTGCATTCGTTTCACGGAAAATGAGCGATTCGAAAAATATTTTTCAAAATATATTCGCTTGTATCGCTTACAAAAATAAATGAATGAAAATTTTTTTCATCGGCCACGAAAATAATTAAGTATAAATTGTTATTAATGATAAAAACATTTTCCGTTGGCTAATTTTTCTAAAAAATGAGCAATCATTTTTCGGTAAATATTTTTCAGATCACTTATTTTTCGCGAAACGAATGCACCCTTGGATTCTAAATTTGCAACCTGCCCAGGAGCACAATCCAATCCAATCCAATCCACGGGAGGTCCACTAGAAGCATTATTATTTTTCTGTATCGGTTTTTTTCCTCTGTTGTAAAAGGCGGAATTGAGGTAAAGTTTTCGTCATTGAGAGAGAGAGAGAGTGGGAATGAGAAGGAAATAGGTCGTGATAGTTGAAAGAAGAGGGAACGCCAACGCAGTGTAGCAATCCGGGTTTGACCGTTGACAATTGCATCTTCTAATCTTCGCAAGGATCACCACCCCACAAAACTATCATGGACCGGCAAGCCAAGTCAAAGAAGTCTCCATCTGCTCACCTCAATACCATCGCAATTATCGGCGAGCGGCACCACCCCTTCTAGATTAGAAAAGGTCATCAGGGTCTTCGCACAAATAGCCCCCCATAATCGATCTTTCTATGCTTCAACAACTTTAATCTGAATAAATGACTTGCACATTCATATATTTTACAACATGAAAGCTCGAGATTACCCCAAATGCTGCATATAATTACACTCCCTTCCTCCTCCTGATGCAACGACACTTAGTTTCACAAGAAAAACTTCAAAAAAAGAATTACAAAGAAACAAAAATGGTCCAAAAAATGACGAAACACAAATTAGGTCGTGTAATAGAATCCTCCTTGCGGCATCCCGTAAGGCATCGCCATGTTCCCAGGAACAGAACCATTGTAGTAACCTGATGAACCCACCTGATGCCCTTGCATCGTCCCCTCCCACCCGTGGCTCTCCCACATCTGCTGCTCCTGCACGAGCAACTGCTGCTTCCTCCCGACGTCCGCCATCTGCACGTACGGAGGCGGCGGCTGCTGGAGCGACGCCGAGAACGGGTCCTGAGGGGCCACCGGTTGGACCGTCCCGTCTGGGGCCGGCAATGCCAGGACCCGGTTCTCGGCCTTGCCCGGGACTACCTGGGAGGCCACGCTGCTCGCGCTGCCTGCGCTAGATTGGTCGGCGCTCACGTGCTGCCTCACGGCCCCTTGGTCGTACATGCCGTTCAAGAGCAAGGGATCGAATCCGCCTGCCATGTCGGCTTGTTGCTTCGCTAGGTTGCTAGCCGTTTCGACTAGAAGTAGTTCCCAATCGGCTTTAGTTTCATCTGCCGCCGGCGTGTCCCATGCTGAATTAGCCTCGGGCTGTCCGTTCAATGCGAATGCTTCCCATGACCCGTTAGTTGTTGCATTTGGTGCGCCCGAGAACAAGGCCACAGCCAACTTGTTGCCCTGTTCATCAGCCGAAACGCCATCGTCTGTTAGATCGATCAGTTCTCCCGTGGCGTGCTGAGGCTGCGGCTCGGGTTGGGGTTCGACCAGAGGTGCGGGGGGCATGTGATTCTCCGGAGCAGGAAGCGCCTTTATCTCGTTCATATTCGGTTCCTCGACTGGTGGGTTAAGATTCGCTTCCCCAATTCTCTCGGGGCTATTCTTGCTTGGTCTGTTCTGGTTCATCTCCTTCAGCTGCCCATCAAGAGTTCTCAGGACTTCATCAGAAACTCTCTGCACTTCAGGAAACTCGGACATCCGCGCGATCCCCGCGTCCCTGCACCATTTGTAGTGCCCCATGAGCTCATCGATCAACTTTGCCGCACCGACGTAAGCATCAAAGGCCTTGAGGCAGTCCCCATATTCCATCAGGGCAAATCGATCTTGAAACACCTCCAAGGCCTCGCTAATCTCGCCGTACAGCCCGAAGCTTTCCTTCAACACCAGGTAGAGCGCAACGAGCACCAATCGACTAGTCTTGGCCGCTCCGGCCACCCTGCAAGCCAAAACCCGGTCAAGAATTCTCAGTTGGTTATTCAACCTGACCAAAAGTCTCTCGGGCCTCATTTCTTTGATCGACACGACCTCTTTCTTTGCTGGACTGGACCTCCTGTCTTGATCAAATTCATGTCTCTCTTCATATTTACCCTCAGCACCGCCACCATCCTGTCTCTTCTCAAACACCGAAAACTCAACCTTCTCCTCGAGATACATGGCGTAGAACCTCACGAAACTCGAATGGTCCCCCGAATTCGAGTGCGCCTCATCCCGGAAGTGCGACATGTTGAGCAGCCGCATCCCGTGGCGAGAAGCATAGACGATCTCATCTTCGAAATTGGGATGGCCATCAACCACTATCCGGTGTATGAGCAGGAGAGCCTTGAGGGCCACCATCCAATCCCGCGTCTTGCTCAACCGCTTCGAGATCAGGGCAATACAAGTCTCCAGGTATCCTTTGGAGTGCGCGGTGAAGGCCAGGATCTCCCTGACGTGCCTCTCGTCAGCGGGGTCCTCGTCGTGGCTGGTGGCTTTCACCACCAGGATCTCGAGCTCCACCGCCATGTTGTTCGAGACCTTGGCGATGCCGATGCTCGTCTGGTCCTTGACGGCCCCGATCGCCTTTCGGATAGTACTAGGCGCCATCGAACACGAAAAAACAATCACTTCGATCGAAGCGGGTCTTTGCTCAAACTTCTCAAGAACAAACAAACTATCAGAACAAGAAGAGGTGTGTCTCGTATGAGCTTGAAGAAAATGGAGAAATTAGAGATGTGCAATGATGGAGGAGGAGATGTGAGGATTGAGATGAGGTGAAGACATGGGTGGTTTCAAGGTCTATATGTCAAAGGCTGAAGAGAGATACCGTGTAGTGTTTGGTGGTGGAAGTTCAAAAGGAGGGAACCGCGTCATTAATGGGCATGCATTTTGGCTTCTAGAAGAGGGATTACACTGTTTTCTTCCCAAATTTATCTTTTGGCCAAGCATGTTGATTGGACAGCATCTATTAAATAAATAGTTTTATACTATAATCAGCAGCACCTATTAGTTGACCAAGGTAAGTTTCTTCTCTTTCCTGCGATGTTCTTAATTCATGATGGCCTAGACTTCCGATGGTATATGTTTCACACATATCAAACTAGCACCAACAAGGACGGGGAAAGGAAAAGCATGCTGGATCCCACTTTACCATATTCTTGAGCCTTCAGCCACCCTAAAAGCTATTCCCCAGTCTCCCTCTCTACCCTCTGGCCACCGCCTCGTGTACGTCAATGTCGTGCATAGCCTATGGTTTACAGGTCATGTAGACCAAGATCTTTTGGATCGTTAATCATGTGGGTCTCATCGTCAGTTTACCGGATTACCTGATAATTATGGTTTCCCTCTCTCTTTCTGAAACAAAATCATGGTCATCGACCTTTGGAGACAGAGACAATAGAGTCACGATAAGCAAACGGAAGGATTGCATAGCGTTCTTGATTTGGGAAGATCTCAATACATTGAGAGCATCTTTTGTTTCTCTTTTCCCTCCTTTCCTCAATGGATTTGGTGTTCCAAGGAAAAAAGAAAGGCAAGGGGAATGGTTGTGATTGGCAATTTGACATGGCCTAATGGTGCAAGAATGTTCTATGAAGCTGTACTCTTGGGCAATGGTCAGTTCTCATGCGCAAGAAAGAAAGTCAAACTTGGACTGCCGGCTCAAAATTAGCTTTCTAAGGAGACCTGCTGGCTTGAAGACTAACTTGTCCTAACTTTGACGTGATCCTTGGAAACTAGGCTTTCGCCCTCGAATCAGGCTTTCGAAGAAGACTAGTTTCAGCATTCTCATTTTTCTGTCAGTAGTACATGTCTTTCCCTGTGGAGTTCATTTCTTCTCGGAAATTTTTGAAGTCTTCACATAATCTAATCGTAACGGGAAAGAAAAAGAGAAAAAGAAAGAATGGGAGTAGACCGCCAAGTGAAGCTTCGGCTTAAAAAGCTCGAAATTATAGCGGTAATAACGTCACAGGAGTACGAACTTTTTCTCATCGCACAATCTAGTATTCATATGTTAAATGAAGTGCCTCAACTTTCACAACATGGTTTGATATTGAGGTTTTGTATCAGATCACATGATTTTTGCTGAAGTCGGCGGTTTGATTAGGTGAATGTAATGACGCAGATAGTCACCTCATTCTTCCAATGAAATATGAAAAAAAAAAAAACTCCTCCTTCTCCTCCTCCTCCTCCCTTCCTCTTGGCGTCGTTTTTGCCCAGATGTCGACCCTCGTGCCTTGCCACCAACCCCGAAACTGGCGATAGCGGTGTGGCTACGGATGTTGGCCGCTAAGTGTGGTTGCCGATGGCGGTTTTGGAGGTGTCCTTGGGGCATCGGCAGCCGGCGAAGGAAGGAGGAAGAAGAAAACCAAGAAGGAAAGGTAAAAGAGAAAAAAAACAAGGAAAGGAAAGTTTTCTTTTGTGTTGGGTCAGAAAATAGATGACGACTTAGCTTTCCACGTCGTTGTTTACAACTAAGTGGATAGTCGACATCGGCAAAATCATACGACATGATGCAGAAGCCGAACGTTGAAACACATCTCGATAGTCGAGGTGCTCAATTGATCAAAAATAAAATTTAGTTACTAGATTGCATAAGGAGGAAAAGTTCAGGTTCTTGCGGTGTCATTGTTCTCAACATTTACCTTTTGAGTCTGTTTAATACAACTTTACTGTAGGTGCTGCTATTTTGTAAAGGTGTATTGTACGTTGGGTGAAAATTGACCAAAATTGCAGCCCCAGTCATACAACCTACGACACGACCATAATGCAGTACAGCTGCAGCAAAGTCATTAGAGGTGATCAATCCACTTAACTTGCGATGTCTTGAGAGGTCCGAAAGGCAAATGGGCGAGCTTCGATGATATCCTTACGTTTAAAAATCCCGGCTCGCTCAAACTTCGCTTGAGCGGTGCACCCAACATTTTTCTATATATATAATTTAGGGAAAAAATCAAAAACCCCAAACTTTACCCCCTGTGACATATTTACTCCAAATTTTTTTTTTGTGAAATTAAAAAACCCCAAACTTTCTTATTTGTGATACATTTACCCCAATGTATATTGTCCATGGATATTTTAGTCTTTTTCTTTTTTTTTTTTTTTTTTTTTTTCCTTTCCCGTGAGAAGGGCCTCATTTGGCGTCAAGCGAGGGCGGCCCTCGCCAAATCCAGGCGAGGGCGAGGCTCGCCTCGCCGACGCCGGTGAGGCCCCCCGCGCGGAAAAGAAAAAAAAGTAAAAAAAAAGCGGAAAAGACGAAAATGCCCATGGACAATGTACATTGGGGTAATGTGTCACAAATAAAAAAGTTTTGGGTTTTCATGTACAAAAAAGTTCGAAAAAATGTATCACAAGGGGTAAAGTTTGGGATTTTTGATGGCCTTTTTCCCTATAATTTATTATATTGGCGGGTTTGAGCAACATGTTAGTCCTAATCTTTGGGCTTGGCCCAAACCAGGTCCGCATGATAATCACCTCTAATGCCAATTTCTATGCCAAACAAAAGAGACACTAGACTGCTTTTGTATTTCGATTTTAGAACAACTAGGATTATTCTAGCTTTTTTTAGTCATGTTTTTTTTTTTGGTTAGCCGAAAGAAGAGAATTAGAATCCACGACTTAGGTCAGTTTAGGCCTCAAATCATTATTTTTTTTTTGCTTTCACTGTCGGTAGAATTCATTACCAATGTTTAAACCTGGATGTATCATCATTTGATAATAAAGTGAGAATGAGCTGATTGCAAAATTATACGTCGAGAAGAAATAGCGAGAAATTGAAGGTTAAAGGGGGGTCGTGCAAAGCCAGCATCTAGGGAGGGCTAAAAAATTAATTTATTTTTAATAATCCTCGTTATTTTTTCCGCCATCTTCTATTCCGATTACGCCATGCTCCTAAATCTTTATATTTCATTGAGTGCCCCGTCTTCACGTAGCTCCCACGGATTATTTCGTTCATGAGCAATCGCATAACACGCTTCCTATCGTAACTCACATGATTCCAGATCCGCTCAATTGAAAAGTAATTTGGCCATAAAAAGAAAACTTACTATGATCCGCCGCATCATCGATTTTAAATTTAGCCTTTTCGGTTATTTCGAACACGCAAAAAGGAATGAAAAAAAATGTTTATTGTGCAAACCTCAACTCAACAAGTTCTTTTTAAATTTCTCCTAAATAATTATTGATATTAAGTCAGTTATATTGTGCGATAATTATTTAAATTGCACCGATTAGGTTTCTTTGCTTGCAAGTAGCAACCTCTATAATCCTAGGAAGAAGCGTGCGCCATCCTCAGGAGTTCCCGCGAGTTTCTTCTCGCTGCTTCGCTCCGCATCCTCCGCAGCTCGGCGATTCGACTCGGCCGGGCAATCGCAGACCGCCCCGAAGGAAAATGTTCTTCCTCCGGGTCCACTCGGTGGACACCGACCACCCCCTCGCCGCCGGCTGCGGCGGCTTCTCCTCCTCCTCCTCGCCGTCGCCGCCGCCGCCGACGCCGACGCCGCCGACCACGCCGAGCCCTAGGTTCACCGAGCGGAGGGGCATGGTCCACCTGTTCCGGACGCTGTCGCACGCGCCCCTCTCGAGCCCCGGCGCTCGCTCCACCACCCTCTTCGCCGTCGCCGTCCCCAACTACTTCTCCCCCGACGACTTCGTCCGGTTCTGCGGCCCCCGGATCGACGACGTCTCTGAGCTCCGATTCATCAGGTAAGGCTTGTTTTCTCCTCCTCTTTTTCGGGGACTTTGGCTGGTTTCTTCAGTTTGGTGAAGTGAATTGGCAGAGAATTTGAGGAATTAGCTAGCTTCGCCGATGACAATCTAAAAGGTGGACTCGATTATTGAAAAATTGCTCATGATCATGCCTTGGCGTGTATGAAAGTTCAATTTTTTTGGAAGCATTCCAACGGCGGAACTGAGATTTCCGGTCTGGTTTCTTTTAGATGCTTTTTGATAGTTTTAGTGATCGTTGTGTTGCGAATTGTGTGTGCTTGGTGTAGGAATGATGGGATGGAAGATAGGTACAGCGTGCTGATCGAGCTTACCGATCAAAAGGCTGCTGACGGTTTCTATTGCACCTTCAATGGGAAGAACTTTTCGCCTGCTGAGGTATTTCCGATTTTTGCACCTGTTTTGTTTGCTGTGAGATTGCATTGTCAATTTCTGTTTCGCTTTTCATACTCTTCTTCTTCTGGACATTCAGGCTGAGGTATGCCATATCCTATTTCTGCACGAAGTGGACTATACGGAATCAGCTGATGTAGCTAGCACGACCCCCGTCGGGCTTTACGGAGCTACCTTCTTGTCCAGTTTGTCTTGGTAAGTTATGCTAGTGCTCCCTTACTGATTATGTTTCCCTTGCAGCGAGACGAGTTTATAGAGAGTTGTTCACAGTTGCAACTTTTTTATTCTTTTTTAATGTCAGAGAGATTGGACCCAGATACCAGCGGAATTTTGAGTACGCAGTGTGACCATTCCTTTCATTGCTCGTGTGGTACAAAATGGACTTATTTGTCTTGTCAGGTTAGGCATTCTTCCGCTGATACAGATTAGATGAATTTAGACTGTAATTTCTCAGCTACCGCCACTATCTTTCTGTTAATCTGCTGACTGTGGATTAATTGTTGGTTTTTGATAATTAATATTGGCTATAGCAATTGCGGCAGTATTGTTCTTGTCCTGTACTTTCACAGTTTTTCTAATCAAGTCCCCTGTACTTTTAATTTATTAAATCAAGTCCTTCTACTTTTACAAATTTTCTAATCAAGTCTCTCTGACACCAAATCAAGCCAAATCCAGCTGGGCCGACCGTCGAATGACTTCGTTGTGTGACATGGATAAAATTTTTCCAATGTGGACGTCCACTATTTTATCCATGTCACGCTTTGAGGTTGTCTACATTGGCTTAATTTTTCCATACATGTCCACATGGGCATCTGCATAGTATATCGGCATCATACGCTGTTGTCAGTCATCGAATGGCCACTTCTGCTGAATTTGGTCAGATCTAGTGTCGGAAAGACTTGATTAGAAAATTTATTAAAGTAGAAGGACTTGAATAGACAAATTAAAAGTATAAAGACATAATTAAAACAGTGTGACAGTACATGAATGAAAAGTAGAATTTTCCTTTACTCCATTGTGCTTACTAAGTTCAGGATTTCTTTTAATTTATCATGACATTTATTTGGAGACATGGAATAGGTCAATGGTGTGGCTTCTTGGAGTTATTTTTGGTTGATTCTCATATTCTGACACAAGAATCTTTGCAATGTCTCATTACGTGTATTTGTTTAAATGGTCCTGTCACTTCTGTGTCATATTTCTCGTGAGTCAAAGACTGACAGAAGTGATAGCAATGGCCAAGCAATAGCAATGACAGAAATGATGGTCCTGTCACTCCTGTGTCAAATGTCTCGTAAGTTAAAGAATGACAGAAGTGATAGCGATGGCCAAGCGTAAACAAAATCCTGTGTCAAATGTCTCGTAAGTTAAAGAATGACAAAAGTGATAGCGATGGCCAAGCGTAAACAAAATCCTGTGTCAAATGTCTCGTAAGTTTATGTGTGTGTTCACAAGTACAGGGTGATCATAATGATGTCAAAATCCTGACTTTGACCTTAAACATCTCCTGTCTTGAAGCTAAGATGGTTTGTAGTCATATTTTACATTTCAAGTGATGTTCTACTGACTGTGATTATGTTCTGTCCATGTGAATTTGTAGCAAAAAAATTACCTTTGAACTCATGTAAATATCAAAAGGTGAAAAACTGCCATGTAGGAGACATATCGATGGACACGTGCATACTAACTTTTGCTTGATTCGTCAATCTTTATGGTTAAAATAAGTCAATATGATGCTCTCCCATGCTGGTGATGTCTCAAGTGTCTTCCTTTGATTTGATTGCAAGGTTCAATTACATTGCTAAAGATGTCAATAAAGGCACATATCTTGATTTGATTGCAAGGAATTACTGTTATCGGAAATGTAGTTTCATTTTGCAACATCATCAGGGATACCCGTCTGTGAACTGATTGTGAAGAAGATTCTGTATCCGTTCTTTATCAGGTTTGCCGACTATGCCAACAGCAAGATGAGGTGCCATCCTGCTTTATTTGTGGAACAATGGAAAATCTTTGGGTTTGTCTGATATGTGGTTTTGTCGGATGTGGAAGGTGATAGATCCAGTCATTATGTAATGGAATTTTCGCTCACTCTATATTTTTAGTGATTGGATAGGCTGTGTTTATTATAGCTTTTCTTTTCTGGCTTTGTAGATACAAAGATAAGCACGCAATCAGCCATTGGAAAAATACTCAACATTGCTATTCTCTTGACTTAAGAACACAGCAAATATGGGATTACGTCGGGGACACTTATGTTCATCGGCTTAATCAATCAAAAGCTGATGGCAAGCTTTTGGAGATGAATTCATACTGTGAATCACTTGAAGGAGATTGTGGTAGCTGTGGTTGCAGCGAGGATTCTGAAATTAGCGGGGCGCTCTTCAACAGCAAAATTGAAGCAGTATGTTCATGTGTCCTCTTATTTGTATGCTGTGAATATCTTTGTTTTCTGGTTCTGCTGTCCATGCAAAGATTTGGAGTTTGGACTCAGTTAAGTGAGATGTTTGAAATTTCGAGGTGCATGATGCTTTTACTGTTTTAGGTGCTGACGGATGACAATGAAAGATTCTTTTTCTGGTTTTGTGCTTCACATGTTCATTTTGTTGGTCAAACGTCACATGTTCATTATCAATTGTAATTATCAGACTTTCCTTCTTTACTCTGACACTGTAGCTTTGCTTTTTTGTAGATTCATGCCGACTACATTCATCTAGCTTCAGCTCAGTTGGAAGCGCAAAGAAAAGTAAGCATGCGTATACCTAGACAATTTCAATTCTCCCTGTTTAACATAGTCTTTTACATTTATCCTTTTGACTGATCAGCCATGGTTGTAAGCATTACTCGTGAAAGCTTCTCGCGATTGTGTTTTTGCTTTAGGTGATGGTTTTAAGTACATTTAGGAGAAAACCATAATAGAACATTAGTTTAGTTGCTTCAGATTCAAAAACGTGTCTCCATTTTCTTTTTCTTTTTCTCTTTTTTAAGTGAACTCATTTTACTCTTGGAATTGTTGCGAAGAGATGGTAAGTAATTACGCTTGTGTTGTATAATCTCAGCTTCGTTTGCTTTTATATAGTATACAACATTTTATACCTGTCAATTTACATATTGCATGTGTCTAATGAGCTTATATAGGATGTATACAAGAATTCGTGGGCTTGCATCAGCTTCGAAGAATTGCAAAACTTCTGCCATTCTTCTAAGTTTTTTTTTTCTTTCTCACTAATATGTCTGTGGTAGAAAATGAATGGAGTTGCCATAAAATGTTGGTACTCTTTTATTATTGACTTGTTGCATTGCATAGCATTAGAAGGGATGGTATCTGAATTGAAAACTTGTTAATGTATTGGAAGTAGAATTACAAAAGCCATTACTGTTGGTGATAGTGTTTCGTTTCTAACCCTTGTATGTCATTTTTGTTACATAGACTGCCATCATCCGTAGACTGACTTTAAAGAATACGTTTGAAGTCCTTCGACATATCATCCCCTATTAACTCTTTTGTTTCCCTCTTATTTTTCTCTTTTAGCATTATGAGTCTCTCATGTTAGAAGCCAAAAATAGAAAAGAAAATTCCAAACTAGAAGCAATTGAGAAAGCTGTGATTTCAAAGATTCAAGACATCCATAGTAAGCTGGAGACACTTGGTGACGAAAAGAAGGCTGTGGCAGAGGTAAGGGTTTAGTCTTCTTATCTTTCGCGATTTTGGATGTTTAGAGGTTGAGAGGAGGGCTGCCTGAAGCCATGGCTGATTGTTGTTTTGCTTGTTTTTCGCATGACTGATTATCAATATTACAATCAGATGCAATAGTTTTCACTAGGACATAATAGTAATAGATGTCGCTCCTTGTGGTTGCAGCTTAATCAAACTCTTATCAAGAACCAAGATATGATGCGGAAAAATGTTAAGGAAATTGAAGAGAGGTATTTTTCCTTGCTGATCTCTCTAGACAAATATCAATAACAAGTCCATTGGCTGATGTATTTTACCATATCTTCTAATTAGCAAAAACTTAAGAGTTAGTTTCTCAGATTAATTCATGGGCATTCTGCATTACTATGTATAGAAAATAATTAATAAATAAAAGAATCCCATAGCCATAGTCTCGTACAACATAACCAGTAAAATGAAGCAGCATTGAAGTAATAGTTCATGTAAGTGAGGTTGGTCATGAGAGAGGAAGTGGGAACAGACATTTTGAGAAGATGAGGAAAAACTGAGAATGTTGTCATGAAGAGGAAGAGTTCACAGAGCATGAACTTCTAGATGTGAGCTAAAAAGGTGAAAGTTGGAAGAAGAAAGAGGAAATACAGCACCTAATGCAAATATGTGAATAGCGACTATAAGTGTCTTGTAACACATAATTAATGGCAAAAGGACGAAAGCTATTTTATGCTGAGCAAGAATTTATTGAATAGTTAATATGCCTTCCTTTCACCATACTTGGGAAGGATAATTAAGTTTAAGTTAATCATTGGTTGAAGGATGCGCAAGAAGATGAAGTAGCTTTTGGTAATTTTTATTGAAGTTCTTCTAAAAAAGTGGCAAGACGGGACAAGAATAGAAAATGGTACAGTTCAACATTGAAATTTTACTATTCCAATTGAAGTTCAATTGGTTTTTCATACTGCATTGTGTTGACATTTCAACTTCCACAAAATAGATATAAAAGGAAAAGAAGATACCCTTGGTAGACTTGATGCTTATTTGAACTTCACATGCCAAGCAATGTAGGTGTAGATGCCTTTTGAGTACCTTAACATGCATACAACATTTTCTTTATAGAGAATATTCGTACAGCCTTTTGAAGTATCCTCCTCTTTTCCATCTTCATTCAAGTTATGTGGGCTAATCTTCCTGGATAAGCATTATTATCGATTGTACCAACACCTCCGCAGTAGATGAGTCCAGTCAATTTAAAGCTGTCAAGGGAACTTAGTCTTCCCTTCTGATTTGACATGAATGAAGGGCACATGGGCTTTTGTGCATATGCAGGAAAACTCTGTCACTAAACTCGAAGGATGAACTGATACTTGACTTGGAAGAACAGGTATATTTTTTGAACCTTAAAACTGTAATAATTTGTATAGCGAAAACTCTTTGTGCACATGTGTGTAGTGTGTTGATAGTAATATGTCCCTTGTCATCTTCACAGATGAGAGATCTTAAGGTGTATATTGGAGCCCAGAAAACACTCGATAAGATGAATGATAAAGATGGCGTCAAAGGAGGAACCCTGTTACCAGTGCCTATGGAGCAGTCAACCCCAGCCAAAAAGAGCAAGAGGCCCAGTCGAAGACGGAAATAAGCAGGCTTGACAAGTAAACGAGAATGGCGTGAATATAGTTAGAGAGGGTGCTGAGGGTGAGGCATTTGCGGATGAGGGGTGCTGACGGCTATTTCTCTCTTACTTAAGAGAGGGGTAGTGAATGGTGCAATTTCCTGACTTTCCCCAGGCCTTCTCTTCAATTGAATGTCAGGCACTTATTAACACTGTAAATATATACTTGGCCGAACGATGAAAATTAAAGAAAGACCATTCTCGGTTTAGTTGTTATAGTTCCACCCATCAAACAAAGCATTCTTGAAAGTAATACTTAAACTATGTGACAAATTTAACATACATGTATATTTACTCTCTTCGGAAAAAAATAATAAGTTTATACACCAATGGGAGATGAAAAGAAAATTTTATTTCTGCCGATGGCTCTCGGTTTTTTGATTTGGTATTGCTTCTTCTTCTTCAGGAGGAAACGCTTCGATTGACATATTGTTGAGTTCTTACTCATTATTAAGGGTGTAAATGGTTCGGTTTGGTTTTTCAAAAAAAAACCAAACCGAATCGAATCATTAAGGATGCGCCCTTGAACTAAATCGAATTTGAACCGAACTTAATTGGAACCGAACCGAAAAATTGATTTGGTTCGGTTTGGTTCGGTTTTGGTTAGGATCGATTTTCGATTTCAAATTCATTAAGCATAGAGAGAGAGAGGAGAGAGGAGAAAGAAGGGAGAGAGAGAGGTCAAAAATAGCCCTAAATCGAAGTGTTTATTTTAGTTCGGTTCGATCCGAACCAAACCGAACTGAATCGAACCGAAAAGAAAATTTGGTTTATTTTGATGATCCGAACCGAAACCGAAACCAGGATCGAAATACACGAAATTTTTGTTCGGTTTGGTTCGGTTTTGTATCTCGGTTCGGTTTTTCGATTCGATTCTAACACCCTACTCATTATACCTCTTAGAAATACTTATTTTACCAAATTGCCTCCCAATGGTATTGGCCAATCTCCTTTTATAATCCTTTGCTACAAGGTTTAGAATTAATGATTGACTCTCATAGAAATTGCTATATAACCGATTCATATTTTGAATATCTAAAAATATATAATTGATTTTGGAAAGGGTATAAATAATTATTGCTAGGGGCTCTAAGAAATTTTAATTATGAGACTATTTGGTACAGTAACTTCAGTTATGAAAAATGGGTGTTGCAACTTTTATAAGATGTTCGATTTAACATTTCGCAATTATAACACTTTCAATATTATAACAGATTTTCAAAAATTGCTTCACCCAATTTTGAAGTGTTGGAGCTGCAATCGACATTTGATTTTTAGTCAGCGATTTCAGTAAAATCGGCAATTTAAGGCAGATTTTGTTAAAAAATATGAATAAATAAACCCAAAATGAAAAATACAAAAATAATAACCCCAGAACTTCAATTCGACAGCTAATTAAAAAGGACGTTCATTCAGTGTGCTGGGCTCGATCCAATTTGTCCAAGCCGAGCCCCGTGGCCCATGCAAATTTATTAAGTCCAACTTGCATTGCTCGGACCCACAAAAGCCCAGAAACTACTATATGTCTCGCACCAGGCCCATTCATTCCGTTCCTCACTAGCGCCCATTAATTTCGATTCGAAGCAACTCGTTCCCGTTCGAAGCTTCATCGCCGGCGCGCAGTCTCGCCGGGCGACACTTTCCAGTTCCTCCTCGTGCGAGCTTTGATCAGTAACCGCGACCGAGAGCTCCTCCTTGACAAGGTAATTTCATTCCCCTCTTTCCTGCTCTGTTCTGGAAAGATGCGTGACGGAACCATGTTCATGTAACCCATGTGAAAATCACTGATGATCTAGGCTGTAATTTGATCATTTGCGACGGTTTTGTGGCTCTGACACTGATTTCAAGTGAAAATGCAACTTCGATTTCACGACCAGATTCAATCCCTTCGGTGCGTATAGACCGTTGGATGAAATATCTCTAAGATACGTTATTCCTGATCAAGTTTCTTCTGAAGAAAGTTTAGCATCGATCACTTGCTACCAGTTAGTCCATTAACATTCAGATTCGATCATTGACAACCTGTGACGTCTCTGTGGTGTTCATGGTCAAAATCTCTTAGAGACATTTCTCCAATCTGTGTTCTGAATTTCCACAAATTTAACATACTGAACTACGAATGAGCTAGTTAGATTCTCGGTTTGCTTCGAAGTGGACGACGAGCTGAAAGAAGAAAATATAATAATAATAAATGACGAAAGATGCAAGAAAAGAGGAAAAACGGATAAATAATAATAAGAATAATAAGATGGGGTTAGCGTGGGCTTAGATACACTAAGATCCTGACTTATGGTTATCGGAATTTCTTTCCATACATGCGTTCATTCCACTTCTGTCTCGTTAATTCAAACTTGTAACCACAAGCATCGAGACTAATTCAAACTTGTAACCACAAGCATTGAGACCGAGCTTTTAGCTTGGGAACTAAAGTCGGATATCTGCCTCCAGCTTGAATATACAACGCCTTCTAAGCAACACCCTAATCTCATGTTCTTTTTTTTACACTTTCAAATCAGCCTAAATGAACATAACAAAACAAATTATCACAAGACTTGCTCGAGGAGAAGTCGAAAAGGATGCTTATTGTACCACTCAAGACAGACTGTACTGAACTATATGTCCTGAGGAAGTACCCCGAGGCTGTAAAATCTACCCTCTGCAGCATCCCTCAAAAACTTGAATCGAGTCCGGCGAAAGAAAGCCGGCTCCGCATTTTAATGCTCAATGTTCCACAGGGAGAGACATGGCCTGCACTACCTTTGGGGTTGATCTGAACCGGTTGCGCTAGCGGTCATGCTAGGCCCAGCACCATCTTCAACAGGAGGAGATGTACCCCATTCTCCTTCAGATGCCAATGGCTCAAGCACATAGACGCTGCCATCAGTAAGCCCTAGTGCAAACTGGTTAGGTTCAGATGGATGTGCTGCAATGACTAGTGGGTAGACTCTCAAGCTGCCAAAAGCGTCAGTGAGGAATGAATAACTTGCGAGACTATTGGAACTTCGTGAATGAGTGCCATTTTCATAAAGGAATGAGGTTAACTGAGCAGCAATAACCAACTTACCTGGGGTTTGGAGGGATATAAGCAGCAGGATTTATACGACATCTCAATCTGAGTGTAGAAGCAGTAAGAACACGGATGCTTCCGTCTTTAAAGCTCACATATATTGATTGGCCATTGCATGAATATGTAGCATCTGTGATTGGACCGCTAGCTTCTCGAGTAACCCACTAGTTGCGATGAACAACGAATCAAAAAGAGTACTTTTGGCACTAAGCAACTCATACTACCTAATATTTTGCTATTTTTATGCAATCAGGATGAGATAAGAGATTGGTTTGTGCACAACAAAAAAATCTTCAATACCTGCTTGAGGCATTTTAGTTTAGGAGCTTCATATGTGGCGATCTGTGTTTCATGAACCACCAGCAGATGTATCTGATCCACGTGAAATTGAACACGAGTAATAGCAAGAGGAGCTGTGCTTCGCCTAGTCAGCATCTGCTGAAACTTACTAGCCGGCTTCTCCCATCCCTCAGTGCTCCAAACGCACAACTGCAGTGATGAAAGACAACCATCAAAGGGGACATCAACATTGATGCACAAATGAAAGAATAAAATTCTACGCTGTGTTTGTATATCAGAATCACACCGATCGTCTGTTGTAAGCAACAACAGGACATCATAGCTTCTTTTTTCGTAGTTAATGGGATGGGATTAATTTCTCAACACAGAAGATGAAGTTTTCTGGAAGGATTTATTCTGCCGGTAAAGGATGCCTTCATGACCTGACGTATGCTGAGGACATAAGCATCAATGATTCAATATTTCCAGAGTGAACATCAACCCTTTTTTTTTGGGATCACTTCAAATTACATTGCTCTCTCTGCCCAAAACTTAGGCATGTTTACTTGGAAAGCAAGATGTAGCAGGGGTCTGGTACCTGAGAGTCAGCGCCGGAAGACACGAGAACAT
This sequence comes from Syzygium grande, assembly GCA_024733475.1. Taxonomy (NCBI): domain Eukaryota; kingdom Viridiplantae; phylum Streptophyta; class Magnoliopsida; order Myrtales; family Myrtaceae; genus Syzygium; species Syzygium grande. The sequence goes on along the minus strand of JAMXDD010000008.1, from coordinate 30,155,940 downwards.
TTAAGACATTAGAGAAGGCGAGGCCTGTAATTCTTTTCTGATGTCCTCTTAGTATTACCTTGACCTGAGAAAATGAAACAATCAATAACCATTAACTTTGTTGCGGATAACAAGGTTAACTTTCAACGACAATGAAAACAGATCTCACCTTATAAAATCGCATATACCAGATTTGAATAGAGGAGTCCTCCATTCCTATTGCAATAATGTTATCGTCTCGAGGAAGCAACGCCAGAAATGTTGTTGCTTGCCGTGCGTGAATAAATGTTGTTATTGTCTGGATATCAACAGGCAAGATAGTATTAACAACTTTATAAGTACGAGCAGGACATATGCGCCAAGAGGCACTTGCCTCAATTGCATCTCCCTTCTAGAGAAGTGAGAGAGAAGGGAGAGAGCAAGTTCGACCATTAGCGCTCTAGATGGGTGGAAAAAGGCTCTCGCCTTCTTTTCTTTAGTCAGTAAAAGCCTAAGTAGTACCCACACCGACACACGACACGCCAACACGACATTTCTCAAAAAATAGAAAATTCCAACAAATAAATGTTGTTATTGTCTGGATATCAACAGACAAGATAGTATTAACAACTTTATAAGTAAGAGTGGGACACATGTGCCAGCCCCAATCGCATGCAAGTTTGACCATTAGATCTCTAGATGGGTGAAAAAAGGCTCCCGCTTTCTTTTCTTTAGTCAGTAAAAGCCTAAACAGCACCTACATTGACACACGACACGCCAACAAGTCAATTTTCAAAAAATAAAAAATTCCAACACGTTTGAAACACGTTATATGTTAAATTTATATTTTACATATATACATGATAAATTATCATTCTTTTGGCTTTATTTTTCTTTTAAATCGAAGTTATGCAATGCGATTCAATTATTCTATTTTAGAAAAGAAGAAAAAATTCAACAGATAATATATTAAAGGAGAAAGCACGACCCAGCGTCACACGGCGTGGTGCGAAATCTACTTTGGTAAAGAGAGACCTGAAGCGAAGGCAGTTTTTTTTTTTTTATTTTGAACCCCGGAGGTTTTGGAGTGAGGCCCGGGAAATCAGCTCCGGTAAGGAGGAGAGAGAGGAGACACACACCTGGGTGTGGTGATGGAGCATATAAAGGAGAGAGAGAAGACGCAACAGCGAAAAAGAAAGGCCAGAAAAGCTAAAATGGAAGAAGAATGTGACTCTCTGTATTCCTAACAAAGCAACCTCCCACACACTCTCTCTCTCTCTCTCCATCTTCTCTCTCATCTTCCTCTCCTCCTCCTCTCTCTCTAGATCCTCTTCAATCTCTGCTTCACTTAGCATATCAAATATTCATTGTTCTCCCTTTTCTTTTCTTTTCTTTTTTTTTTTATAGATTTATATTTTGACCACTAATTTATTGAAAAATTTTAAAATTGACCCGTGTGTGTAAGAATTCCGGACTCGCACGTCGCTGGCGCCCGACACCGACGCGGCGGCCGTGCTTCCCAGGTAAGAGCATAACGATTCCATTGAAGATAGAGAAAAGCCCTTGTCTCACTTAGAGTGATAGTGGTCTGACACCGAGAGTTAGAGCCAGAAGACACGAGAACCGTGAAGTAAGTTGAGAAGTCAAAGCCTTTAACTATTCTCTGATGTCCTTTTAGTTTTGTCCGGACCTGAGAAAGTGAAACAGTCAATATCCATAACTTTATAGCAGAAAATAACAAGGTTACCTTTCAACGACAATGAAAACAGGTCTCACCTCATCATCTTGAGCATCGTAAATTTGAATAGAGGAGTCCTCCTTTCCTATTGCAATAACGTCATTGTTTGGTGGTGGTGGGGGCATAAATGTCGCTAACCTCTGGATATCAGCATGCAGGATAGTATTAACAACTTTATAAGTAAAAGTAGGACATATGTGCCAAGTGGCACTTGCCTCAACGGCATTTCCCTTCTTGGAAAAGAGAGAGAGGGAGAGCAAGTTCGACCATTAGATCTCTGGATGGGTGAAAAAGGCTCTTGCCTTCTTTTCTTTAACCAGTAAGAGCAAAAAGATTCCGTTACAGATGGAGAAAAACCCTTGTCTCACTTAGCAAGCAAAAAAGGACATTTCTAGCCGGAAAAAAGAATCATGAAAAAGGACACATGCTGCGCCGGACTTTCAATACTTTTTAACAGCAGAGTTCAATAATTTTTTTTTTTTTACACGCGATAGAATCAATTAATTTTAGGTCCATAAAAATGTGAAAAGGGGTAATTCATCATCTCGTGCCTTGTGGATAGTGCTACAAAAAACTGAAAAGAGGATGTAAACAGGCCTTGGGAAAATTATTCACCTCAAAACTCCGCATATGGAACTTAGAGATCATCCCCTGATGTTGAAAATAGATAAGAATCGTCCTTTGACAGTGCAAAGCACGCAACTGCATCTTCAGGATTTGTATCCCTTGTGTCATTGGTCATCAAATTCCCGCCAGGAGGTTGCCATAACTGTGGTACTACACTAGTTGTAGCCTGCGAAAAGAAGAATTGATGTAGTTAAGAGTGTGCTAAACCATAAAATAGGCTAAATAGCTCGCCAATTTCAAGAAAGAAAGATTCCTTACCCTGCCTGTTAAGTTCCGATCACTTTCTTGCCATTTCCAGAGCTTGTGTACAGCATTCGATGATAATGCCAGAATGGCACGACCTGAGTTTGTATAGATTAATCTCGAGACCTGCTTCATTTTATCAGCTTCAGTGATGACAGTTAAATGTAATACCCAAAGTGAAAAAGAAAGAGCCCAAAGAACAGGGCACTAAATGATAGATGCAGAAATTGATGCAAAGAGACCCTCGGTGACACGCAAAGCTCCGCCTGCATATTTATCCGAGAGTATCTGTGCATAGGCATATTTGCATACTGTGCCTTTACATATGAATAGAGCATATGATACACATGTCGTCAAAACCCAGTTGAAACAGTTAACCAAAAACATTCGGGCAAAAAGTAGAACCTTGACTTAAATCGTCTATCTGTATCACTATAGAACTAAGAGAACTCTGTGCGGTCTACGTGCAAAAATACAGTGTCTTATGGGAATACCTATCCTTTTGCATCTAGCGTTTGTGTAATTAGATTTAGCAGGTAAATTTCCACTCTAAGTTAAAGTATCTGAATTCACAAGCTTAGCATTCCCGAACGAGCATCACAGTGTTGCACAATGATATACTTTGCCTGCCATGTACAAATCCAAATTCATCCCGTGAAGAATCCGTGCCTTTTACCACATGTAACTGCCATGAGAGTCCACAGAACAATCCATCTCATTGGATTCCAAGCAAAGGCTAAAAAAGTCTCGTTATGCAAATATACCACTAGACTCTAAATCAGGCAGCATCGATCTCGCTATTCATCCTTATCATAAAATTCATAACATCCACAACCAACAAAACTCAAGCACCATTGCCACTCCATAATCACAGATTTATTAATGTTGATCATGTCCTTTCCTATTTGTATGGTTGAATCAATCAGTTAACGATGAAAGGCCAAATGAAGAGATGACATAAGTCCTCTGAGTGTTGAGATTTAAAAGATCATTCAGTGGACCACATGCGAAAGAAACTAATCAAGCAAGTGCAGTAAATGCGACCCCTATTCAAATTTGTGCAATCCAGTAGAAACATGATACGCATGGGCCCAAGTCCCTTTTTTATTTTTTTATTTTTGTCGAATGGCCTAATTCTCAAGCACTAATTTTTACTCTATATCCGTAGAACCCAAATCTAACTTTGAAACCAAATCTGGGTCCATGTTATCCGTTCAATATTGCCGTTAAAATCTGATGTGTCAATTCCATACGAATATTTCTCTCTTTCTCCGTTGATGACGTGGAATTTCAGCTCAATTAAATAATTTCTATTAAAAAAAACCTTATTTTTTTTCTATTTCCTTATTTTCGTCTTCTTCTTCATCTTTCGTCGCAACCTCAATGAAGGGAGGTGCTTGAGCTAAAATCCGAGTCGCTCGATCTCGGATTTGACTCGCGCGGTCTCAGATGTGAGTCGCATGACCTCTCAAATACGAGGTTGCGCACCTCAATCGCAGGTGGCAAACTCCATTAATGGAGGTCAACCATAGGGCTCAGAGTGAAGGAACGATCTGGGCCCTCGCGCCACGGTGGATTTAGGGAAAGATTTGGGCTCGTTTCGCCATCGTCCGGCCGGGAAACGATCTTCCATTGATGTGGCGTTGTTTGCAGTGATTCTTTGCTGAATTGAATAGATATGGGTATGGGTTGCATTTGTTCTGAGCTCAAGCACCTCCCTTCACGGAGGTTGGGAGGAAAGACGAAGAAGAAAACGAAAATAAGAAGATAGAAAAAAAAATGTTTTTTTTTAAAGAAATTATTTAATTGAGCCGAAATTCCACATCATCAATGCAGAAAGAGAGAAATATACACATGGAATTGACACATCAAATTTTAACGGCAATATTGGATGGATAAAAAAGGGGGGCCAGATTTGGGTATAAAGTAAGAATTGATAATTTTTATGAGACAAAAAAAAGAATTCAGACCAAATTTGGATATAGAGCGAAAGTTTGTGCTTTTGAAAAGAATTGGGTCCGCATAAATGAGGAAAAGAAATGCTGCATAAGAACATCCTAATTTGGCAATCATTTGTACCGTTGTAGCTGTTGAGTCATGAGGTAGCCTTATGGAACAGCATCGTGATGGTTCATTGATTTCTGTCAGTTTCCAAATTTGCGATTTGTCTCCTGACTCATTAGCAATTCCGGGCTTCACATCGGCCATGCCCTCATTGTTCTGTAGAGCTCAAAAAGAGAGGATATCATTAAAAGATGTCCAATGAACATGCACATACGAGTGCAATTACTACATCATTCAAGCAACACAGTAAGCAACAAATAAAGCTCCTTGATAACATTTAACTACCTAAGGCAGTAACGATACCACTTACCGTACCAACCATTGCTGCCACTGGAGCACATCTATCACCCAGGCTTGCCCCAACAGTAGCATTACCAAAACCAAGTGTTGCGGTTGCCAGTGGCTGCAGCTGCATAAGATTCAAGACATTTAGCAAGCTCATCTCTATGAAGTCAGTGTACCCTTGGAAAAGCTTACCTTCGTAAGAGGTCCAGGAGTGATTCTAGAAGCATCAAAAGGCCGATTGTCCACTGTCCGTAGCAGCCTAATCCCATCAGCATTTGCTAAAATTTTGATAGTATCGACGCTTGTTGAGACGGCTAATAGATTTCCTTCCTTGTTAAATCTAATACAAGGTGAAGCCTGCAAATTTAAGGAGTGAGTTTAATAGAAAGGTTCGGTTAATTCAGTCAGAATAAATTAACAATGAATTACCGGCAATCCACCCTCAGCATCGGTACTTGTCAGTAGATTATTATTGTCCATATGCCAAAATTTGACCATGAACTCGTCACCAGCAGAGCCAAAAATCCTTTTTGGTGGTATCAAACTGCACAACCCCACCAGATCTCTTTCCAAGTCCGTGATACGTACGGTTGATAGCCCCTTCACTTTCATTCCATTCAACCAAGTATGACTCTCCTTCTTTATTGGTTCCAGATGAGAACAACCTATAGCCAAATAAAATCGCTAAATTAGGTTATTTCAGTCGGAAAAGAATGACACAGTATGAAATCAAGCTTGAAATGCAATGCTGATGGTCTTAACCTTGTTCCATCGGCGCTGTATGCGATCTTGGTAGAAGAGGGACCCGGTGCATCATAGTCAACTATTGACACCTTGTTGTCATAAAGCCAAGCCTTAATTTTCCCATCTGCTGCTGTTGAGAAGATGAACTACACAAGAAAAAAATTGTATAATTCATATCAATAACATGCCCAGATAGAGCACATCCACTTAAAACTCTAATTATTATAACATAGCATCCTAGAATGATGGGTTATCATAAAATCTCTTTGTAATAGAGTGCACACAACCATAATTGTTTAAAAAATTTAAAACGAAGAAAATAACATCGCCAATTGCTGCTCCTCTCATACACAGAAAACAGCTTCTATTATAAATTTAATTAATCATAACTGGAGGAGAAATCTAAGGGAGAACAAATGATGGAAGTAGAAGAATTTTCCTTCCGAACACATAATTAAGCAGAAAATTTATTATTGTGAAGACCTTTATGCAGCTGTTAATGCCTAATAGCATTGCTCGAAAGAATGAAATTTGCAGGTTGATCTTTAGACCATGTCATCATTTTTAAGAAGCACATTCTAATCAAGACAGTTTAAAAGTGGGAAGACTTGAAAACCCTTCAAATGAACAAGGTCCATTAAAACACAGATTCACACTTCTCATACAAATTGAACCAAATTTTTTCACCTAACCGAGTTTTAGCAAACGAAGTCCAAATTGAATAGTCGAGGGTACATGCCGATTGGTCGTGCTTTTCGGTGTGTCCTTGTTAGTACACAAAATAATCAGGTACCTGAACATTTTCTTTGCGGTGTGGACATATGAAATATACGGGTGCTTCATGACCCTCAAAAACTGTTGCATAGCCCCGATCCATTGCATCCCATACCTGCATAATTACTAGCTTGGTTAAAAGGAATCAAACAGCACAACACTACAACACTGAGGAAAACAATCAGAATATACCTTGATCAACCTATCCTCTCCAGTGGTCACAACACATAGCTGTTCGTTTAAATATGAAAAGGCAAGATCATTAACACTTCCAACATGAGCCTCAATCTGTAACAGACAATAGGTTAGAGTCAAAATCAATGAACTCACATTTAGGTGGCAATTGTCAGCGGAACAAAGAAGAATAATTTTTCTCTCCATGTTTAGCAACAAACCTCAAGGTGGTTCCTTATGTCATCACCACCATGATATGAGTATATATGCACCATTTGTTTGGAATAAGCAACTCCTAAGGAGAACACCACAAATCATCAGTAATAGCAGCATATGAGCACTTCTTCCAGAAAATATTGCAATGAAGTCTGGTTCTCGACGCTTTAGTTTTTTGATCAATTTGCAAGTATGTATTGCCTAATTTGCTAGTTGATAAACAAGTAGAGGTGACATCTGCCCATACCAAAAAATGTTCCATCGGCACTCCACATTACACAGTTAACCGATGCTGTACAATCATTTGCCAGAGAAGCCTACAAAGAATCAAAACCCATAATCACATTGTCAAAAACAAGATACCATAGTAAGAGCACCTTACCAAAAAATAAAAACAAGATACCATGATTTATTTAGAATTGAACCTCTATACCTGCAGCGCCATTGAACATTTTCCCAGATCCCAAACTTTGAATTTTCTCAAAGCAATCCTTGCATGGCTGCCTACTTCCCATACCATGACATCGCCCATATTTGTTCCCACTAAAAATTATTGAAGCAGAAAATTTGAAGAATCAGATCCCATGATTTCAAATAGCTGAAGCTACTGTCAAAAGGACAACAAAAAGCAATCTTCCATGAACCAAAGCACAGACTTATGGCCTACAACGAGAACAAGTATCTCCGACTGAAGAAAAGCACAAAACATGTTCTTCATAGAGTAAGAAAGATGTGCTAACCGAGCAGCATAATTTGTTGCACTGGATGGAAATCCATACTCTTAACAGGTGAACCTTGACTTAGGGTAATGACTACATTTCTAGGCAAGTCATCTGAAGAATTCTGACCGAGGCTCTGGCAGTTGTATGTGACAGGCAGAATGTTTACCGGTAAATTATTTACCTAATAGAAGGCCATAAAGATTACAAAACCAGTGAGTTCTTTTGAAAATTAATCAAAACCATGGCAATCAAAAGATGCAAAATTTATATGAGAGCCCCTCTTTTACTAGCATACATGAGCACAATGCATGCATGACGGGAGAAGATGTAATTCACACCTACCCAGTTTGCACTCATTATTAATGCTACCAATATTTGACACAGACCATTTACACGACAATACCAAACACAAAAAACACAGACACAGCCCAATATGACCCATCACAATACGTTTAACCAGTTTGTTGACTAGATATTTACATGTTTTCCGTCTAGTTCAATGGTTTGACATGTCTAATAGAGTCATGATGAATTGACACAATTTCACAAACACAAATAAGACAAGCAGACACGAATTGACAACAATAGCCCTTTTGCTCCTTTCTCTCTCCATCAGACTTTCTTGTAATCCTTCCCATCCTCAATTATTTCATTAGGTTATCATCTAGTTGAGGGTATTTAGAAACCTCAAAACTAAAAGTTTCTCCTGAAGATTCTCAATGCATGATCATATGCCGCAATAGCACCGAAGTTAGAGCACTTAAGAAGGTTATCATTCAATGGCATGCACATAAAGATAATTGAGAAAGAGAAATGCAAAAGACGGGGCGATGAATTCCAGCTTCGCTTTACAATTCAGGAAAACTGAAAATCCCTACTTACATGAACAGAAGACTTAAAATAACGAGAAGTACATGTAACAAGTTTGAGAAGATCTAGTCACGAATGTTGAGGAAAGCACTCCATATATAATAGATCATTGATCAACCAGTAAAATACTTATCTTTGTAGATGGAACCATCCATTAATAACTGACGAACAATAAAGAAAAAGCAAGATGAAATAAGTACTTCATCTGAGGTTCCAAAAGGTCTTGGTCTCTTCAAAACATGTTCAGATTCTGCTGTTTGGTAGTCCATGGTTGAGTTGTTGGCAGGAAAAGTCCTGGGACGCTTTAAGAGAACTGTTTCGCAAGACAAATTGTAAATAGAATGCAAAACTAACAGCTTGAACTTGTGGAAACTACAAAATCAAGTTTCACAGCTTTTCCACGAGATGTTATAGAAAGGTCCAGGAGACATTCAAGCCAATCAAAAAGAGTGAGTTTCTTAAGAAAGGTTAGTTGGGAAAGATTCGGCAATTGCGAGATCTCGCAAGTGATACCTAGAGCAAGTACGCGAGAGCGTAGTTCTGACAATTTTTGAAGCTTGTCTAAATCAAGATTGTCTGGTGAAACTAGTTCACCTGGTCCTTCCGTATCTTTTCCTCTTGAAGCTTTCAACTCTTGGAGTTCTGCCAATATTCCCCTGTCATCAAGTAATTCTGTCATGGGAGTTCCACTAATGTCCAACATTCTTAAATTATGTATATTCCTGATGCTTTCAGGTAATTCCATAATAATTTTCCAGCTCAATCAATGATTCCAACTTTCCACACAATCAAATGATTCTAACGAGGGAGCCTATGGTATCCGGAAGTCGAGCAAGTTTTTTTCATCCCGTTAGGGTCAAGGTGGCGATGGCCTATGGAGCTTGATATGTGGGCTAATAAAACTAATAAGAGGCATCAAGAGACAGCGAGAGAGAACCAATGGTGTCTTCAAATGCTAAAGATTTTTAAACGCAGCTCAATCAATGAGTCGGGATTTTTCTCAAGCAAGTTTTGCAAAGACACGAGGATCCTATGGTTAGGTTAAGGAGAGAGGTCAAGGAGAGAGTGTTAGATGGCCTATGGAGCTTGATATGTGGGCTAATGATGCACAATAAGAGGCATCAAGAGTCTTGAGTTTTTGAGAGAACCAATGGACTCGGTAATTCTTCAAATCTTTGAAGATTTTTAAACTCAATCAATGATTCCAACTTTCAATGATTCCAACTTTCCAGAGATGTTAGATGGCCTATGGAGCTTGATATTTTCTCGAGAATAAGAGGCATCAAGAGTCTTGGCTTTTGAGAGAACCAATGGACTCGTAATTCTTCAAATAATAATCAATGCTGCGGGCAAAGAACGAGTGGGGAGCCTATGGTGAGAGAGCCTATGGTAGTTCGAGCAAGTTTATCGCATCCCGTTAGGTCAAGGAGAGATAGAGATGTTAGATGGCCTATGGAGCTTGATATGTGGGCTAATGATGCACAATAAAGGCATCAAGAGTCTTGAGCTTTTTGAGAGAACCAATGGACTCGTAATTCTTCAAATGCTGTAGATTTTAAACGCAGCTCAATCAATGATTCCAACTTTCCGATGGAGTCCGGGATTTCTCTCAACGAGTGGCATTTCGATAATAATAAGTGTTGCAAAGTCTCAAGGGAGCCTATGGAGTCCGGAAGTTGAGCAAGTTTATCGCATCCTGTTAGGTCAAGGAGAGACAGAGATGTTAGATGGCCTATGGAGCTTGGTATGCGGGCTAATGATGCACAATAAGAGGCATCAAGAGTCTTGAGCTTTTTGAGAGAACCAATGGACTCGGTAATTCTTCAAATGCTGAAGATTTTAAACGCAGCTCAATCAATGATTCCAACTTTCCGATCGAGTCTGGGATTTCTCTCAACGAGTGGCATTCCGATAATAATAAGTGCTGCAAAGACACGAGGGAGCCTATGGAGTCTGGAAGTTGAGCAAGTTTCTTGCATCCCGTTAGGTCAAGGAGAGACAGAGATGTTAGATGGCCTATGGAGCTTGATATGTGGGCTAATGATGCACAATAAGAGGCATCAAGAGTCTTGAGCTTTTTGAGAGAACCAATGGACTCTGGTAATTCTTCAAATGCTGAAGATTTTAAACGCAGCTCAATCAATGATTCCAACTTTCCGATCGAGTCTGGGATTTTTTTCAACGAGTGGCATTCTAATAATAATAAGTGCTGCAAAGACACGAGGGAGCCTATGGTGTTCGGAAGCTGAGCAAGTTTACTGCATCCCGTTAGGTCAAGGAGAGACAGAGATGTTAGATGGCCTATGGAGCTTGATATGTGGGCTAATGATGCACAATAAGAGGCATCAAGAGTCTTGAGCTTTTTGAGAGAACCAATGGACTCGGTAATTCTTCAAATGCTAAAGATTTTAAACGCAGCTCAATCAATGATTCCAACTTTCCGATCGAGTCTGGGATTTTTCTCAACGAGTGGCATTCTAATAATAATAAGTGCTGCAAAGACACGAGGGAGCCTATGGTATCCGAAAGCTGAGCAAGTTTTTTGCATCCCGTTAGGTTAAGGAGAGACAGAGATGTTAGATGGCCTATGGAGCTTGATATGTGGGCTAATGATGCACAATAAGAGGCATCAAGAGTCTTGAGCTTTTTGAGAGAACCAATGGACTCTGGTAATTCTTCAAATGCTGAAGATTTTAAACAGCTCAATTAATGCTCAATCAATGATTCCAATTTTTTTCCGATGGAGTTCGGGATTTTTTTTCAACAAGTGGCATTCAAGATAATAATAAGTTAGGTCAAAGACACGAGGGATGGCCTATGGTGTTCACCAAGAGTCTTGAGCTTTTGAGAGAACCAATGGACTCGAGCAAATGCTGAAGATTTTCTTGCATCCAATGATTAGGTTAATGGGAGAGACAGAGATGTTAGATGGCCTATGGAGCTTGATATGTGGGCTAATGATGCACAATAAGAGGCATCAAGAGTCTTGAGCTTTTTGAGAGAACCAATGGACTCTGGTAATTCTTCAAATGCTGAAGATTTTAAACGCAGCTCAATCAATGATTCCAACTTTCCGATCGAGTCTGGGATTTTTCTCAACGAGTGGCATTCTGATAATAATAAGTGCTGCAAAGACACGAGGGAGCCTATGGTGTTCGGAAGCTGAGCAAGTTTACTGCATCCCGTTAGGTCAAGGAGAGATAGAGATGTTAGATGGCCTATGGAGCTTGATATGTGGGCTAATGATACACAATAAGATGCCTTAAGAGTCTTGAGCTTCTTTAAAGAACCAATTGATTCAGGTAATTCTTCAATTCCCGTACATGATAGGTCTAGCTGTGTTAATGACACAAGTGAGCCTAAGGATTCCGGAGGTTGAGCAAGTAGTCCACAATTTGAGGCATCTAGAGTCTCTAGCTTCATCAAACAACCTCTCAAAATAGAAATCTTTTGTATATTAGTGCCATTTATGAGAAGCTCCCTCAATTCTTCCATTCTACCTACTCCTAGCGGTAGATCCTTTAGTTTAGAACAACCATTGACATTCAAGGAGACGAGGGCCTTGATGTCATCGATAGAAGGATGAATCTCTTCCAGATCCTCACAATCTTCGAGAATCAAAATCTCCAAGCTCCTGAAAGCAGACAAGTCAGGAGTTGTTCTCAAAGCACAACATGTGAGGTTAAGAACTTTGAGCTCGGTTGCCATCTGAAAGAAAGAAAGGATGCCTCCGTGAGATTGGATAAAAATACCCATGCTCCATTTCTCCTTCACAACTGTCTTATATAATTTAAATTTTTTCTTTTTAGTAGTGTTTTGGCTACACCAACATATAATTTTTTTAAGCATATCATGGCAAAGAGAACTTTGGGATGTATAAGTGCTAACTACAATTATTTGCAAATAACATATTTAGTTTTTCGAAGTTATGGCGATGCTGTTATTTATTGATTAGAGATACGCAAATTTTACTATTAAAAATAAATGGCTACTTTATTTATGAAAAACAATTTTTAAATGCTATATGTACAAGATATAAAAAAAATGTCATATTAAAAATATTTAAACGCCATTGGAAGGATAATTTAATGACTCATATAACATTACTACTTTGTAATTGTGTTGTACGATGACTTCAACAATGAACAATTATAATGAATAAATATTGTGTGCAACAAGTCAGAGAAGTTCACAAACTATTCCATTACTCTAAAAGTAACAATAAATTTAGAATTTTAGTATGTATGTAAAACACAAGTCACCGTCGGGAAGTTTTTGTTTCTCCGTGGAAGAAGATCCCTATAATATAAGAACAATTGCTAAACACATTTTTGCATGGGGAGAAATTAACTAGAAGCAATAAAACCATTTAGATTAAAGTTAAGATAGGCATAGTATTGTATTTATATTATATATATTAATTAATATAGTTAAAAAAAAGTTTGTTTTTAGTATGTATAATGGTAAGCATGACTGGTTGTTAAGATATTAAGGGGCAGAAGCTTCTGGCACATTTAAGTGTTTAAAATTCCTCTTATGCTTCGAGGAAAATCCATAATATGAGGAAGGATTTTCAAAAGAAAGAAAGGAAAACTTGGTGCAATTGGACCCGTCGACAACATGTGATTATTTATAAGAGATATACCTTCTATAGGTCTTACCTTTAGTGGACCCCATCCTTCCCAGTCGTTCGAAATCTGACTCCCCGCTAGATCGAGCACAATTAATTTCTTTGGATGAAAGTTCGTCGCTCCAAAATCCGAGGGACAATTATTCCATTCGAGCCATCTTAACTGAGGAAGCAAGTTCTGAAAATCTCCGGTGAGATTCGCATTGTTCACTTGAAAGAACCTCAAGCTGGTCAATTCTTTAAATTTTTCAGCTGTGTAGGCTGTATAGCTTCCTCCCAAATCAAAATCTCTATGATGACAAAGGGCCTCAATCTTACTTGTGCCCTGCAATTAGGAAACAGTGTAGATCATAGTATCGAATGATGGGATGAGACCAATTGTATGTAAGAAAAGATGTATCGATTTTAAATTTGATGTCATACTATTATGATGTAGGCTTCTCACCTTCGACATCATGATATGACAGGTTGTGTTTGCATATTATTTATCTAATCTATGTAAAAATGTGAAGCTCAAAAGGGGGCCCCCAAATTTCTTTCTTCCAATTATGCCCTTCACATTTTGCACCTTTCAAAATTACAATAAAAAGCCTCTCTTCATGCACACACTCTTCAAATACATCTATCAAATCTCATGCCCTTTATCAGGGAAACAATTTATATGTGAAACTACGCAACTCTTACGGTTTGAATACATCTATCAAACTTGCCATCAAAACATGTCCCAATACTGAAGAATTCCAATTGTAGAACCCCTCTTTTTCTTATGTACCTTGTTTGCAATTCTCCATTTCAAAATGAAAACGAGAATTCCATCCCAAGAAGTATGCACGTGTTTTACATTCCTTTCTTATCATGTATTTTTGCAATGAGTGTTTTTCATTGTATGTTAGATTGAAATTTTTACTTCTCTTTTTATTACTATATATGTTTGATGCTATCTTGTTATTTCATGTTGATTTTGTTACAAAGAAATAGCAGTCATCTAAGTTTTTGATCAATTTGCCCATAGATTAATAAGATCTTGCTAACAGACAGATTGGACATGAAGATTAATTATATTATGTTAATATTACTTCTGTGTAAGCATAGAGCTGTGAAGTTGTTTAGTTTTATTTCTAATTATCGTTCTTTTATAAATTTCTAAAAAAGTTGTAAGTGTAAAGTTATTTTATCACTCAAATGTAAATTTCGATGGTTCTCTATATATACAAAAAAAAAGGTCATGTATGTATTGTTAAAATATTCAACTTTCAAGTTTAATAAGTATTATGTTAAAAATGTTCGTTTTGATAATACTTCACCATTAAAATTTTTATAATTATGGGATTGAAGATGTATGTTTGTTAATATATGTTTTGTTGAAAATACATGGTTCTCAAATTAAATATTGAAGTATAGTTAAAAACATATCATTGCAAATATATATTCTTATAGCAGTGTAATGTAACATTGTAAAAAAATCTATAATTTCACCTCTAAAAAGAATTCTTGTATACACTCTTCCGGGAAATCTTGACTTGGGAATCAACTTTCACATATGTCTATGTATACATAGATATCGTAATTACTGTTCTTCCATAAAATTGTCGAGATCATTAATATTTGTTGGCAAGTGTTTCATTACTCCTCTAAACTAAGTCATTTAGTTTTCTGGTCTTTATTCTTGACCATACACCATATTTTGAATGATAACAATAAGATCTCAAAAGAATATATTGCTAATATAATTTACTTCATCAAAATAGTACGGCAATTTTAGATAACTTAGATAGGTAGAGCTTCCATCCATACTCTCGTTAACGAACACATCTATTCAAACTATATATTACATTTAAAGATGCATCACTTTTCAAATTTTTTAATGGTTAGTTAGCCTCCATTTATTTTTGATACGGTTCGTTTGTTATTCTACTTAAATTTCTGTTATTTCTCGAATTCAAAACAGAAGTACCCATCGATTAGTGTCATTGACTTTATTATTGCATGAAAAGACATTTCTCTTCAAAAAATGACACTCTTCAAAAAATGACATTTAACAAATGGTACATTATTCATATATTTTGCTGAATAGATACCCCTCTTGGAAGTTACATGCTTGGACCAGACACTCCTCTGTGCATTTTCAGTGGCATATTTGTAGATGACTTTATTTAACGGTACATGTATTATACTTAGTTCTTTCTTTCTTTACACTTAGTGGTATCAGTTAATATTATTTACTTCTTTTATGTTTACATTAACAGACACCTTTTTTCTGAAAGGGTAATAGTAATTTAGAAGGTGTTTGTTTTTGAAATAGTATGCTTGTTATGTGAATTGCAATTCATCCTCTTTTTCCAATTAAATACATTGCATGACAGCTTGAAATTTCGAATAGACTCAATTTCAATTGTACAATAAAATTCTCTTACATAGAAATTCTTTCTTTTTTAAAGATGAAATACATATCATATGTTCTTGGAGCTATGCCATTACTCATAACTCAACAATTTTCAGGCTACCTAAAAGAATTGAGAAATGCCTCTAGCCACATGCAACGCACATGTAATCTTTATTAGTAAAATTTAGACTTTTCATCCATCATGAATAACCTTCCCATATTCATTCTCAAAATTGAATGACCTTCCACATTGTGTCCTCGTCGACACGTTATGTAACTATATGTTAATATTCCTTAGTTACGTACATTTGTCTTTCCGCTTCTTTATTTTTATTTCTTAATAACACATACTTCTTTATGCAACTTCTTTTGCTTTTTTTTTTCTGGCTGATAACTTCTTTATATTGCGTCTTCTTCTTATATTGCATGGAAAGAATGCTTAGATTCTCTATTTTTCAAGTGTTGTAGATCCTAATAGTAGTAGAAGTCTTGTGCTATGCAAAAATTTGAGACTACGCATTTTCTACTGTAATGTAATATCTCGTAATTTTATAGGATTAATTAGAATGTAAGTATGTGATTAACTCAACCTGATTAGAACACCTTTTAGGGAGTTCTAAAAAAAGAGAAAAAAGGAAAAAAGAACGCACGGTCGGAAGAAGAATGTGAGATGGTGAGTCGCATGAGTATGTTGTAGGGCATTTTTGCTTACTCGGTGATTATTTCATCAACCATTTGACACGTGTCCAGTTTATTCTTCAAACCAATCAAGAGACATAAAATGAGAAGAATTAGAGAGATATGGTTCGGATTGATGCAGCATTTCATTCGAAATTTAGATTATAAGTGTGGCAGGTTAAATTTCCCGAAATCAATCAAAGTGTGGCAGTTTAGATTATAAGTGTAAGTCGTTGACCACTTCTCTAATTTTTGCAGATTGGTTAACTTTGAGAACAATAGAGAAGATCGAGATCTTGATACTGGAGTTTGCAGCAGAAGATAAATGTATTTTGAGTTTTAAAAAATGTAAGTAAAATATTTATGGTTCTATTAGTCCCGTTTATTGTAAAATTTCAGATTTTTTTCTAGTTACTAGATACTTACGGGGTATTTTATCTTGAAAATATGTGTATTTCTCTAATTGATTCTGTTACTTCCTTGACACATGCAACGACTAACTTGAATACTCTAAAATTCTGTTTTGTACAAAAATGAGGTATGTGATTGTATTGTATTGTTGAAACTAATCATAGTTTTGACGCTATTACTTTGAATCCATCATTTGGTTTGACTCAAAGTTGTTACTCGAAAGAGTAGCACTTGTTTAAGAAAAATCTCTGATAAGCTGCAACACTTGCTAAGAAAGAGCAACCTTTTACTATCTAATAACGTCAATAAAATGACACGAGGGAAATAATATTACTAGGTCCTCTGTTCACTAGAGCAAGCACTAAGTAGAGGACCAACATCGCTCTGACAGTAAAACATGGACTAAGGGAGCAAAAGAAGAGACACGGTTACCTTATTTCTCTTTAGCACTTTCATAACTTCCTCGGTATCCCATAACCTGCTACGGTATTGAGGCTCTCTCTCGTTTTCCTTGCAGATGATATCTCTACCAAGATCTCTCAATTGGTCATGCATTATGAGCTCATGATCATCTCCAACCTTTATTAATGACATCGATCTCAATACTTCAATTCCCTCATTTGGAAAGAAGTCACAAGCGTCCCACATGTAGGATGCGATTCTCCCATCAGTGCCAATGAAAAAACAAGCAATATCCAAAAATATCTGTTGTTGTCCATACTCTAATGCATCATAGCTTATTTTTAGCTTTTCTTGCACTTTCTTGTGAGGGACCTTTCTTAATTTTTTTATCGTATCTCTCCATATGTTTGGCTTTTTATTGCGTAGAAATGAACCCAAAACCTCCAGGGCTAAGGGAAGCCCTCCGGTGGTGGATACAACATCACGAGTGAGCACATCAAATTCACTTGGTGGAGCGTCCTTTCTAAATGCATGTCTACTAAACAAAATCGAAGATATATCCTCATCCATTTCCTCAAGTTCATAGTTGTAGTCCACCTCGGCATTGTCAAGAATACTCTTGTTTCTAGTGGTAATAATGATTATACTTCCCAAAGAAAACCAATTGTGATTTCCAGCCAAAGCCATCAACTGATCATCATCATCCACATCGTCAAGAAGAATTAGGACTTTCATACCTTCAAACTTGGATGAGATAAACCTAATCCCTTCATCCCTATTAGAAACTTGATTACTTTGCTTCAATATATCATGGATTAATTGATTTTGCAAGTATTTAGGGCCATTACTCTTATATGATTCCCTAATATCAGCAATGAAGCTACGATGCTCAAATTTGTTGGAGAGCTTGTTGTAGATGGTTTTAGCAAGAGTTGTCTTACCAATACCTCCCATTCCGTGGATGCCCACAAATAGGGTGGCACGAGAATTGTTATTGACAAATTCCATAACCTTCTCGATATGTCTATCGATTCCGACCAGATTCTCAGAAATAACCAATTGAAACTCTTTCTTCAACTCGTTCAAGACTTTTCGGACAACCGATTTCACCAATTCTCCTTCATACCTGTTAAATGCGACAAGAGTTCAAATACATGGAAATAGTAATTTTATATTGCCAATCTAATGAGAACACTGTAATCCATAAATTTGAGGATAAAAAAACTTTAAGAATCGTATTTGTCACACCTCCATATATAATCTTATATGCTAAGACTAAAAGTGGGAAATGGTGGTGGTTGCTTCAAGCATGCTGACATTCCATTTTTGCTATAGTATAATCTATTGAGCCAGAAGAAACTTGAGGGTATTGCCAATGAATATTGAATATTACATGAATCATGGATCTGACTTAAATTTCAAACTAATTGATTGTTAAAGTTATTAGGGATCATGTGGACGTGACATTGAAAACTTTCTACAGCATTTGAATAGCAAAAACCCAATAAGTCGGCCCAATGCGAGAGTTTAGCCATCAATTAATAAATAGGTCATAACTTTTGACGCAAGAGGAATTTAGGTCCTAAAAGTCATTCAGAGTGCTATATTATGAACTACCTTAATACAATTGAGGAAATTTCTCTTTATTTGTGCAATTCTATGTGCTTGCAAGTTTCTACTCTTGTTGTGAATTTAGTATCATTCCAGATTCGTGTTCTTATCAATTTTCTTTGAGCCGTGGGATGATAACAGGTTGTATTTTATTTTCCTTTTAAGTATCTATATTCTTTGACTATAATTGATCTAATATTGATTTTACGGGGAAGTAGAAGAATGATTTTTCCCCAAAAGAAGAACATTACTTCAACTTATGCAGGTGTATGAGATAGAAATTATAGGTCGAAGATGGGAAAATGCATTGAACATTATTAAGACAAATATATAATAAAGAAAATCTTTTTTTCCTTCTTTATATTTGCAATCATCATATATAACCAATGAAATATTTCATTTGTATTTTTTTTAATAGCAATTAATTGACAACGTTAATGATTTAACAAATGTAACTTGAAGAATTATCACTTTGACAATCAACATGCAAGTTATATGATGTTATGAGCTTTAAAAAGGAACCACCAGTAAGATGTACAATCAATCTCAAATAAATATGCAAATAGAAAAGTTTGTGATGGCGATTAATGTAGCTTACACTATAAACAGGAAAAAAAAGAAGAAGCACAATGCTACAAAATCTATGGATATAAGAGTAATAACTCAATTAAAAAATCTTATATTATTCAAGCGAATGGGATCATAACAATAAAATCTACAATTAGATTGGTCAATATCATTATAGTAATTCTTCAAAAGAATAACTTATGGAACTCATGCATCGCAGGATCTTACTGCTAGCAACATCTTTGTGCTTTTCCTATACTAAAAAAAAAAACTAGAAGAAAGAAAATGGAGCAGGTAGTATTCAGAACAACCAGTAAATATCCACACAAACTCAAAGAAAGTAGAGAATGTTTTGGTGAAAACTTTTACCCATCCGCGTTGAATCCTTTCAAGGAACAGACTTCAATGAGTGCTTGCTTCCACTTCTCCAAAATCATTGGGTCAAAGCCCCTCTTGCGCAAACGGCTTTCACGCTCCAGAAATGTCTTTCCAAAACTCCCGATTTGATGCCGCACGTGAGCTACTTCCACTTTGTAGAATATGGGCAACACTATATGCCCCGTGCTATTATTTTTGCACTCCATTATTTGAACCAGTTCATCTAGGCACCAACTGCTCTCACCATAATTCACAGAGAGAACGGGAATCAGGATCTTACTGTTCTTAATGGCTGCCAAAAGATCTGGTCTAATCTTCTCGCCTTGGCGGAGCTCATTATCATCTTTGAAAGCATGAATTCCGGCATTGATGAGTCCATTGTAGAGGTGATCGATGAATCCTTTTCGAGTATCTAGTCCTCTAAAACTCAAGAACACCTCATAGTGATTTCTAGTTGGTGGGGTCAACGAACTTGATCCACTGGAATTAGCTTCCGTTGTCACAGTTGATGAACCAGATGCGCCAGAACCAGCATCTTTTGCATTTCCATGCACGCCAAATTTCTTCTTATTGAGAAATTTGAACGCGAGCACGGAGAGAAGGATGGGTGCCACGAGCACGGCAAAAGAATGCCCAAAAATGGGACGATGCATCTCGTCTTTGCTCCGACTCTGCCCTTGATTTTTGCTTTCAAGCCTGCCGGAGAAGAAAACCAGAGCGCCTCTCAATAAACACGAAATGCCTTGCTGTTGCCCATTGTCTCTTTTTTGGTTTGAATTACATAATCGAACCAGCTGGCAACCAGAATCGCAACCAATAATTCAAGCTTGTCAGGCTAGATATAAATTAGTAATTCATTGACCGGGAACACTGTCCAAGCGCTTACGGTCGTTGTCTTCGTGCGTGATAATTTCAATACACCAGAAAATCATTTTGATTTTTAAATAAGTTTTCGAATTGGAATCTACTCGAATGCAATGACAAACATAACTTGCTCCAGTTTTGGCTCATGCGCTATTTTTATTAATATGATTCTGACCTAAAAGATTAGATCTCTCTCAAATTAATAATAATGATGATGATGATGACGATGATACTTCTTTTCTCTGATCTCTCTTCTTTTGAAGTTCGAAACAGAAAAATATCACACAAAATCATAACTATGCCCACTGTTACATCAATAGTTCAAATGATTTTTTTGGTAAACTTGTACTGGTGTGACAAAAATATCCTCTATTTATCATAAAAAATCCTAAACTTTGCGTAGTGTAGACCAATATCCGATATTTGTTCTACTATATAAATTTGTGGGTTTTGGTTACATGTGGGTTATTGTTGTAACAGTGGACATGATTTAAGATTTTTGATAACACAAAAAAAAGTTTGAAGTGTTGGTATCACAGTGACCATAGTTTAGAGTTTTAATGGTACGAACCTAGGTCAAAGACTTGAAATAAGGGAAAATTACTAAAATAGTCCTAAACCTAATACAATTGTGCCAATTCAGTTCTAAATTTTATTTTTTTGCGAATTGAGTCCTAAACCTTTTACATTTTTACCAATTCAATCTATCTAGCCAATTTTGACCATAAATCGTTGATGTAAACTCTAGCCATCCTACATGGCAAGGTCAGTGCTAACATGGACATTTTTAATAATATTTTTTGAATTTTTATTTATTTTTTCTTTTTTTCCTTTCTTATCTATCCTTTTTTTTTTTCCCAACTCCCAACTGTGGATCGGCGAGGGTTGCCGATCGACCCTCGCCGAGCCCTCGCTTGAGGCTAGCAAGGGACGCAACACCTCACCTGGCCAAATCTAGCGAGGGCGTCACGGCCTTAGCCCAAAGCCGACGAGGGTCACAATGCCCTCGTCAGCCCACAGTTGGTAGTTAAGGTAAAACAAAGAAAGGAAAAAAAAAAAAAATAAATAAATAAATTCAAAAAATTATTAAAATATTTTTAAAAAATGTCCACATTATTTTCGGCATCATTGGCTGCATGGACTAAATTGGCAAAACATGAAAAGATTCAGGACTCAATTGGCAAAAAAAGAAATTTTGGACTGAATTGGCATAATTGCAATAAGTTTGTAACGTTTTTGGTAATTCTCACGTTAAAATTGATTACGAAGCTTTATGTTCCCACATTTCATTACGTATCTATATTCTCATCGATGAAATGCTTAAAAATATTTAAGAACTCATCTATCTTCTGGGTGTCAAGTCTGGACCATCCTTAGTACTACATAATAGATGACCCAAATTTTATTGCAGTTTGGAGGGAGACACACAATTTTATTTAAATCGGTGTGGAGCGCACCTACATAGTTGTGCCGACCATTGATTGGAATCTGTCTAGTTGTTCTAATCTAAGTCTGCTCAGTTGTCCTGTCACGCGGACCCACGCGCTCCCGTTCGGGCGTACCAGCCAAAACGTCGCTCCTTCTCTCCACCACTTTGCTTTGACCGCTACGACAGCTGACGCTCTGAAACCGAAGACTACGTGTCGTCCTTGCCTCGCATCTCGAGGATACCTTCAGCCACTCAGGATGTACCGAATTGCCCCCTCGAGCTCACGTGGCGCGGGGACCGAGCGAGTTCCGGTGTTTTCCCCAACCGAGGCGACAGCGCTGTATGGCCAGACAGACGTGGCTCCATATTTTGGCCTTTTTCTCCAATGAGGGGTCTTACCTCTTTCAAAATTAAAAAAAAAAAAAATAAAGATTTTGGTATGCAACCATTTGATAAAAATTTAGGTTGCATTTTTAGAAGAATTATATAATTATGTACGTGACGGTATTTACATATTTTGAATCTTCTAAGTGATTCATGTTAAACAAAAGTTCAGACCGTGAGAGTTACGAGAGAAATGAAAGCAAAAATTAATATATGGAGACTAGATACACGGCGTGTGTTTGATTCCTCGTATTTATAAGACTTGTGTCTTGCCTGACCTTTGCATTAGTGAAGAAATTGTTGATACGTAGATTTTTGTTCATAACTTGGGCTTCGTCGTTAAGAAAAAAGCTAGAAGTCAAACCAAATAAATTGTTGAGATATAAAATATATTCAGCACTGTACTGTAATGGCTTAAAGTAAATGATTGCTCGGGTAATTTCAAGTCAAACCTTATGTACTGTATAGCTAGACTTTCAACTTGGCTCAACTTGTTTTTTTGCCAAAGCTAAACTTAATTCATTTGTGAAAAATAAGCTGCAAGTACATGCCCGTTTAGATAAAATTGAAAAATAATTACTGAAAATTTCGAGTACTGAATTTCAAATTAGACCACTTTAGATACTTAAATGAAAGAAAATGTTGTTTGATAATAATTAACTTCCGCTGCATAGCGTCGTAGCTACATGGAACCTATGCGCATGCTTTCATTGATTTTAAAATCGGGGCATGGAAACTACTTTTTTACCGACAGTGGAGCACACATGGGGCTTTCGCTTTCCTTCGTCCCCAATGGCGAAGGCTTCATGGATATTATGAACCAACTACACTATAATATCATGACATAGACCAATTATATTGCTGTATAATATCGCATCATAACCAATTGTTTTAATTTTTTTTTTGTTTCCTATGAAGAATCTATTTTGTTAACATGTTTAATGTACTACCTCAAATCACAAATGGAAGAAAATGAGACGTGATAAATAGTGGACATTTTTTTTTGGTATTTATAGTGGACATTTTAGTTCACAATGATGATAGTTTATCGGTTATGTATTTCGTTATGGAAGAAATAAACAAGTATATGCATATAATAAAGATTAGATATCAAAGAGAAAACGAATTAAAGTTTAGGGAAGAATATGAAATGCAATTTTTTTCACATCATAAAGTTTATTCTTTTTCACTTAATGGTGCTTTTACTAATTACTGCACACACTAGATAGATAAATCTCTCCCTAGAAAAAAATTGGAATCCAGGATGTGATCGGGGCAAAAGAAATTTTATAAGTTATTTATGTTGTCTAGATAAAAGATCTATGCTCGCTCAAAGTTTCTGGAAGATCGAGAACTGGTGGCAGCAAATGATTAAATTAGTGAGGTCCTAGACTTTTACTTGCCTGGAAGGCAAGATATTTAGAGTGAATGAACCAAACTTCCATTATTAGAATGTTATAATTGAAATTTGCCAATGAAGTTAATATATAAATGAATGGGTTGACCAAATTATTTAGATTAAAAATGTCGAAGCATAGAAAGATCGATCGAGGCTATTTGTGCAAAGCACAAAATGCTGAGTTATTTCCATCCGACGGTCCAAGACTCTTCATTCTAATCGAACCGCCGTGAGGCATGCCGGGGGAGAGAACGGTCATTGCACGCGTAAGCTTCCGCAGCACCTTGCTTACGGCGTGCGGAACCCAACGAGCAAAAATATTCGCGCCCAATCACGTGCAACACTCACGTGGTCCCGGCGCTTCTGATCGAAACTCGATATCCAGCACGACTTTGACTTTGACTCGCCTCTTTATATTAATGAAAGAAAGAAGAAAAAGAAAACCAAGGAGCAAATGCTCACGTGCTCCAGCTGTGATCTCCACCGATTCTCAGCATTATGCGAGGAAGGTGCATTGCGGTGGCTTTCATCGAGATTCGAGATCCAGAACTGTCTTGACTTGGCTGGCCTTTCCTATTAGTAAAAAGAAAAGAAAATGAAAAGAGAATGAACGAACGACCGACACTCACATGCTCCTGCTGCTAATGTGCATCGAATCAATAACAAAAGCATATCGATCGTGGGATTATATATATGGCATTTTTTTTTCTATTAAAAGTCTGCAGTGCGCCTTATTTTTTTTCAAAAGGAGATTCGCCTGAAAAAGTAGCTCTCAAATTATATCAATTTTCCAAATAATTTTTTCAAACTAAATTTATCCATGCTACATCATGTTTAAAGATTATCTAGTCATTATCCTCCACTCGGGTCACTTTTATCTCTCTCCTTAAATTAATAGTTTTTAACTTTTCATGTTGAATTCGTAACTCCCCCCCCCCCTATTTTTCATCCATTTTTCGAAATGCTTTCACAAGGCGTGGAAATTTGAAAAAAAATGTGGAAAAGGCGACCCTAGTAAATGTGTCGGTGAACACTTGCATCCATCTATAGGTCTCGAGCTGTAGGCAAACGCAATTGAAACTTCTCCTCAAAATCCGAATAAATAATTTACGAAATTATATCAATATGACGGAATTTATGCGATAAATATCTAAAATTTTGGTCCGTTCAACCCAAATTTTTTCACGAATGCCCCTTGACATCGTCTTCACCTAGTTCATTCTTACAAGTGTAGCTTTTGAATTCCCGACATGCATTTTTACAGTCCAATTTAACTCCAACTAATGACTTTGAGACATGTAAATCAATCTATTGCCCTCTCCCCCACCGACTTCCTCTTGAGACTCCATACATTTCCTTTTTCGTCCTCCGCCCATACCTTTTGGGCTGACCGAATTTTAATTTTCCTCTTGTGGGTGCGTATATTATTCTTTGGTCTATCATGCTCACGCCGTGAATTCCTTTTTTTCTTCACCGCTTTCTTCCTTTTTTCTTTTTCTATTTTTGTTTATTCCCTTTCGAATAGTGTTCAATTACTTCCAATTTTGGCTAAGAAAAATTTAACTTGCCCACTTTAAGCATGATGTGCATCTTTAATATTGGAAAGAATTGGCCAGCTAATTTTCCCAAAATATTTTCAGAATATATTCCTCAATAACGAATATTTGGTCCTTCATTCGTGCTAGAGTCCTTATACTTCATATTTGATATCTGGTCGAGCAAAGGAAATAAATGGGTCAGGCCAAAATTTTCATTTCCCGTGGGCTTAGTCTAATTAACTCAATTAAGCTCGGAATCTCCTTGTACCGGTTCAATCAAAATGTAATTATATGTGGGCTTACTATTAATCAATGAAAATGCTCCTAATATCTATATACAATTTAACTAATATTTTTTTAGTGGTTGGGACCGATCCCTAATTTTTTTCTTCACAATAAATAACTAATTGGATCGCCAAAATTTAAGTGTCAACGTCCCTTGCTGATTATATTTCCTGCACAGCCGCTAGTTTGCCGCAGAGATTTTGTTCTCTTTTGATGCATATGATGAGCAAGTTTTAGAGAGATGTTCACAGTCGTGACCTTTTCTTGGATTTTGATGTCGTTGAGATTGGACCCACATACCAGTGGAATTTTGAGTACGCAGTGTGACCATTCCATTCATTGCCCATGTGGTACAAAATAGGCTTAATTACTTGTCTTGTTAGGTTAGGCATTCTTCTGCCGATGGAGATTAGATTAATTTAAACCATAATTTCTCAGCTGTTGCCACTATCTTGCTAATATTTGCTGACTGTGGAATAGCTGTTGTTTTTTTTAAATCAGTCTTGTTCTTATCCTCTACTTTGTCGAATCAAGCTCTTCAACTTTCACAAATTTTCTAATTAATTCCCTCTTACACAAAATCCGGCCAAATTTAGATAGTATGACCATCGAATGATGTCATTGTGTGACATGGATAAAATTTTTCTAATATAGATGTCTACTTTGGCATACACATTAGCTAATTTTATCCATGTCACATTCTAAAGTTGTCTACATTGGCTAAATTTTTCCATACATCTTCATGTGGGCATCTGCATATTTTATCCACATCATACTGGGGTGTTGTTCAACAATCACATCAGCTGAATTTGGTTGAATCTTGATTAGAAAATTTATTAAAGTAGAAGGACTTGATTAGACAAATTAAAACAATAGAAAGTGATTAGAAAAAGTGAAAGTTACAGGAGGAAAAGTATAATTTGTTCTTTTTTTTTTCGTTCAGGCTTATGCTGGACCTTTACTCTATTGTGCTTAACAAGTTCCGGATTTCTTTAAATGATTATGACATTTCTTTGGTGATTTGGATTAGGTCAACGGTGTGGCTTCTTGGACTTATTATTTGTTGTTTCTCGTACTCCACTACGAGAATATTTGCAGTGTCTCACCATGGTTATTAGATCTGATGGTCTTGTCACTCCTGATTTGTTTGATTTTATTGCAAGGTTCAGTTACATTGCTTAAGGTTTCAAGTACGGCACTTACTTGATTTGATTGCAAGGAATTAACCTTCATCGGAAATGTGGTTCCATATTGCAACATCATCAGGGATGCCCATCTGTGAACTGTTCGTGAAGAAGATCTACCATTCTTTGATTTCTCTGTCGGTTTTGAAATTCCAGCACTACTCATATGCAAGCTTCAACCCATTATGCAAACCAAATTCAATAAACATGCGAGAAGCTTAGCAGTGACCTATTCACATTGTCCATGTAGAAATTATATCTCTCCATTTCTTCAATGAGTGGGTCCAGGATCAGGAAGGTTCTATTCTTGCGAATCTAAGGCACCTTCAACACATGTTCGCATCTCCAATATCATAAGTTTTTTTTTTCCTAAAACAAGTACACACAATTGACACGAAGGAGCACTATCACAATTGTCGTGTGTCTTCATCAGAATTTTGTTGATTGAAGTGATAAATCAAACGGTTCAGCAAACATCGACGAACAATAAGAACCGCTAAGCTCCAGCATATGCAACAAAAGGACACACCAAAGTTGTGAATTTCGGGTACTCACTGCTCCATGAGCAGTCCATCGATTCTTCTGCAAGCTCAAAAAGAACAATAAACTCTTCCCACTATCAGAGACAAAGCGATGACACTGACACTACCGTGGAAAGAAGTGAACCCTCATTTACTAATTCTGAGCAAGCTATCAAATGGTTCATTCATTGATATGTCATACGCAAAAACTATCAACTGAAGACGGCAAATAACTATGACTTGCTCACTTTCATATCTATTGTCGACCATCGATTTCCCTCGACAGCACGCGTGAAGTAGAATATGTCCTGCACAGAGAGAATAAGGCAGGATGTAGATGACACAAATAAAATATGGTTTTGGTGGGTGCTCTTAGATTGATTACCTGCTTCTTCTGGACAATAAAATTGACGAAGATGGAGTAATCAATAACCGAAGGACAAGACAGGAATCGTGCAGCAGGTAATGCACAATGATTTTGTGACAAAGTATCGACCCCATGACGACTGGACTTCGAACCACTTAGTTTTCCCATGATTCGGTGTAAGAAGACGCGCAAAAACCTGAACATAAAAACAAATCAGTGAAGGAAATCTTAACATACAATCGACTCTAAAACTCAGTTGGAACAGAAACAACCTGGTGGTGTGAGGCGATCTGATTTTGAAGACACGCGGTGGATATAGCTCTATTGGCACGTCAATCCATAGCAGTAACATATGGCAGTATGTTCTGACGACGATACTGTCGCAAGTGGAGATCACTTGGATAGCCATTATGGTAAGGTTCACCACAGCGATTACAATGGCAACGATGGACTGCAAGGCATTGGACAGAAGCAAAGCTTGGCAGTCAAGGACATTGCGCAGTGACTCGGCGGCTGGGACGCCGATGGCAACCAACCATAAAATTGCTCCACTTAGTGACCATAACATGTGTTGGCCGAAGTTCGTGATCTGAATTGGCCTCATCGCTATTAACGCTCAGCGACGTCGTCTCGATTCTGTTCGACAGGGCGTACTGTGATCATGGCCAAAGATCAATGCATGCGCCAGCGACTCCAAGCCTTCTCCTCTCGTCGCCGACCACCACCAATCACCAAAGGATCATAAGAAGCACAGAGAAAACAAACGGAGAGTCAGTTTCATTCTTGGCAACTATGGCATATATTCGTAATCATGTCTAAAGATTAACAAATCAAACAATATCACGTGAACATCACTAATGTGCTTCCAAATCAGACGATTCCCGGAAGCAATTCACAAAAAGGTCTCAAACACATTTCATCGAACAGATTATGGTCAATCGGTTGAGGAACAGATCGTAGCCATTTCGAACTCGAATTTACAGTTAGACTCAAGATAAAACAGTACATGATGTTCGAAATCAAAGAAACAGATTCAAATATGATCAATTTCATCATAATCAGAGAATCGGACTCTCAGCCTATTACATGTGACAACAGAGCAGGAGATGCTACCTGGTTAATGAAGTAGATTGAGGCCGCGGTCGGCACACGAATCACTGAAAGAAGCTCTAGAACCTGAACAGGTGGAGAAGCTTTGAGCGGAACCGGAACATTTTCGAAGTCTCGGCCGCGGAACAGAGGGAAACAAAGGAGATGAGTCGCGGCGGTGAAGAAGCCGTCAACGCCGGCGACGGCCATGGAATCAATTTAAAACGTTTGAAATCGCGAACCCAGTAGAACGGGATCGCTTTTGAGATGGAATGAACATTTCCTTGCTCAATGTTTTTTTTTTTTTTTTTTTTGTGTTCTGGAATGGTGCTATCGATGAAATGAACAAATGGGTTCCTCCTGAGATTGATGGTCGACCGCGCGACCAGCGAAGGAGTTGGAGCTTGTTGATGATCGGCGATGGTGACTGAAGATAGATCGAAGACGGAGCCATTTTCCCTGTTTTGACTAATGTGGAGCGTGCTATGTGGCATGGGAATTTCGGCCGAAGAGAGAGATGCGGTTTATGGGCAGGGCCCGCGTGGAGTTCTATCATGCCGGACCTAATGGTCCAGGTCGGACCCGGTCATGATTCATTTGGTTAGGTTGGTCGTGAGAGAGAAGGTTGGAGCAACATTTGAGAAGATAAGAGTGAGGATGGTATTTACGAAGAGGAAGAGTTCACGTAACATGAACTTTTTAGATGGCATCAGATATTGAGGTAAAAAAGGTGATAGTCGGAAGAGGATAGAGGAAATACGGCATCTAATGCAAGTATCTGAACTGCGATTATGGGTGACTTGCAACACATCATTATAAGGCAAAAGGAAAAGTCATTTTATGCCGAGCGAGACCTAGTTGAATAGTTAATATGCCTGCCTTTCACCATACTTTGGAGGGAAATAACCAGTCTCGAGTTAATATTGGTTAGAGGAGGTGGCGAGAAGATGAAGTAGCTATTGCCTATCGGTTTTTTTTTAAGAAGTTTTAGAAAGGTGGCGAGACGGGACAACCTCTCTTGTTTGGTTCCTTTCTTAATATATGTTTCATCTGTAATTTTGTTTCCCTTTTGATGTTTTAGTGCTACTTCCTTAGAGGTTGAACTTTATCGACAGAAATCTAGTGTCGAAAACTTCATGGTCACTGTCCGAGTTCAAAGTACATTTTACACACTAGTAAAATTTGCACATTATTTTGTGAGGGGACTAATCGTTTGGTTCGATTTTGGGGGAATCATTTGGGAAAATGCAAACACCTTTGGGTGAAAACCCATTGGGGAAGGCTAATAGTGTTTGGTAAAAAATATTTTGTAAAGTTCTTTGACCAAAAAAAAGTGTTTTGAATTTTTTTTTTGCAAATGGACTTTGAGAATTATTTTATTTATTAAAAAAAAAAAAATAATCCCGGAGGGCACATCGCACAAGGTAAGGATTTGGGAGAACCTACGCCAATTGAGGACCATTGGTTCACCTTTAGCATCACCTCTAAACCCATTCTTCCTTGCCTAGTTGAGAGGGTCGTGAAATCTGTAAAACATATGCTACCAAACATAGATAAAAAAAAAACAATACATCACAGTACAATACAACTACAATTCAGTTATAGCTATTCTTAAACACTTATCTTGCCAAATTGCCTCCCAATGGAATTGGCAATCTCCTTTTATAATTCTTTGCTTCAAGGTTTCAAACTAACAATTTGACTCTCATAAAAATTGCTTTATAACTGGATCATATTATGACTATCTAATAATATATGAATGATTTTGGAAAAGTAGAAATAATTAATATTAGGTCTACGAAGAATTTT
Source organism: Syzygium grande (assembly GCA_024733475.1). Taxonomy (NCBI): domain Eukaryota; kingdom Viridiplantae; phylum Streptophyta; class Magnoliopsida; order Myrtales; family Myrtaceae; genus Syzygium; species Syzygium grande. Next base: position 30,125,596 of record JAMXDD010000008.1, on the reverse strand, counting down.
TTTTTCTAAGAGACTATTTGGTACATCTTTCCTGCAGCAACTTCGGCCATGAAAAATGGGTGCTGTAGCTTTTGTAAGGTGTTTGACAAACATTTTGCAATTGTAGCACCTTGAAGATTACAACAGATTTTTAGAAAATTGCTTCACCCAATTTTGAGGTGTGGGAGCTGCTGTCGACATCTGATTTTTAGTCGACAATTTAAGGAAAATTTAATTTAGGCATTTTTTTTTATTAAAAAATGAAGAAATAAAACCAAAATGAAAAATACAAAAAATAATAACATAAAAGGGACTTCAATTCATCGACTAATTGGAAAGGATATTCATTCAGTGCGCTGGACTCGATCCAATTCGTCCAAGCCAAGCCCCGTGGCCCATGCAAATTTATTAAGTCCAACTTGCATTGCTCGTACCCACAGAAGCCCAGAAACCAGACCATGTCTCGTGCCAGGCCCATTCATTCCGTTTTCACTAGAGCCCATCAATTTCGATTCGAAGCAACTCGTTCGTGTTCGAAGCTTCATAGCCGGCGCGCACTCTTGCCGGGCGACACTTTCCAGATCCTCATCATGCTCGTGTAACTCAGTGAAAATCACTAATGGTCTAGGCTGTAATTTGATGGTTTGTGGCGGCTTTGTGGTTCCGACACTGATGTTAGATGAAAAGCTTTGATTTCATGACCAGATTCAATCCCTTTAAATTATTTAATGACATTGATAATTTATCAATGAAATAATTCGATCCAATTCAATCTGAAGAAATTTTAGTATAGATTACTTGCTACTAGTCAATCCGTTAGCATTCAGATTCAATCTTTATTATAATTCGTTGTTATCAAGACCAAATCTGAACATCAATTTTTCTCATGTTTTTGTTCTATGATTTCGCATACGTTCTTTGTAGTGTTCATCCGTGTGGAAATGTCTGGAGTCGGCTACCGGTGGTCAACCTCTTGAGATATTCATGTGGGTTCGTTTCTCTAATCTATGTTCTGGATAGCTTTATCATCTTTATGATCGTGAAAATTGAGCGGCTATCGAGCGGAGGCAATCGACAATAGAGGTTTGGCTGTGGATATATATATGAATTGACGATGAAATGCAATGCTCATGTTATGCAGATTTATCGTATTATGAACTACGAATGAGCTAATAGATCCCCAGTTTGCTCTGAAGAGGACGGGCTGAAAAAGAAGAAAAAAAATAATTAAAAAAAGACAACGAAAGATTTAAGAAAAGAGGAAAAATGGATAAAATATAAGAAGATGAGGCTAGCGTGGGCTTAGGGTTTAATCTATCTATAATAGATATTCGATTTAAAGACGGACTTGGTTTAATTAGAAGAGAAAGTGGGCTAGAGAAGTTACGATGGGTAATGGGAAAATAACAAAAATTAAAATTTTAAAAAATTCGAAAAAATGGAAAATGGTTAGAAACAGAGACCTTAATTTGGGATTTTACTGAGCATTTTTCATTTAGTTTAGGTTTAGGTAGAGCAGTCTTTGAAAAAGGAATTGAACTCAATTTGAATTTAGTTCATGGGGGATTGCTGTTACGCTTAATAATAAAGTCATGTGTATTGTTCGCTTAGACACTTCATTAATTTTACTTTCTTATACTTTACTTTTGTCGTATTGATCGCGATAGTTTACAGTTCCTCGATTGTGCATTCATGCACTCATACATGAACATTATTTAGCAGCATAAGTTAATAAAATGGTCAAAGACTGTGTGGACACTTAGTCGACAAATTAATCGAGTTTAAATACCGAAAGTGCATTAGTTGAATATCTAGTGTAATTAAGTCCCTGAATTTAGATTTCTGGTTGCGTAGAAAGTGAGGTATCCTCTCATGTCTTACTTAGTTTTTAGCAGCCAATAGACTAGTGGCAACTCCTACACATAAAATTCTAATAGAATTTTCACAGGTTAATCAATTAAAATGAAAATCTCAACGTCGCACTAGGTAAAAATTTGGGAGAACCACGCCAGTTCAAGACCGTTAGTCCACCTTTGGCATTACATCTAAACTCGTTCTTCCCCGCATAGTCGGGAAAGTCGCGAAAGTTGTAAAACATGTGCTACCAAACATAGATATTACAACACGTCATAGTACAATAAAACTACAATTCGGTTACAGCTATGCCAAATAGGCTTCAATTCCCTTCGAAACTCCCACGCCAAGAACCTCCTCTCAAAAGGGGGAAACCCAGTATCTTTTCGATTTATAAATGAAACTAATTCCAAATTATGTGGAAATGTCTGAAGAAAATGTGTGAGTTTCACTTTGCTATTGGAAGGAATTCTGTGTTTAGAAGAATGTGCCTTTCAGGTGCGACATCATCAAGGGTTGAACCCGCTATATAAGAATCAAATCAGATGCTCTCAGATTGCACTTCCGGCTTCTCCATTCGTTTGAAGTTCAAGGCACTTTGCTATGACAATATAGGCTCATGTGATGCGAAATAACACTCTTCCGAGGCCAATAGCATAGTGCCATAAGGAAAGGGTGATCGGAATATTAGATGAGATCAAAAAAAGGCTCGTTCTCATACTTCCACCTGCTCGTGTTCATTTGCAAAGAAATTGACCAATTTAATCCTGAAGGTTTTGACAATTTATCTATATAGTCCGTCCGATCAATTTTAGCAATTTTAATCGAAAATCACTAACGTAAATCCCAATCATCCTACATGACATGACATGATCGTGAACAAATTTTTCTTTTCCTTTTTCCTTTTCTTTTTCTTTTCTTCTCTTTTCCTTACGTTGAAAATTGCGATCCATTTTCCAAAGTCTCTAGAATTCACAAGAAGTGATCAACTAACTTTCTTGAAGAAAGTCTTAGGCTGTGGACAGCTTTGAGGAAACCTTGAAAACAAGTGAAGAATGGCTGCTGAAGAAGTGAGGATCGTGGGCTGCAAGAAGAAGCACAGTAAAAAAATGCAACTTGAAGTCAACTAGTGTGAACAAGGAATGTCCAAGCAATAGTACAGCTTGCAAACTAGAAGAATCCTCTCTGGCGGTAGATGATGCCTATAAATAGGCTTGTAATTCAACCATTGAGGTGTGTGGGAGTTTAGCCCTCCACCACGTGTGTGGAGAGATGAGCTTGAAACTCCGTATCATGATGCTCCTCCATCACATCTCCTTCAAACTATTTTGTGACACTAAATAAACTATCCTCGTCCCTTAAACCTTGCCTATATCCCCAAAGTAACGTACCTTATCCATTGCTCTCCATCAACTAGACCACACACACACACATCAAAAACACAAACTATCATTGGTATCAAACCATGGTTCCTCACAATTAAATTTTCAACACCTTTTCTTTCTTTCTTTTTTATCATGGCGTGCCCAGATCGTGGTGGCCGGGAGGGCCGAGTAGCAGTGGTCGGCCGCCTGGCCCAGATTTGGGGCAGTTGATCTGAACAGGTTGTGCCAGAGGTTGTGCTAGGCCCAGCACCATTTTCAACAGGAGAAGTATCCCACTTTTCTTCAGATTCCAATGGCTCAAGCACATAGACGCTGCCATCAGCAAGCCCTAGTGCAAACTGGTTAGGTTCAGATGGATGTGCTGCAATGACTAGCGGGTAGACTCTCGAGCTGCCAAATACATCGGTGAGGAATGAATAACTTGCGAGACTATTGGAACTTCGCGAAATGAGACTTGCCATTTTCTAAAGGAATGAGGTTAACTGAGCAGCAATAACCAACTTACCTGGGGTTTGGAGGGATATAAGCGGCAGGATTTATGCGACATCTCAATCTGAGTGTAGAAGCAGTAAGAACACGGATGCTTCCGTCTTCAAAGCTCACATATATTGATTGGCCATTGCATGAATATGTAGCATCTGTGATTGGACCGCTAGCTTCTCGAGTAACCCACTAGTCGCAATGAACAACAAATCAAAAAAAGTACATTTGGCACGGAGCGAATCATACTGCCTAATATTTCGCTAATTTTTATACAATCAGGATGAGATAAGAGATTGGTTTGTGCACAACAAAAAAAATCTTCAATACCTGCTGGAGGCATTCTAGTTTAGGAGCTTCATATGTGGCGATCTGTGTTTCATGAACCACCAGCAGATGTATCTGATCCACGTGAAATTGAACACGAGTATCAGCAAGAGGAGGTGCACCTCGCCCAGTCGGCATCTGCAAAAACTTACTAGCCTGCTTCTCCCATCCATCAGTGTCCCAAACACACAACTGCAGTGATGATAGACAATCATCAAAGGGGACATCAGCATTGATGCACAAAGAAAGAATAAAATCCTGCACTGTTTTTATGTCAAAATCACACCAATCATCAGTTGTAAGCCACAACAGGACATCATAGACATCATTCTTTTTTCCTAGTTAATAGGATAGGATTAATTTGTCAACACAAAAAAAGATGAATTTATTTTTCTAGAAGGATTTATTCTGCTGGTTAAGGATGCCTTTTATGACATGACGTATGCTGAGGATATAAGCATAAATATATCCAGAGTGAACATCAACCCTTTTTTTTTTTGGCCCAAAGCACTTTAAACTACATTGCTCTCTCTGCCGCCTTCTGCCATTTTATGACCATTTACAAAAAATCTTTACATGGAAAGTAAGGTGCAGCAGTGGTCTGGTACCCGCTAAAACAGTCTATATTTAATTAAATATGGAAAAATTCATACCCAAACTGATATGAGAGTGCAAAGACACGAGAACATTTAAGACATTAGAGAAGGCAAGGCCTGTAATAATTTTTTCTGATGTCCTTTTAGTTTTGTCATGAGCTGAGAAAGTGAAACGGTCAATATCCATAACTTTGTCGCAAATAATAACAAGGTTGACCTTCAATGACTACGAAAGCAGGTCTCACCTCATCAGCTTGAAAATTGTAAATATGAATTGAGGAGTCCTCCATTCCAATTGCAATAATGTTATTGTCTTGAGGATGGAATTCCCAATAATGTTATTGTCTTGAGAAATGTTGTTGCTGGTGGTGGAGGGGCATAAATGTTGTCATCATCCGGATATCAGCAGGCAGGATAGTATTAACAACTTTACAAGTAACAAAGTGGGACATATGTGCCAAGAGGCACTTGCCTCAGTGGCATCACCCTTCTTGGGAAAGAGAGATAGCAAGTTCCACTATTAGATCTCTTGATGGTTGAAAAAAAAGCTTTTGCCTTCTTTTTTTTTAATCCGTAAGAGCAAAAAGATTCCATTAAAGACAAATTAAAGCCCTTGTCTCACTTAGCAAGTAAAAAAAAGCAATGGTCTAGTACACGAGGATCAGCGCCGAGAAGACACAAGAACATTTAAGATAGTTGAGAAGGCAAAGCCTTTAATTATTCTTTGATGTCCTTTTAGTTTTGTCCGGACTGAGAAAATGAAGCAGTCAATATCCATTACACGGTTAACTTCAACGCCAATGAAAACAAGTCTCACCTCATTAACTTGACCATCGTGGAATTTGAATGGATGAGTCCTCCATTCCTATTGTGATAATGTTATTGTCTTGTTGATGGAACGCCTGAAATGTTGATGCTGGTGGTGGCATAAATGTCTTCATGGTCTGGATATCAACAGGCAGGATATTATTAACAACTTTATAAGTAAGAGTGGGACAATTTGCCAAGAGGCACTTGTCTCATTGGCATCTCCTTCTTGGGAAGGGAGAGAGCAAGTTCAACCATTAGATCTCTGGATGGATGAAAAAAGCTCTTGCCTTGTTTCTATAATCAGTCAACAAAAAGATTCCATTGAAGACGTAGAAATGCCCTTGTCTCACTTTAGCAAGTAAAAAAAAAGGAAGGACATATAAAAAAAAAAAAAAAAAGGACATATGCTGCAGTTCTGACTCTACCAAATAATCCACGTGAAAATTAGAGCAATTGCTTTCATGGACCTCCTAACAATAGAGTTCAAACTTTCCATACAAGATAGACTCAATTAATTTTTGCTCCCACAAAAATGGGAAAAGGAATAGTAAATGCATATTCAGCGCAAAGGGGTAGTTCATCATCTTAAACCTTGTGGATAGTGCTACCAAAAACTGACAAGAGGATATAAACATGCATTTGGGAAAATATTCACCTCAAAAGTCGTCAATCGAACAAAAGTGATCTTCCCCCTGATGCTGATATTACAAAACCTTCGTTCTTTGACAGTGCAAAGCACAGAACTGCCTCTTCAGGATTTGCACCAGTTGTGTCATTGGTCATCGAAATCCAACTAGGAGGTTGCCATAACTGTGGGACTACACTAGTTGTAGCCTGCGAAAAGAAGAATTAAATGTAGTTAACAACGCGCTAAACAATAAAATAACTTGCCAATTTCAAGAAAAAAAAAAGATTCCTCACCCTGCCTGTTAAGTTACGATCACTTTCTGGCCATATCCAGAGCTTGTGTACAGCATTCGATGTTAAAGCCAGAATGGCATGACCCGAGTTTGTATAGAATAATCTTGAGACCTGCTTCATTTTATCAGCTTCAGTGGTGACAGTTAAATGTAATACCCAAAATTAATAGAAAAAAAAAAAAGAAAGAGCCCGAAGAACTGGGCACTAAATGATAGGTGCAGAAATTGATGCAAAGAGACACTCGGTGACGCACAGCTCCTCCTGCATGATTATCCAGGAGTGTCTGTGTGCATTGGCTTATATTAATACTGTATGTTTACAATGAACAGAGCATACGATACACGTGACATCAAAACCTAGTTGATACAGTTAGCAAACAAAATTCTGGCAAAAACTAGAACCTTCACTTAAACCGTCTAGCTGTTTCACTATAGAACTAAGAGAACTCTGCAGCCTGCGTGCAAAAATATAGCGCCTTCACCCATGCTACTCTTTTCTGGATTACCTATCCTTTTGCCATTTAGATTGCAGGTGAACTTCAAAGATTCAACAGGTCAAAATTTCTTAATGGCTTTTTTCAAAGTTTCCAGCCCCAAGGGTTTGGCAAGCTCAAAATAGCAGAATTACCAAAAAAAAAAAAAAATAGCTTAGCATTCCTGACAAGCATCAAAGTGGTGCACAATGATATACTTTGCCTGCCATGTACCCGGCAAAATTCATCTCGTGAAGAATCTGTGCCTTTTGCACGAGAGTCCACGAACAATCCATCTAATGATATACTTTGGATAAAAAGTCTCATTATGCAAATACACCACTACATTCTAAATCAGTCAGCATCCATCCCGCATTCATCCTCATTATAAAATTCATACCTCCACAGCCAAAAAAACTCAAGCACAATTGCCACTCCATAATCACAGATTTATTAATGTTGATCTTATCCTTTCCTATTTGTATAGTTGAAACAATCAGTTAACAATAAAAGGCCAAATGAAGAGATGACAAAGTCCTCCAAGTGTTGAGATTTCAAAGATTATTCATTGGACCACATGTTGGATGAAACTAATAAGGCAAGTGCATTTAATGCGCTTATATAGTAGAAACATGACAGATAAATGTGGAAAAGAAATGCTGCATAAGAACATCCTAAGTTTGGCAATCATTTGTACCCTCATAGCTGTTAAGTTATCAGGTAGCCTTATGGACCGGCATTGTGATGGTTCATTGATTTCTATCGTTTCCAAAACTGTAATTTGTCTCCCGATTTATCAGCAATTCTGGGCTTCACATTGGGAATGCTCCCATTGTTCTGTAGAGCTCAAAAGAGAGGATATCATTAAAAAGATGTCCAATGAATCATACAAATGCATTTACTACATCATTCAAGGTACACACTAAGAACAAATAAAGCTCCTTAAAAACATTTAACTACCTTAGGCAAGAATGATACGACTTACCATACAAACCATTGCTGCCAATTGGAGCACCTCTATCACCTAGGCTTTCTCCAACAAAGATTATCATTACCAGAACCAAATGCTGCGATTGCCCATGGCTGCATAAGATTCAAGACAGTTAGCAAGCTCATCTTTATGAAATCGATCTACTTTTGAAAAAGATACCCTTTTGCTCCATTTTCTCTCCATCAGACTTTCTTGTAATCCTTCCGACCCTCAATTAGTTCACTTTCCAACATATAACGATCATTAGGTTATCATCATAAAAGTTAAGGATATTTAGAAACCTTAAAACTAAAAGTTTCTCTTGAAGATTCTCAATGCATGATCATACACCGCAATAGCACCAAAGTGAGAGCACTTTCGGAAGCTCTTCTTTCAATGGCATGCAGTGAAAAATAATGAAGAAAGAGAAATGCAATAAAAGGGGTAATATCTTCCAGCTTCACTTTACAATTCAGAAAACTGGAATTCCTAACTTCCATGAATAGAATGTTAGAAATCAGCACACAATCACAAGGAAATAGAGAGCAAAAGCGAGAAAAAGAAATTTGAGACATAAGATTTTTATCCCAATTTATCCTTAAACTAAGTATACACCCAAAGTAGGATTCCATTATAATTAGCACCTTACGCCTCTCTTTTGCAAGCCTCAATTATGAGATAAATATAATATATATATATAGGCAACGGTATCTATTCATGGGCCCAAGTTCAAACTACCAATTAAATATAAACCCAAAATATAAAAACCCACTAGAAAGCGGGACCCTATGCCTTTTATGTCGTTGGGAGTATGATCACATCCCAACACAAAAAAATAAAAAATAGTGAGAAAATGTTGAGAAAAGCATTCCATATATAACAGATAATTGATTGCCCAAAAAATACTTCTTTTTGTATATATAACCATCCATTGATAATCGAAAACGATAAAGAAAAAGCAAGATGAAATAAGTACTTCATCCGAGATTCCAAAAGGCCTTGATCTCTTCCAAAGATGTTGAGAATCTGCTAATCGGTAGTCCATGGCTGAGTTGTAGGCAAGAAGAGTCCCGGGGACGCTTTAAGTGAACTCAGATCGCAAGAGAAAAAGTTAATAGAATGCCAAACTAACAGCTTGAACTTGTGGAATTGTTGGATTTAGCGGATGATACCTAGAGCTAACAAAGTAGAGCGCAGATTCGATTGTTTTTTATCTAGATCAAGCTTGTTTAGTGAAACCAGTTTACCAGATTACTAGATAGTCCTTCTAGATTTTTCCATCTTGCAGCTCTCAACTCTTGGAGTTCTCGCCATTATTCCTGTCACCAAGCAACTTTATGACCTGGAGTTCCACTAATGTCCAACATTTTCAAGTTTCGCATATGCCCAATACTTTCGGGTAATTCTACAATCGCTTTAGAATTTAGATCCAGTTTAGTTAATGATGTTAACTTTCCAATAGAAGCGGGATTTCTCTTAACAAGTGGCATCCCCCGCAATAACAAGTGTTGTAGAGACTCGGGGAGCCTATGGAGTTTGGAAGTTGAACAAGTTTACGGCATCCGCTCAGGTTAAGATAAGTCGAGATGCTAGATGGCCTATAGAGCGGGGTATGCCGACTAAAAATGCACAATAAGAGACATCAAGAATCTTGAGGTCCTTTAGGAAACCAATGGATTCAGGTAATTCTTCAATTGCTGTCAAATATACATCTAGCATAGTCAATGATGCCAACTTTCCGATTGAGTCGGGGATTTTTCTCAACAAGAAACATCCCTGATAAATTCAATTCTTTGCAAAGCCATGAGGGAGCCAATGGAGTCCGGAAGTTGAGTAAGTTAAAGCAATTACATAGGTTCGGGGAGAGTCAGAGATTTTAGATGGCCCATGGAACTAGGTATGCGGGTTAATGATCTATAACAAGAGACATATAAAGTCTCTAGCTTCATCAAACAACCTCTCGAAATAGGAATCTCTTGCACACGAGTGTCAATTAAGACAAGCTCCCTCAATTCTTCCATTCTACCTACCCCTATTGGTAGCTCCTTCAGCCTCAAACAATTCTTAACATTCAATGAGATGAGGGTCTTGATGTCCCCCGATAGAAGAATGAATCTCTTTGAGATTCTCACAATTTTCAAGATTCAAAATCTCCAAGCTTTTGAAAGCGGACAAGTCAGGAGTTCTACTCAAAGATTGACAATCCGTGAGGTTGAGAACCTTGAGCTTGGTTGCCATCTAAAAGAAAGAGAGGATACCTAAGTGAGATTGGACCACAATGCGTGATTTTCCACTACTCTTTTTCTTATTATTTTGGACTTCTTAAAATTCCTTAATAATACCCATGCTCCACTACTTCCTTCATAATTGTCTTTTAGTAGTGTTTGGCTACATCAACATATAAACATTTTTTAAGCATATCCATTGCAAAAAAAAAAAAAATGTTATGTATAAGTGATAAACTATATTTATTTTCAAAGTTCTGGTGATGCTGTTCTTTATTGATATAAGCAACTTTTATTATCAAAAAGCTAGATGATAAATTCAAAAGGAAGAGAGATGCATTCATTGGGCGCCATGTTTTCCTTCAGTAGTATGAAATTAAATGGAAATAGCTAGTTTAATTATGAAAAAAACTTTCAAATGTTATATGTACAACTAATAAAAAAATGTTATATTAAAAATATTTAAATGCCATTCTAAGGATAATTCTATTACTCTTATAACATTACTAATTTAATTTTGTTATACAGTTACTTCAATAATCAACAATTATAGTGAATAAATATTGCGTGCAACAAAACATAGTAATTCATGATTATTTCCATTACTCTAGATTAAAATGAATTTAAAATTTTAGTATTTATGTGCAACACAAGTTAGTGTAATGGTGTTTTTGTTCTCCATGAGAGAAGATTGATACGGACATATAACAAGAATCGCTAAAAAGACCTACTTTTGCATGGGGACCGATTAACTTAGAAGCCATAAACCATTTAGATGAAATCAAGATAGACACAAATATTGTAATTATATTTTTAATAGATGTTAATTAATTTAGTTAATTTTTTTTTTTCTAATGTTAAACATGAATGGCTGTTAAGATATCATCAATTTAAGATATTATTTAGTATGTTTAGGTGCCTATAAAATCCTCTTATATCTAGAAGAAAAATTTTTAATTGGAGGAAGGATATTAAACCTTACTGAAAAAAAAAAAGAAAGAAGAACTAGGTGTGATTGGACCTTTGACAACATGTGATTATTCACAAAAGGTATGCCTTCTCTAAATCTTACCTTGAGTGGATCCCATCCTCCCCAATCTTCCGAAATCTCACTACACGATAGATCAAGCACGACTAATCTCTTCGGATGAAATCTGGTCGCTGCAAAATCCGAGGAAAAATACGCCATTGAAGCCACCTTAATTGAGGAAGCAAGTTCTGAAATCTCCAATCAAATTCGCACCCCTCATACTAAGGAACCTCAAATTGTTTAGTTCTTTAAATTGTTCAGCAATGTAGCTTCTTCCAATCTTGTCAAGACAAAGGGCCTCAATCTTACTAGTGCCCTGCAATTAGAAAAAATATTGTGGACTGTAAGTTTTAAATGATGAGATGAGACCAATTGTATTTAAGAAAAGATGTACTAATTTCAATTTGGTGTCATATTATTATGTTGTAGGCTTCTCACTTTTAACTTTGTGAAATGATAGGTTATGGTCGCATATTATTTATCTAATTTATGTAAAAACATGAAGTTCAAGAGGGTGCTTCAGAACTTTCCTCTTCTAATTATTGTGTTAAAACTTTGGCTCGTAAACACAAAAGGACTGTACGCACTTTTTTTAAAAGATTGGGTTCGGAATTTTTGGAAGAATTCCTTACGGAGGAAGAAGTTGTTCTTTCTTTTTGATCTTAGAAATTATTTAATTTAAATTTAATCAAAGTGATGAGAGCGATCTCTAATTGTGCATTTAATTATATTAGAATATAAGGATGTTATTGATTGTTGTTATGTGAATACAACGGTTCTAAAACTTATGTGATAATAATTTATTTAAAAAATTTATAATGGACTTTTTTTTTTTTCATCCTAAATCTGATGATTGAATAAAGAAATAATATTGATATGTATTATGATATTTAAGCATATGGTTGTGAATATGGTTTTTAGTTTTATCACGAATTATTGTCCCTCTTATAAGTTTCTAAAAATGTTGTAAATGTAAGGTTATTTTATCACTAAAATTTGAACTTTGATGATTCTCTATTAAAAAGAAGTCATGTATATATTGTTTTTATAGTTAAATTCCAAATTGAATAAGTATCATGTTACAAATTTTAGTTTGAAAATTTTTCGACTCAATTAAATTATAAAAATATTATCGAACACATATCATTGCAATATATATTATTATAAAGTATAATATGATGTTGTTAAATAAATCTGTAATCTCACCACTAAAAATTCTTGTAGACACTTTTCATTGAAATCGTGACCGGGAAATTAATTTTCAGATATATCTGTATATGCATAGGTATCGTAATAACTATTCTTCCATAAAATTTTGGCGATTATGAACATTTTTGGGAACTTCTCATTATTCTTTTAAAACAAAGTCATTTAGTTTTGTAATTCTTGCTCTTGACCATACACTATTCTTTTCAATGTTAATTAAAGATAGGATCTTCAAAATAATATATGGTTAATGTTATTCACTTCATCAAAATGGTTTTGTTTTAAATAACAAAGATAATTTATTGGTCGGATGGACTTAATTGGCAAAACGTGAAAAGGTTTAGAACTAAATTGGCACAATTGAAAAGTTTAGGATTGAATTGGCAAATATGCAATAAGTTTATGACGTTTTGGAAAATTTTTTCATGTTTGTTAATATATGTTTTGTTGAAAATACATGGTTCTCAAGTTAAATTATAAAAGTATTGTGAAAAACATATCATTGCAAATATATATTCTTATAGAAGTATAATGTAACGTTGTAAACAAATCTATAATTTCACCTCTAAAAATATTTGTATACACTTTTCACGGAAATCGTGACTTCGGAATTAATTTTCAGATATGTTTATGTATACATAGATATCGTAGACTCGTAGTAACTATTCTTCCATAAAGTTGTCGGGATCATGAATATTTGTTGGGTAGTGTTTATTACTCTTCTAAACGAAGTCATTTAGTTTTGTGGTCTTTATTCTTGACCACACTATTTTTTGAATGATAAAATAGGATCTCCAAAATAATATATTACTAATAATTTTTTTTTGGGTCAACATATTGCTAATATTATTTACTTCATCAAAATAGTACGGTTATTTTAAATAACGTAGATAAGTAGAGCTTCCATCCATACTCTCTTTAACGAACACGTCTATTCAAAGTAGTATATTTAAAGATGCATCACTTTTCAAATTTTTTAATGATTAGTTAGGCTCCATTGATTTTTGATATGGTTCGTTTGTTATTCTACTAAAATTTCTCTTATTTCTCGAATTCAAAACAGAAGTACCCTTCGATTAGTGTCATTGACTTTATTATTGCATCTAAAAGACATTTCTCTTCAAAAAAATGACATTTAACAAATAGTACATTATTCATATATTTTGCTGAATAGATACCTCTCTTGGAAGTTACATGCTTGGACCAGACACTCCTCTTTGCATTTTCAGTGGCATATTTGTAGATGACTTTATTTAACGGTACATGTATTATACTTAGTTCTTTTCTTTCTTTGCACTTAGTGGTATCAGTTAATATTATTTACTTCTTTTATGTTTACATTAACAGACACCTTTTTATTTTGAAAGGGTAAGTTTGAATAGACACGTTTCTTCGTATTTTTAATAGTAATTTAGAAGGTGTTTGTTTTTTAAATAGTATGTTTGTTATGTGATTTGCAATTCATCTTCTTTTTCCAATTAAATTCATTGCATGACCCCATGAAAATTCGAATAGACTCAACTGCACTTGTACAATAGAATTCTCTTACACAGAAATTCTTTCTTTTTTAAAGTTGAAATACATATCATATGTCCTTGGAGCTATGCCATTACTCACAAACTCAACAATTTTTCTCTAGCTGTGCTCTATCAAACATTGTGTTTTTGTAATTTTGTTGTTGCATTAAAGTTACCAAAAGGAGAGTATCCCCATCACCATACTACCGGGTAAAGAATATATCAATCATCAATAATCAAGAAATTGCTCCTCAATTGTGTCCTAAAATCATATAAGAACAGCAATTAATCGGAAGAGTTCTTTTGTTGGTGGAAGCAGCAAGTTTTGGGGACTTACGACCGGCAATAATTTTTATTTTAAACAAGAAAGAGGAGATGGACTCACATTCACTGACTAAGACAAGTAGAGAAAATGCTTACCTTATTGCCATCAAGCACCTCTTCAACATCGTCTGGATCCCATAATCTGCTACGCTTTTGAGGCTCCTTTGGATTCTCTTGATAAACAATTTCCCTTCCAAGATCTCTCAGTTGATCATGCATCATTAACGTGCCATATTCATTAATTTTAATCAGGGACATATTGCTCAATACTTCAATCCCGTTCCTCGCAAAAAAGCCACAAGCATCCCACATATAAGTCGGATATTTTGGAGATTCTCCAATGAAAAAACATGCAATATCCAAAAATATTTGTTGCTGCAGATAATCTAATGGCGTCGTAGCTTATCTTCAACATCTTTTGGACTTGTGAATCGGGCACTTTCTGTAATTTCTGGAATGTATTATTCCATTCTTCTATTGTCTTTCCACTTAATAATGAACCTATAACTTCTAGAGCTAAGGGAAGCCCTCCACTAGTAGAAATAACAGCACAAGAGATATTCTCATAACCACTTCGAGGAGAATTCTTTTGAAATGCATGTCTACTAAATAAAATTAATGATTGATCCGTAGGCAATTCGTTGAGTTGATATATGACACCTGCCTTAGCCTTGTCAAGAATAGTCTTGTTTCTAGTTGTTATGATGACTATACTTCCAGCTTTAAACCAACTATTGTCTCCAGCCAAAGCTTTCAAACGAATATCATCATCTAGATCATAAAGAAGAACAAGGATTTTCTTTCTTGGAAATTGAGAATTGATGATTTCGATTCCCTCGTAGAAATTAGGCACATCTTGTGGTCTTCTTAGTATATCTTTAATAAGTTGCTTTTGTAGGTATTCAATATTCTCGTGTATACATGTATTTCGAACATTTGCCAAGAAGCTAAGATGTTCAAAATGACGAGACAGATTGTTGTACAGGAACCTTGCAAGAGTTGTCTTACCGGTGCCGCCCATTCCATAAATTCCAATAATCCTTGAATCATTTAATTTAGTATCTATCATGCTCTTAATCTCTTCCACCCGGTCATCAATTCCAACGAATTGTTCAGGATCAATTAGTTGCAAAGTTCTTCTTAACTCGCTCTTAACTTCTTTGATGACAGTGTCAACCAATCTTCCTTCGTACCTGTCAAATAAGAACGAATTTCAGTATAGGATGGCAATATATATATAGACACTCACATACATATACATATATTCTTTTATTAAGAAAGATCTATTTATGAGAAATTCAACAATGCTTTGGTGGAGAATAGTATACCCATCACCAATTTTCTCTAATTCCCATCCTTTTGTGTAACTGACTTTTTTAAGCGCTTCTTTCCATTCCTTTGCAACCTTTTCGCCCAAATTTTTTTCATGTTCATTTATAGCATTTCCAAATATTCCTATAGGATTTCGCAATTGCAAGGGTTCCACTTTGTAAAATATGGGCATCACTATTTGCCCTTTGCACTCCAACATATGAACCAGCTCACAAAAGCACCATTTGCTGGAAGCGTAGTTCTCCGAGATAATTGGGATTGAGATCTTAGACTGTGTAATACTACGGATAAGCTCCAGACCAATCTCCTCACCAATATGGAGTTCATTATCGTCTCTGAACACCCGAATTCCTGCGTTAACAAGGCTAGTATAGAGAAAATCGGTAAAGTTTTTGTGAGTGTCTTGCCCTCTAAAGCTCAAGAACACTTCGTAATCATTTCCTTCCGTCTTTTTGGTTCTGCCTTCATAATCACCTACAGGTGGAGAGGTGGATGAGGAAGAAGCCCTGGAATTCGGATCTTCTGAATGAGTGGGTTTATTTCTTTCCATCTCGAGAGAATTGGGAGAGCACAGCCTACAAAAGGCAGTAAAAGAGGTTGAGGAAGACACCCCACATATCGGATCTTTTAGGTTCCGCCTTCGTAATCACCTACAAAGGCAGTAAAAGAGATTGATGGAGCAGAGCCTCAAAGGAAAGCAGGAAACAGAGAAGAGAAAAATATGGAATCCCAGATCCGGGAATTTCAGAAATGTCTGTCAGAACTCAATTCGCAGCTGCATTCAAACAAAAATAAAGTGTGATTGACCAAATAGGAGATTGATCGAGTAGAGCCTTGAAAAATAAAAGCTAGATTTCACGGTCCAGATCTCGGAATGCAGAAATGTCTTTAAGAACTCAATTCGGAACTCATCAAAAGAAGGTGGAGCGATCAAAGCGGGAAACAGAGAAGAGAAGAGAAGAGTAAGGAGTGATCGATTACCTGAGGAGTGATCCACCCACTGCTTTTTGGACAAGTATTGCGCGCGCAACTTTTGCTCTCGTTTTCCTTTGTCTGTTATTGCCAAGGCTTCATGGATTGATATACTTGCAAGAATATATTTCGAGTCCTATGTTGCACCGGCACGTTAAAATGGCCAGCGTGTCGGTGTCCGACACCGACACGTGTGGACACGCCTCCGACACGCGGTCAACACGGTGTTGGATTTCCGACACGAAAACAACTCTCCGGACACGCCTTTGACACGCGAGTCCGGCGTGTCCGAAGAGTAAATTTGTAAAAAAAATAAAAACAGAGAACAATAAATGGCTTCGACCTCCAAATTAGGGCTAAAACACGATTATCTCTTTACTTCTCTATTCGACCGACGAACTCCCGTCCTCCGCGCCGCTCGCCACTCGTGCTCGGCTCTCGCCGCTCCCTCTCCCGCTCCCGCTCGCTACTCGCCGCTCGCGCTCGCTACTCACCACTTGCCGCTCGCCGCTCCCTCTCCCGGTCGCGCTCGCCGCTCGCTGCAGGTACACCTCTCTGTTTCGAAAGAAATTGTGGTGGCTGGGAACTGGGAAGAAGGGAGAAGTCGGGGAAGGGGGCGTGCGTGTGTGGGTGGGTTGGGGGAAAAGGAAAAAGTGGTGGGGTAGGTCAAATGGGTGGGCTGTGTCTTTTTAATGGTGAAATGTGGATGGTTTTTGGTTTTTGACTTATTGTTAAATGTTAAATTTAATGGGACAAACATTTTTAGATAGTGTTATGTATTGAAATACGAGAACATGAATTTTTGAAGAGAATCAAAAAAAAAAAATTTTGAAGAGAAGTTTGCATATCGCATATATTTTATTTCCCTAATTGAATTTGTAAATGTGTGCTTTTTTTCGATGGATGAGTTTACGGAATTTAAATTAGTCAAATTCATCTTTTTATTGGAACTTAATGATTTTATGGATTATAATAAATCAATTATTTTTTGTCATTATGATATATTTAATTATTAAAAATATATATTTAATATACGTGTCCCAACATATTGAAAAATGATATTTTTGAAAAATTAACGTATCGTCGCGTGTCGTGTCGTGTCGCATGTCGTGTTTTCGATATCGGTGCAACATAGGTTTCGAAAACACTCGAGCGCAAGTTGGGTTTTGTCTTTTTTTATCGGTCAGTAATTTTTTGGATGGAGCATTTGTCGCTGTCTTTCTCGTCATAATCATCCGTATAAGGCTATATTCAGTGTTACACTTAATATCTTAGCCATATGTCTGTGTCATAAAATCTATGTATCTCTGATGAAGGTATTGCAAATGAAGCAATCTTAAGGTATTGTGCAAGTTTTTAGCCATTTTGCTTTGTTGGCAATGTAAGAGGTGTTCTCTCTCTTAATATTCATGATCCAATAAATATATTTTCCTCCTCATATTAATGAAAAAAAAAACAGAGAAGAAAACTAACGACCAATACTCGTTAAAGTTGTTTGTCATTAGCGATTGGATATTATGAACCAACTAAACTGATGACTTTGACCAATTATATTGTGATATAATATTGCATCATAACCATTTTTTTTTTTATTTCTTTTAGAATTTCTTAGAACCTAAGCTGGTGTTTTGATTCAAAGAATTTGACTTGCCTTTTCTATTAATTGTAGAGAAGAAAACGAAAAGCAATCATTGGTGCATTTTTTTTTTTTGATTTTCAAAGTTGCGTCGAGCTTAGCACGATTTCGACTTGACTTTTTTTTTTTTTTTTTTTGAAATTAAACTTGACGAAATTAAAAAAAAGATTCTTTTCAATATTTTTAATTAGAAAGGAGAGATAAAGAAAAGAAAACAAAAGAGCAATCATGCATGAACAACTCCATTCTTGGCGGGTCCATAATTTCTACGGCATTTTGCGGAGTTGCAATTGTGGAACTTATGCTTTACAATCGCTTTCAAAGATTGGCTCAAATGCCCAAGGACTTGTCGACTTGACTTGCCTTTTCTATTTACTGCACCATCTACATTAAACTTCCATGCTCCTGGTGCTACTATACACGAGTCAATCACAAAGACATATTATGACATAAATCTCAGCAGGATGCTTTACTGTTAAGACATTCGAATAAGGAAAGTTTATTTATTTTCAATCCAAAATCTACTTTCTTTTTCTTTCAAAAGGGATTCCTCCAAAAAAGCACGTAATGCTGAGTTGCCATGCGACGGTCCAAGACTCATGCTGTGGCGAAAGGATAATTATTGCACGCGTAATTTTCGCGACATTATGTGGAAGGTGCGCGTGCTTTTTGACTTGACTTGGTTTTTCTATTAATAGAGGAAATAGAAACGAAAACCAACGATCAATTTCCTATGCTCCACCAGCTATTTTAATAAAAAGCAGATTGTGATAATCCTTACTTTCTCTCTCTATTTGCAGGGATGGATGTGTAGGGTCAATGTCCGATCGAACCTAATATCACAAAGGTCCCTTAGCCTAACGATCACGGCATGCGTATTGGCATATAATTGTCAAGAGGAGACCCGTTTTATTAGAAAATCAGAGGACGACCACCAAATTCATGCATGGAGTCACATCGCTACATGTTTTTATAAGATTGATTGAAGATTCAATGCAGACATTTTACCAAAGGCTGGGATGGGGTGAGACTCTATATCCCAAATTTGAATGGAGCTACAAGCATATTAACATATTTTATATATGAACAAGTAAGAAAAATCTACAATATATGGATATTGGATTATTGAGGCAATTAAAAATCGATTGATAGTATATATGGAAAGGTTTGTTTGTCCTTACTTGGGCAGTTGGACAATTATGACAATTGTATTTGGATAATCAATAACTAAGCGAGTTGAGGCGTTATGCTAAATTCATCTCTTTACGTAAACGAGATGATTATGTTCGATTCTTTCTTTTTTTTCATGTACTCCCCCTCCCGAGTGGGTGGAATCACAAGTTCATATTTGGAAATATATGTTAAGGCTCTATCATCTCCGCACAAACCTTAAATAATCAAACTTTTTAAATGGCATCCTGTGATAACATGTGAAAAAATGAAATCCATAGATGTGAAACTTCTGGCAAGTGCATGTGAAGCTTTGATTGAAATTTGACATCTAGCACGCTTGACTTGACTTGCTTTTTATTAATAAAAGAAACAGAAAAGAAAAACGGACAATCAATACCCGATAAAGTCGTCTGGCATTATTGATTGGTCATTCTGAACCAACTATACGACAATATAATGACTTAGACCAGACTCGTCTATTAAATAGAGAAATGGAAAAGAAATCGAAAGGGCAATCAATGCACGCGTAATTTCCACGACATTTTGCGGAAGGTACAGGGCTCTTGGAACCATTAATAAAGGAAATAGAAAAGAAAACATCACCGGTTGGATTATTGTTTTCAATGCACACATGACATTTTTTTTTATTTCAAAAGAGATTCCACTAAAAAGGCAAATCCCAAAATAGATCTCCCCAATTTTCAAATTAAATTTCTTCATATCATATCGATGCCTAAAAATTATCTAGTCATCACGATTTCACCCAAATCACTTTTATCTCAATTCTCAAATTAGTTTTGTTTTTTTTGACATTTTACATTAATTGTATGCTTTCAATGTCGCATTAATAATTTCTCAACTAATGGATTATTGCGATAAAATAATTATTTAGGGATATTTTTTTTTCCTTTTTATTTTATTTTTTTTGAACATTTTATTTCATGTTGACACTCTTTTTTTCCTTAACTTTTTAGTAAAGATTGTCACTTATTCATCTAAAGGGGTTTGTCATTAGTGATAGGATATTGTGAACCAATTATATATATATTGTTTTTAACTATACAATCATCAGCAACTGCTTTTATTTTTTTACTTTTTAGGAAAATGAGACATGATAATATGATGGACATTGTAGCCCACGAAGATGACTCTTTACTGGTAAAGATCACACAGCAAAGATAAGAAAATATAAATTTTAGGGTATAATATGAATGCAATTTTTTCACATTGTAAAGTGAATTTATTTTCGACAAAAAAAAAATCTGAAATTGTTTTGCTTAATGGTGCATTTAATAATTGGTGGGCTTGCTTGATGGATAAATCCCTCCCCTGAAAAAAAAAATTGAAATCCAAGATGTAATTGGGGCAAAAAAAGTTAGTATCATTTATGTTGTCTAGAGAAAAGATAAACGTTCGGCCAAAGTTCTTTGAGGATCAAGAAGAACTCTAGCAGCAAAGGATGGAATGTGAGGCCTTAGACTTTTACTTGCATGGAAGGCAAAATATTTGAGTGAATTAATCAAACTTCTATTATTAGAATGAATAATGAAAATTTGTTAACATAATTAGGGCTTTTCCTCTTCATCCGGAAATATATGAATGGGGTAGTCATTTAGCTAGATTAAAAATGTTAAAGCATTGAAAAATCGATCGGGGCTATATGTGCAAAGCCCATAATGCGCCATCCGATGGTCCAAGACGCATGCTGCATGGAAAGGACGACTATTGCACACCTAATTTCCGCGGCATTATGCGGAAGGTGCGTTTTCTCCACCAAACTAATTTAATAAAAAGCAAATTGCAATAGCGTTTAATGATGATGGTATGGGTATTAGCATATACTCATGAAGAAGAGACCTATTTTATCAGAAATTCAGAAGACGACCATCAAATTCATGCGTAGAGCCACCTCGTTACATGTTGTTTAAGGTCAATTGAAGATTCGATGTGGACATTTTACCAAAGACTGGAATCGAGTGAGACTCTATAACCCGATTTGAATGGAGCTACAAGCATATTAGTACATTCAATATATTAACAGTTGCGGAGAATCTACGGTATATGGATATTGGATTATCAAGACAATTAAATATTGATCGATAATAAATATGGGAAGATTGTTTGTCCTTGCTTGGGCAAGTTAGATGATTATGACGATCTTGTTTGCACAATCAACAACTAATTGAATTACGGCCTTATGTTAAACCGATCTCATTACGTAAACAAGATGGTTATGATAGACTGTTCTTTTTCCATTTCACAAATTCACGAGGCATTTTTGTTGGCCCCTCCTAAGTGGGTTCATGTTTGGGAATAAATGTTAATCTGCACAAACCTTAACTAATCCAAACTTTGTGATTGACATCATGCGATAACATGTGAACAATGAAATCCATAGGTCTGAAGCTTCAAGCAAGTGCATGTGAAACTTTGATTGAAGCCTTGATTGAAGTGTGAGATACAGCAAACCGAACTTGACCTGTTAATAGGAAATTACGCTGCGCTGTGCGGAAGCTGCGTAGAACCTACGCTGGTGTTTCGATTCAAAGCGAGCACGACTTTGACTTGACTTACGTTTTCTGTTTAGAAGAAAATAGAAAAGAATACCAAAGGGCAATCGTAGCACGCGTAATTTCCACAACATTCTGCGGAAGCTGCGCAAAACCATCCTATGCAGGTGCTTCTTGACTTTGACTTGCTTTTTCCATTAATAAGAGAAATAGAAAAGAAAACTAACTAGCCATACTCCCATGCTCCCAGTGCTAATATACATGAGTTACTCACAAAAAAAATCGAAAAAATCATCCAAAAAAAAATACTAAATATGTTATACTTTTACCGGATTAGTTATAAACCTTTTTTTAATTTTGCCAATTGAATTTTAAACTTTTTTACTTTTTGTTAATTGAGTGCATCTAGCTAACTTTGATCGAAAATCGCCGACGTGGATGGTTTGTTTAAAATCGGCCGACGCGACGCCGATCCGTCCCACGTAAAGATGATTTTTGCAATTTTTAATAATTAATATTTTCCGAATTTATTTATTTCTTTCTTTTTTTTTTACCTATTTTTCTTCTCTATTTTGGGAATCACCATCTCCGCACAAACCTTGAATAATCCAAACCTTGTGATTGGCATCCTGTGATAATACGTGATCATTGAAATCCATAGATGTGAAACTTCTAGGAAATGCATGTGAAGCTCTGATTGAAATTTAAGATCCAGCATACTTTTTTTGGGGGGTCAGAAGATCCAGCACGCTTGACTTGACTTGCTTTTTTATTAATAAAAGAAATAGAAAATAAAACTGACGACGAATACTCGTTAAAGTCGTTTGGCATTATTGATTGGACATCATGAACCAACTATACGACAATATAAAGACTTAGACTTGCCTTTTCTCATAATAAGAGAAATGGAAAAGAAAACCAAAGGGCAATCAATGCACGCGTAATTTCCACGGCATTTTGCGGAAGGTGCGTGGAACCATCCCATGCAAGTGCATCTTGACTTGACTTGCTTTTTCCATTAATAAGAGAAATAGAAAAGAAATCTAACCTAGCAATGCAATAATCCCATGCTCCTGGTGCTAATATACATAAGTCGATCACAAAAACATCACTCATTGGATTATTATTTTCCATGCACAATCTGTCTTTTTTCTTTCTAAAGAGATTCATCTAGAAAAGAAAATCCCAAAAGAAATCTCCCCTAGTTCTCAAATTAGATTTCTCCTTACCATATCATTCCTAAAAGTTATCTAGTCATCACCACCTCACCCAAGTCACTTTTATCTCACTCCTTACATTATTTTTGTTTTTGACATTTTACATTAAATTTATACTTTCAACGTCACATTTAGAATTTCTCAGCTAACGAATTATTCATGATAGAATAACTATTTAGAAATATTTTTTTCCTTTTTATTTTATTTTTGTCGAACCTTTTATTTCATGTTGACACTCTTTTTTTCTTAACTTTTTAGTAAAGATTATCACTTATTCATCTAAAGGTGTTTGTCATTTGAGAGCGTGTAGTATGAACCAACTATATTACACTATCATGACTTTGACCAATTATACTGTTTTTTTAACTATTGCATCATTAGCAACTGCCTTTTTTTAATTTTTTTAATTTTTTTCCTAAGTAGAATATAAAAAAGTGAGATGTGATAATATGGTGGACATTGTAGCCAACGAGGATGACTATTTACTAGTTACGTGTTTTGTTGTGGAACAAATAAATAAGCGTATGCATATAATAAAGATTAGACAACACAAAAAAAAAAATATATATAAATGTTAGGAAAAAAAAAAAATGAATCCAATTTTTTCACATTGTAAATTTTAATTTTAATTTTTTGCCTAACGGTGCTCTCAATAATTGGTGGGCTTGCTTGATGGATAAATCCCTCCCTGAAAAAGATTGAAATCCAGGATGTAATTGGGGCAAAAAAGTGGGTGAATCATTTATGTTGTCTAGAAAGGTGTATTGCAACTTTTATAATTGTGAAAGTGTATATTGCAGCTTTTATAATGTGTTTTGGCAAGTACTTCACAGTTATAGCACCTCTAAAGTTACATCGGTTTTTAAAATAGGTGTCTGACCCAACATTCAGGTGTGACAATTGTAAACTATGTTGTATCACCAAAAAAAAAAAAATTGCAACACTTCATGATACAGCACTATTACGTTTCATCTACAGCTGTACCGATGTAATCAGACGAAAAAAAAAAGTTTATCAATCATTTATGTTGTCTGAGGAAATATGAATGTTCGCACACTGCTGTGATCTCCACCGATTCTCAGCCTTCGACGTTGGATCCGCGACACTCTTTACTATGCGTGCTTGAGCAAGTGCTGAGCAACGCATAATTGTGCGGAAGGTGCGTAGAACCTGCGCAGGTGCTTTGATTCAAAGCGAGCACGACCTTGACTTGTCTTGAGCTGCCTTTCCTGTCAATAAAGATATAGAAAAGAAAACCAAAGGGCAATCATTGCATCCGTAATCTCTGCAGCATCTTTGCTGAACGTGCATGGAACCTAGACAGGTGCTTCTTGACTTGACTTGCCTTTCTCTATTAATAAGAGAAATAGAAAAGAAAACTAACCAGCAATACTCCCATGCTCCCGCTGCTAATATACTATGAGCCAATCACAAAAACTTATTATGACATAAATCTCAGTAGGACGCGTTCTTAAGATATTCGAGTCATGAAAGATTATTATTTTCAATCCAAAATCTACTCTCTTGTTTTTCTTTCAAGAGAGATTCCTCCAAAAAAGCACATAATGCTGAGTTGCCATCCACCGATCCAAGACGCATGCTGCACGGAAAGGACAATTATTGCATGCGTAATTTCCGCGGCATTATGGGGATGGTGAGTATGCTTTTTGACTTGACTTGCTTTTTTGTTATTAATAAAGAAATAGAAACGAAAACCAACCATCAATTTCTGATGCTCCACAAGCTATTTTAATCAAAAAGCAGAGTGCGATAGCCCCTACTCTCTCTCTCTATTTGCAGGGATGGATGTGCAGGGTCAATGTCCGATCGGACTTAATATCACGGAGGTCCCTTAGCCTAACGATCATGGCATGCATATTGGCATATAGTTGTGAGAAGCAGAGCTATTTTATTAGAAATCAGAGGATGACCACTAAATTCATGCGGGGAGTCACCTAGTTACATGTTTTTTAAGACCGATTAAAGATTCGATGTAGATATTTTACCAAAAACTGGAATCGGATGAGACTCTATATCCCAAATTTGAATGGAGCTACGAGCATATTAGCACATTAAATATATTAACAAGTCTAAAAAATCTACAATATATATGGATATTGGATTATTGAGGCAATTAAAAATTGATTGATAGTATATATGGGGAGGTTTGTTTGTCCTTGCTTGGGCAAGTTGGATGATTATGACTATTGTATTTGCACAATCAATAACTGATTGAGTTGAGACGTTATGCTAAATCCATTTCATTACATAAACAAGATGATTCTATTCTATCATTCTTTTTCCTTTTTACGTACTCTCCCTCCTGAGTGGATGGAATCATGAGTTTATATTTGGGAATACATGTTAATGCCATACCATCTTTGTATAAACCTTAAATAATCCAAACCTTGTGATTAGCATCCTGTTATCCTAACAATGAAATCCATAGATGTGAAACTCCTAGCAAGTGCATGGGAAGCTTTGATTGAAATTTGAGATCCAGCACACGTGACTTGACTTGCTTTTCTATCAATAAAAGAAACAGAAAAGAAAACTGACGATCGGTACTCGCTGAAGTCCTTTGGCATTATTGATTGGACATTATGAACCAACTATACGACAGTATGATGACGTAGACTTGACTTTTCTATTAATAAGAGACATGGAAAAAGAAAACCAAAGGACAATCCTTTCGCGTAATTTCCACGGCATTTTGCGGAAAGGTGCGTGGGAACCATCCTATGCTTCATGACTTGACTTGCACTTTGTTTCTTTGTTCACACCGGTGGAAAATTTTCCTGTTTAACCTTTTATTGGGGAAGTTTTTCCTGTGAAATTGAGTGTCGTTGCATCAGGAGGAGGAAGGGAGTGTATATGCAGCATTTGGGTATTCTTGAGTTCCCATGTTGTAATATGTATGAATAGGTTAGTAATTTATTCAGATTGAAGAAATGTTGAAGCATAGAAAGATCGATGGGGGCTATATGTGCAAAGCCCATAATGACCTCCGAATCTAGAAGGGGGATCACACTAACCTATAATTGCAATTTGTATTATGGTAAACGTGTTGAGACTTCTTTGACTTGGCTTCCTGTAATTTATTCAGATTGTTATACTGCATTTTGCATTTTCTTTCAACTAGAATGGACTATTTTCTTCTCATTCCCACCTTAAGACTAATTGTTTATCGGTTTCCGACATAATGATACGTCACTTTAGCCGTCGAGATTACGATGTGTCACTCCGAAAACTAAATAAGTGATCCAAATTATTTACACTTGTAAATACTCGTGTATAGTCGTCACAGGTAACTATTATTCACTTCCCCGATAAAGTGGTTGTCTCAGGAAAATCGCTTTTGTTCGGTCTTTGGTATTCTCTTTTTCTTGTTCTTTTTTTTTTTTTGTCGGAAAAGCACATTCATTCATTCAATCATAAAAGCTCCACTGGAGCAAGACAAGTAAGTTTCTAAACACAAAATATTCCAAAAGGCCGAGGGGGTAAAGACAACCAATTGGTTGGGAGAGTTCTGTTTCGGTGGGTCTTAGCGATCCAATCCGTAACTTGATTAGGCTCGCAAGGGCAATAGACAACATCCACCTGATCCAATTGAGCTAACAAGGCCTGGCAGTCTTCAATGATGTCCCTAATATCCCGTGGGCTTTCTTCTCGGTCCATGATGCACTCCACATCACGAAGGACAGATCTTTCTTCACGTGCAGGATAAGGCTAAGCATTCATTTACGGCTAGGGCTTCCGTGTTTATTTGGTATGGACTAGGAACCCACGGTTATTTAATTTATTTAATCAAAACGGGTTCAATAAATCATTGGAGGCATTAGTTTTGGCTAAGTTCAGTGCATCACGACCATTAGATCATGTGGGTATTACGCAGGATGTACCAAAATTTATTGAGGTCTCGGCTTATTGATCCAAGATTTCATATTTCAAAATCTGCTTCTTTTGTATGTGGATGAGATCGGTCAAAGACATGCGTTAAGAATGTGATAATTTTGCTGAAAATTTGGATCGTAGAAAATATCACTTCAGGGACTCAAGGAGCACAATTACGTCTAGGATGCAAAAAGCGTTGTTCCCTTCACCCAAGTGCATGATGCTTCTAAATAATGAGAAAAAGCTTACACTTAGACATGCCCAAACGAATCAACTTGCTCGGGACCATGCGGTTATTGATGTACTAATTGGGGTACATCAGTCAAATTAAGGTTCGCAATTTCGAATAAAAGTAAGTAATTTTAAAGCATTGACAATCCATCAAAATAAATGTTGGTTGATTATTAATGTAGTTGATAATTGTTATAGTATAATTAGATGTTGGTACTTTTCAAAACCTGTTGATAAGTTACTAACATACGACAGGCCAAACAACTTGCCAATCAATTTCCTTTTAATATAATCATGTCAGGGAAAGAAAATTAATGCTTGAACCAAATTCAAGAAATTATTTCTTGACTATATAAAAAGAAAATTCAAATACTCGATTATCCATGGAGCAAAAATACAAACCCTTATTATGTCATTTTCCTAGAAATAGAATTTTTATTTATTTCTCTAATGATGTAGCACAATCCTTTACTTTCTATCTAGAGCGAAAGTTCTTAAAAAACCTAGCATTGCAGGGAAGGGATAAGGTTTACAAAAAATTAATCGATCTCATATAGGGCCCACGTGAGATCCACATGATCAATGGTTGTAATGAATGTGGTTCACTAGATATGGATCCAAGCAAGTATTCCCTCCTCACTCCCCTTGGCATTGCAAGAGGGGAGAAATGAGGTTTAAAACAAGTGAGTTCTGGTAGTTTCGGACTTCATTGTAGGTAAGTTTTGGAGGGAACGAGGTGCTGGTATCTAGGAACAATAATTTAAGTCCCCAATTCAAGAGGCTATTTGGTATCGCTTCCCTGCAACAGCTTCGGCTATGAAAATGTGTATTGCGGCTTTTATAATATATTTGGTTAATACTCTACAACTGTAACACCTCCAATGTTGCAGCAATTTTGGAGAAGCTGTTTCATCCAACTTTCAGATGTTACAACCGTAAAGTATGTTCTATTAAACAAAAAGCTATAACACTTCACAATACAATACAGTTACGTTTCAACTACAGTTACACCAAATAAGCTCTAATTCCCTTCTAAACTCCCTAGTCAAGCACCTCTTCTCAAGACGGGGTAAACACCCAGTATCTTTCCAATTTGTAAGTGGAAAAATTCCAATATATGTCGAAATGTCCGAAGAAAATGTGCGAGCTAGTTTCACTTTGCTATTGACTATGCAAATTCATTCGTGTAGAAGAATGAGCCTTTTAGATGCAACATCCAAAAACGTAAAGGGTTGAACCCTGCTATATACGAATCAACTCAAGACGCTCTCGAATTGCACTTCCGGCTTCTCCATTCATTTCGCACTTTAAGCTTTTCCATATGTTTAAAGTGCGATAACAATATAGGCTCATACGACAAAAAATAATACTCTTCGGTGGCGGAAACCGCGGTACATAAGGTAAGGGTGATCGGAATACGGATGAAATCAAAAAAAAGGCTCGTTCCCATGCTCCTACCTGCTCGTCTTCGGCCCCCGGTTGAACCGTCCGAGATTGATCCCAAGAGGGCCAGTCATTCTATCCCTAACCGCAGTTTAACACTGCACCATCCTCAAAAGGATGGAACTTAATTCTAACAGGTCCCAGTTTAATAAGCAAAAACGTCGAGATTGACTGTGGTGAAGTTTATACTGTCATCCAAGGTCTTGAGTGCTGCTGCACTGAAATCGCCTTCGTAGTAGGAGCGTAAGAGGAAGATGAAGTTACGCTTTCGCGTTGAAAGAACAGGGGAACCTGCTAACAAATGCTCTTTACGCAAATTGAAAAGAATAAATAAAAGTAAGTACTTTCAGCATAACGCAGAAGGAACAAGAAAGGAAGCCACCTAAGAGAACTAAACCCTGTTCCTCTGGTCCTTTAGCTTGCTAACTAAAAATCAGATAAACCTGCCTCCGTCTCGAATATACAACGCCTTCTTACGCAACACCCTAATCTCATGTTCTTCTTTTCTTCACTTTCAGTCAGCCTAAATGAATATAATTAAAACAAATCATCACCACAAGACTTGCTTGAGGAGAAGTCGAGTAGGATGCTAATTGTGCCACTTAAGACAGACTTTACTGAACTACGTTTCCAGAGGAAGTACCCCGAGGCTGTAAAATCTACCCTCAGCAGCATCCCTCAAAAACTTGAATCGAGCGCGGAGAAGGAAAGCGAGCTCAGCATTGTAACTTGATGATGTTGTGGTCGTATGGTTTTCAATGGCTGCTTCGTTCTTGAGTTTTGATTGATAAACCGAGATGGACGCCGTATGTTTGTCGAAATGTCTAAATGAAATTCGTGTGCAAATCTGATAGGTATTCTTATGTTTAGCGTCTGGATTGATTGTTGTCCTGAATGGACGCATAGATATCTCGTTGCAACTTCGAATGATGACATTGTAGACCATGGCTAAGACCTTCACTTGCCTGTCTCTTGTCCACGTTTTCATTTTGCTTGATTTATTTTCTCGTACACGTTCTATTCTTGTAAATCTCCGTCATAAAATAGTGGAAAAAGGGTCGCGAAAATGCCTATCCTTGTACTTCTAGTACTCGTGTTTTTTGGATTCAGAAGGTAAATTACCGCTCAAGGTTTCGAGAAATTGGCAAGCTCAAAATAGCTGAATGCACTAGCTTAGCATTTCCCACAAGCACCAAACTGGTGGACAATGATATACTTTGCCTGCCACATACGAAGCAAAATTCATCCGGTGAAGAATCTGTGCCTTTCGGCACATGCAACACCATGAGTCCACAGAACAATCCATCTCATCGGATTCCAAGCAAAGGTTAGAAAAGTCTCCTATGCGAATATACCACTACATTCAAAACCAGGCAGCATCCTTCTCGCTATTAACGTACCATAAAATTCACAGCATCCACAGCCAACAAAACCAAAGCACAATTGCCACTCCATAATCACAGATTAGTTAAGGTTGATCTTATGCTTTCCTTATATGTGTAGTCGAAACAAGCACTTAAGGCCCAATGAGGAGATGACAACAAAAGGCCACTGGAGCACCTCCATCGCCCAGGCTTTGCCCCAACAGTAACATTACCAGAACCAAATGTTGCGATTACTGGTGGCTGCGTAGATTCAAGACATTTAGCAACCTCATCTCTATGAATTCAGTGTACTCTTGAAAAAGCTTACCTTCACGAGACTTCTGGCAGTGACTCTAGAAGCATCAAGATAGCCGATTTTCCACTGTCCTTAGCAGCCTAATCCCATCAGGATTCTCTAAATTTTTATACTATTGTCACTTGTTGAGACAGCTAATAGAATTCCTTCCTTGTTAAATCTAATACAAGGTGAAGCCTGCATATTTAAAGAGTGAAGTAATTAATAGAAAGATTCGGTTAATTCAGTCAAATAAATTAACAACAATGAATTACCGGCAATCCACCATCAGCATCGGTACTTATAAGTAGATTATTATTATCCATATCCCAAAATTTGACCATGAACTCGTCACCAGCAGCCAAAAATCTATTTTTGGTGGTATCAAACTGCACAACCCCACCGGTTCTCTTTCCAAGTCCATGATACGTACGCTTGACGGGTTGACGGCCCCCTCAGTTTCATTCCATTCAACCGAGTATGACTCTCCTTCTTTATTGGTCCCACACGAGAACAACCTATAGCAAAATAAAATCACTAAAATAGGTTATTTCAGTAAAAAAAAATGACAGTATGAAATCAATCTTGAATGCTGTTGATTTGAACCTTCTTCCATCAGCACCGTATGCCATCATGGTAGAAGAATGACCCGGTGCATCATAGTCAACTCTTGATCCCAAATTGTCATAAAGCCGACCCTTAATTTTCCCATCTGTTGCTGTTGAGTAGATGTACTACACAAAAAAAAAAATTGTATTATCAACTTCAACAGCCTGCCCAGAAAACGTCAACTTGAAACTCTTCCTATGAAGACAGAGCATCCTGGACTGACGGGCTATCATAAAATCTGCACACAACCTAGGGTTAAAAATTAAGGGAGCACAAATGTGAAGACCTTTACCCAGAAGACCTTTACATCAGTTGTTAATGCTTAATAGCATTGCCCGAAAGAATCGAATTTGCAGTTAAATCTTTGGACCATGTCACGATTTTTAACAAGCACATTCGAATCAAGACGGGTTAAAAGTTGGAAGACTTGTAAAACCCTCGGAATGAACAAGGTCCACAAAAACTACAGTTTCACACTTCTCATACAAATTGAACCAAAACTTTTCACCTAACCGAGTTTTAGCAAACAGAAGTCCAGTGAATAGCCAAGGGTACTGCCGATTGGTCATGCTTTCAGTGTGTCCTTGTTAGTATGCGAAATAACCACGTACCTCAATATATTCTTTGCGGTGTGGACATATGGAATATACAGGTGCTTGATGACCCTCGAGACTGTATTGCTTAGCCCCGGTCACTGCATCCCATACCTGCATAACTACTAGTTTGGGTATAAGGAATCAAACAGCACAACACTATAACACTGGGGAAAACAATCCGAATATACCTTGATTGACCTGTCCTCTCCACAGGTAACAACACTTAACTGCTTGTTTGGATATTTAAAGGCAAGATCATTAACATTTCCAACATGAGCCTCAATCTGTATCAGAATTAGGTTAGAGTCAAAATTAAGTTAAACTCACATTTAGGTGGCAACTGTCTCGCAGAACAAAGAAGATTAAGTTTTTTTCTCCATGTTAAACAACAAACCTCAAGGTGGTTCCTTATGTCATCACCACCAAGATATAAGTATACGTGCACCATGTGTTTGGATTAAG
The DNA here is from genome assembly GCA_024733475.1 of Syzygium grande. Taxonomy (NCBI): domain Eukaryota; kingdom Viridiplantae; phylum Streptophyta; class Magnoliopsida; order Myrtales; family Myrtaceae; genus Syzygium; species Syzygium grande. Next base: position 30,093,766 of record JAMXDD010000008.1, on the reverse strand, counting down.
CAACACCTAAAGAGAACACCACAAACCATCAGTAATAACAGCATAAGAACACTTCTTCCTGAAAATATTGCAATGAAATCTGGTTCTCGGCACCTCAGTTTTTTCATCAATTTGCAATGCCTAATTTCCTAGTTGATATATAAGGAGAAGTGACCTCTGTACATACCAAAAAATATTCCATCCGGACTCCACATGACACGGTTAACTGATGCTTTATATTGGCCAGAGATGCCTACAAAAGATCAAAACCCGTAACAACATGGCCGAAAACAAAACCCCGTGATTTTATTTAGAATTGAACTTCTATACCTGCAGTGCCATTGAACATGTTCCTAGATCCCAAACCTTGAAATTTCTTACAGCAATCCTTGCACGACTGCCTACCTCCCATACAATGACATCACCCATATTTGTTCCCTAAAAATTTTGAAGCAGAAAATTCAAAGAATCAGATCCCATGGTTTCGAATAGCTAAAGCTAGTGTCAAAAGGACAACAAAAGGCAATCTTCCAAGCACCAAAGCGCAAACTTATGGCCTGCAAGGGGAACAAGATATCCAACTGAAGAAAAGCAGAAGAAGTGTTCTCCATAGAGTAAGAAAGATGTGCTAACCGACAAGCAGAATTTGTTGCACTAGATGGAAATCCATACTCTTTACAGGTGAACCTTGATTTAGGGTCATGACTACATTTCTGGGCAAGTCATTTGAAGAATAAGAATTCTGACCGTGGCTCTGGATGTTATATGTGACAGGTAAAATGTTTCCCGGCAAATTATTCACTTAATAGAAAGTAATAAAAACTACAAAACCAGTGAGTCCTATAGAAAATAAATGAAAGCCACGGCACTCAAAAGATGCAAAACTTTTATGGGAGCCCCTCTTTTACTAGCATACATGAGCACAATGCATGCAAGCTGGGAGAAGACGTAATTCACACCTACTCGGTTCCCGCTCCTTGTTAATGCTGCTGCTATTTCACACAGGCCATTTAGACGACAATACCAAACACAAAAAGCACGGACACAATCCAATAGGACACATCAAGATATGTTTAAACAGTTCATTGACGAGATATTTACATTTAGTGATTGGATTGGCTGTCTTTATTATAGCTTGTCTTTTCTGGGTTGGTAGATACAAAGATAAGCACGCAATCAGCCATTGGAAAATTACGCAACATTGCTATTCTCTTGATTTAAGAACACAGCAAATTTGGGATTATGTTGGGACCCTTGCATTCATGGGCTTAATCAATCAAAAGCTGAGAGCAAGCTTTTAGATATGAATTCATACTGTGAATAGAGATTGTGGTGGTTGTAGCAGTAGCTTCATGTGCCCTCTTATTTGTATTCTGTGAACATTTTTGTTTTCCAATTCTACTTTCCATGCAAAGATTTTGAGTTTGGACTCAGTTAAGTGAGATGTTTGAAGTTTACAGGTGCGTGATGCTTTTACTGTTTTAGGTGCCGACAGATGACAATGAAAGATTGTATTTTTGCTTTTTTGTGCGTCACATGTTCATTTTAGGTACCACTCAAGATAGACTGTACTGAACTATATGTCCCGAGGAAGTAGCCCGAGGCAGTAAAATCTACCCATCTGCAGCATCCCTCAAAAACTTGAATTGAGTGCGGCGAAGGAAAGCCAGCTCCGCATTTTAATGCTCGATGTTCCACAGGGAGAGACATGGCCTGCACTACCTTTGGGGTTGATCTGAACCGGTTGCGCTAGAGGTCATGCTAGGCCCAGCACCATCTTCAACAGGAGGAGAAGTACCCCACTTGCCTTCAGATTCCAATGGCTCGAGCACATAGACGCTGCCATCGGTAAGCCCTAGTGCAAACTGGTTAGGTTCAGATGGATGTGCTGCAACGACTAGCGGGTAGACTCTCAAACTGCCAAATCCATCAGTGAGGAATGAATAACTTGCGACACTATTGGAACTTCGCGAATGAGACTTGCCATTTTCATAGAGGAATGAGGTTAACTGAGCAGCAATAACCAACTTACCTGGGGTTTGGAGGGATATAAGCGGCAGGATTTATACGGCATCTCAATCTAAGTTCAGAAGCAGTAAGAACACCGATGCTTCCGTCTTCAAAGCTCAAATATATTGATTGGCCATTGCATGAATATGTAGCATCTGTGATTGGACCGCTAGCTTCTCGAGTAACCCACTAGTTGCAATGAACAACAAATCAAAAGGAGCACTTTTGGCACTAAGCAACTCATACTACCTAATATTTTGCTATTTTTATGCAATCAGGATGAGATAAGAGATTGGTTTGTGCACAACAAAAAAAAACCGTCAGTACCTGCTCGAGGCATTTTAGTTTAGGAGCTTCATATGTGGCGATCTGTGTTTCATGAACCACCAGGAGATGTATCTGATCCACGTGAAATTGAACACGAGTAATAGCAAGAGGAGCTGTGCTTCGCCCAGTTAGCATCTGCTGAAACTTACTACCAGTCAGCTCTCTGCTGAAACTTACTACCTGGCTTCTCCCATCCCTCAGTGCTCCAAACGAACAACTGCAGTGATGAAAGACAACCATCAAAGGGGACATCAACATTGATGCACAAATGAAATAATAAGATTCTACGCTGTGTTTGTATATCAGAATCACACCGATCGTCTGTTGTAAGCAACAACAGGACATCATAGCTTCTTTTTTTTTGTAGTTAATGGGATGGGATTAATTTGTCAACACAGAAGATGAAGTTTTCTGGAAGGATTTATTCTGCCGGTAAAGGATGCCATCATGACCTGACGTATGCTGAGGACATAAGCATCAATGATTCAATATATCCAGAGTGAACATCTGTTGATTTTTTTTTTTTTGGAGCACTTCAAACTACATCGCTCTTTCTGCCCAAAACTTAGGCATGTTTACTTGGAAAGCAAGAGGTAGCAGTGGTCTGGTACCCGAGAGTCAGCGCCAGAAGACACGAGAACATTTAAGACATTAGAGAAGGCAAGGCATGTTATTCTTTTCTGATGTCCTCTTAGCATTACCGTGACCTGAGAAAGTGAAACAGACAATAACCATTAACTTTGATGCGGATAACAAGGTTAACTTTCAACGACAATGAAAACAGGTCTCACCTCATCAATTCGCACATCGTAGATTTGAATAGAGGAGTCCTCCATTCCTATTGCAATAATGTTATTGTTTCGAGGAAGGAACGCCAGAAATGATGCTGCTTGTCGTGCGCGAATAAATGTTGTTATTGTCTGGATATCAACAGGCAAGATAGTATTAACAACTTTATAAGTAAGAGTGGGACATATGTGCCAAGAGGCACTTGCCCCAATTGCATGCAAGTTCGACCATTAGATCTCTAGATGGGTGAAAAAAGGCTCTCGGTTTCTTTTCTTTAGTCAGTAAGAGCCTAAATAGCACCCACGTTGACACGTGACACGCCGACAAGTCAATTCTCAAAAAATAAAGAATTTCGACACATTGGAACACGTTATATGTTAAATATATATTTTACATATATACATGACAAATTATCATTCTTTTGGCTTTATTTTTCTTCAAATCGAAGTTATGCAATGAGATTCAATTATTCTTTTTGAAAAGAAGAAAAAAAATTCAACAGATAATATACTAAAGGAGAGCGGACCCAGTCGTCAGCGTGGCGTGGCAAAATCTACTTTGGTAAAGAGAGACCTGATGCGAAGGGTTTTTTTTTTTTTTTTTTTTGAACCACGGAGGATCGGAGTCAGGGCCCAGGCAATCAGCTCCGGAAAGGGAGGAGAGAGAGACACCTGGGTGTGGTGATGGAGTGTATAAAGGAGAGAGAGAGAAGACGCAACAGCGAAAAAAGAAAGGCCAGAAAAGCTAAAATGGAAGAAGAATGTGACTTTGTATTCCTAACAAAGCAACCTCCCACACCACTCTCTCTCTCTCTCTCTCTCTCTCCATCTTCATCTCCTCCTCCTCCTTCTCTCTCTAGATCCTCTTCAATCTCTGCTTCACTTAGCATATCAAATAGTCATTGTTCTCCTTTTCTTTTTTTTTTTTTTTTTAGATTATATTATATTTTGACCCATAATTTATTAAAAATTTTTAAAATTAACCCATGTGTGTTGGAATTCGGACTTGCATGTTCTTTGGGCGTCCGACACACTGTTGACCGCATGTCGGAAACCGACACCAACACAGCCCCGCCGTGCTTCCTAGGTAAGAGCATCACGATTCCATTGAAGATAGTGAAAAGCCCTTGTCTCACTTAACGAGTGAAAAGCGTTGGTCCCAGACACGAGAGTCGAGCAAGAAGACACGAGAACATTCACGGGAGTTGAGAGGTCAAAGCCTATGACTATTCTATGATGTCCTTCTAGTTTTGTTCGGACTGCGAAAGTGAAACAGTCAATATCCATAACTTTGTAGCAGATAATAACAAGGTTACATTTCAACGACAATGAAAACAGGTCTCACCTCATCATCACGAGCATCGTAAACTTGAATAGAGGAGTCCTCCATTCCTATTGCAATAATGTCATTGTTTGGTGGTGATGGGGGCATAAATGTTGTCATCGTCTGGATATCACCAGGCAGGAAAGTATTAACAACTTTACAAGTAAAAGTAGGACAAATGTGCCAAGAGGCACTTTGCCTCAATAGCATCTCCCTTCTTTGGAAAGGGAGAGAGGGAGAGCAAGTTCAACCATTAGATCTCTGGACAGGTGAAAAAGGCTCTTGCCTTCTTTTCTTTAATCAGTAAGAGCAATAAGATTTCGCTACAGACGGAGAAAAACCCTTGTCTCACTTAGCAAGCGAAAAAAAGGACATATGCTGCACTTCGGACTCTACCAAATAATCCACATGAAAATCAGAGCAATTGATTTTATGGAACTCCTAACAATAGAGTTCAAAACTTTGTACACGTGATAGAATCAATTAATTTTAGGTCCCATAAAAATGTGGAAAGGAAATAGTGCATGCATATTCAGCAGAAAGGGGTAATTCATCATCTCGTGCCTTGTGGATAGTGCTACAAAAAACTGAAAAGAGGATGTAAACATGCTTTGGGAAAATATTCACCTTAAAAGTCATCATATTGAACAAAGAGATCTTCCCCCCTGATGCTGATATTAGATAAGAATCGTTCTTTGACAGTGCAAAGCACGGAACTGCATCTTCAGGATTTGTATCGCTTGTGTCATTGGTCATCAAATTCCCGCCAGGAGGTTGCCATAACTGTGGTACTACACTAGTCGTAGCCTGGAAAGAAGAATTAATGTAGTTTTTTTTTGGAAGCCAAATTAATGTAGTTGAGAATGCGCTAAACCTTGAAATACCTTGCCAATTTCATGAATAGAAAGATTCCTTACACTGTCTTTTAAGTTCCGATCATTTCGTGCCCATTTCCAGAGCTTGTGTACAGCATTCGATGATAAAGCCAGAATGGCATGACCTGAGTTTGTATAGATTAATCTCGAGACCTGCTTCATTTTATCAGCTTCAGTGGTGACAGTTAAATGTAATACCCAAAGTGAAAAAGAAAGAGCACAAAGAACGGGGCACTAAATGATAGATGCAGAAATTGATGCAAAGAGACACTCAGTGACACGCACAGCTCTACCTGCATATTTATCCAAGAGTATCTGTGTGCATAGCCATATTTGCATACTGTGCCTTTACATATGAACAGAGCATATGATACACATGACATCAAACCCAGTTGAAACAGTTACCAAAAAAATTCTGGGAAAAAGTAGAACCTTGACTTAAATAGTCTATCTGTATCACTATAGAACTAAGAGAACTCTGTGCGGTCTACGTGCAAAAATACAGTGTCTTCACCCATGCTACTCTTTTCTGGGAATACCTATCCTTTTGCATCTAGCGTTTGTGTAATTAGATTCAGCAGGTAAATTTTGACTCGAAGTTAAAGTATCTGAATTCACAAGCTTAGCATTCCCGACCGAGCATCAAAGTGTTGCACAATGATATACTTTGCCTGCCATGTACAAAGCAAAATTTATCTCGTGAATACGGTGCCTTGTACCGCATGTAACTGCATGGGAGTCCATAGAACAATCCATCTCATTGGATTCCAAGCAAAGGCTAAAAAAGTCTCGTTATGCAAATATACCGCTACACTCTAAATCAGGCAGCATCCATCCCGCTATTCATCCTTATGATAAAATTCATAACATCCACAACCAACAAAACTCAAGCACCATTGCCACTCCATAATCACAGATTTGTTAATGTTGATCATGTCCTTTCCTATTTGTATGGTTGAAACAATCAGTTAACGATGAAAGGCCAAATGAAGAGATGACATGAGTCCTCCAAGTGTTGAGATTTAAAAGATCATTCACTGGACCACATGCAAAAGAAGCTAATCAAGCAAGTGCATTAAATACGACCCCTATTCATATTTGTGCAACCAAGTAGAAACATGATACGCATGGGCCCAATTCCCTTTTTTTATTTTTTATTTTTGCGGAGTGACCTAATTCCCAAGCACTAACTTTTACTCTATATCCATAAAACCTGAACTTTTTTTTCTAAAAAAAAAACCAATTCTAACTTTGCACTCAAATGTGGGCCCCCGTTCCCGTTATCCATTCAATATTGCCGTTAAAATCTAATGTGTCAATTTCACACGAATATTTCTCTCTTTCTCCGTTGATGATGTGGAATTTCAGCTCAACTAAATAATTTCTGTCAAAAAAAAGCTTCTTTTTTTCGATCTCCTTATTTTCGTCTTCTTCTTCTTTCCTCGCAACCTCAACGAAGGGAGGTGCTTGAGCTAAAATCTGAGTCGCTCGACCTCGGATTTGTTTAGCGCAATCTCGGATGTGAGTTGCATGACCTCTCAAATATGAGGTTGCCCACCTCAATCGCGGGTGGCAAACTCCATTAATCGAGGTCAACCATAGGGCTCGGAGTGAAGGAAACGATCTGCACCTTCGCGGCCACAGTGGATTTAGGGAAAGCTTTAGGCTTGTTTCATCATCATCCGGCCAGGAAACGATCTTCCATTGATGTGGCATTGTTTGCGGTGATTCTTTTTTGAATTGAATAGATATGGGTGTGGGTTGCATTTTTGTTCGAGCTCAAGCCCCTCCCTTCATGGAGGTTGGGAGGAAAGACGAAGAAGAAAACGAAATCAAGAAGATAGAAAAAAATAAGGTTTTTTTAAAGAAATTATTTAATTGAGCGAAATTCCACATCATCAACGGAGAAATAGAGAAATATGAACATGAAATTGACACATCAAACTTTAACGGCAATATTGGATGGATAAAAATGGGGCCAGATTTGGGTATAAAGTAAGAATTAATAATTTTTATGAGACAAAATAATTCATGCCAAATTTGGATATGGAGTGAAAATTTGTGCTTTTGAGAGAATTGGGTCCACATAAATGAGGAAAAGAAATGCTGCATAAGAACATCCTAATTTGGCAATCATTTGTACCGTCGTAAATCTTGAGTCATCAGGTAACCTTATGGAGCAGCATTGTGATGGTTCATTGATTTCTGTCAGTTCCCAAATTTGCGATTTGTCTCGACTCATTGGCAATTCTGGGCTTCACATCGGCCATGCTCTCATAGTTCTGTAGAGCTCAAAAGAGAGGATATCATTAAAAGATGTCCAATGAACATGCACATACGAATGCAATTATTACATCATTTAAGTAACAGAGAAAGCAACAAACAAAGCTCCTTAAAAACATCTAATTACGTAACGTAGTAATGATACCACTTACCATACCAACCATTGCTGCCACTGGAGCACCTCTATCACCCAGGCTTGCCCCAACGGTAGCATTACTGGAACAAAGTGTTGCGGTTGCCGGTGGCTGCATAAGATTCAAGACATTTAGCAAGCTCATCTCTATGGAGGCAGTGTACCCTTGAAAAAGCTTACCTTCATAAGAGGTCCAGGAGTGATTCTAGAAGCATCAAAAGGCCGATTGTCCACTGTCTTTAGCAATTTAATCCCATCAGCATTTGCTAGAATTTTGATACTATTGTCACTTGTTGAGACGGCTAATAGAATTCCTTCCTTGTTAAATCTAATACAAGGTGAAGCCTGCAAATTTAAGGAGTGAGTTTAATAGAAAGGTTCGGTTAGTTCAGTCACAATAAATTAACAACAATGAATTACAAAGCAATCCACCATCAGCATCGGTACTTGTCGGTTAGATTATTATTGTCCATATCCCAAAATTTGACCATGAACTCGTCACCAGCAGCCAAAAATCTGCTTTTGGCGGTATCAAACTGCACAACCCCACCAGATCTCTTTCCAAGTCCATGATAGGTACACTTGACAGCCCCTTCACCTTCATTCCATTCAACCAAGTATGACTCTCCTTCTTTATTGGTCCCACATGAGAACAACCTATAGCCAAATAAAGTCGCTAAAATAGGTTATTTCAGTCAAAAAGAATGACGGGGATGAAATCAAGCTTAAAATGCAATGATAATCGTCCGAACCTTGTTCCATCTGCACTATATGCCATCATGGTAGAAGAGTGACCCGGTGCATCATAATCAAATCTTGACCTCATGTCGTCATAAAACCAAGTCTTAATTTTCCCATCCGTTGCTGTTGAGAAGATGAACTACACCGGAAAAATATTGTATAATCAATTTCAATACCATGCAAGATAGAGCACATCCACTTAAAACTCAAATTATTAAAGCATATCATCCTAGAATGATAAGATATCGTAAATGATCTTTGTAAAAAGTGTACAACCATAAATGTTTAAAAAAAATTTAAAACGAAGTAAATAACATCGCCAATTCTTTGCTCCACTCGGACACAATAAACGCCCTTCTATTATAAATATAATTAATCATAACTAAAGGAGAAAACTAAGGGAAAACAAATTGTGGAAGCAGAGGAATTTTCCTTTTGAACGTATAATTAAGCGAGGGGAGTCATTATTCCTAAGACCTTTACCTAGTTGTCGATGCTTAGTAGCATCGCCTGAAAAAATTTTTTTTTGGGTTGACCTTTGGACCATGTCGCCATGTTTAACAAGCACATTCTAATCAAGACAAGGTTAAAAGTCGGAAGACTTACGTAACCCTTGAAATAAACAAGGTCCATCAAAACACAGATTCACACTTCTCATACAAATTGAACCAAATTTTTGTACCTAACCGAGTTTTAGCAAACAGAAGTCCATTGAATAGTCAAGGGTACATGCCGATTGGCGTTTGCTTTCAGTGTGTCCTTGTTGGTACACGAAATAACCAGGTACCTGAATATTTTCTTTGTGGTGTGGACAAATAGAATATACAGGTGCTTCATGACCCTCGAAACTCCGTTGCTTAGCCCCAGTCACTGCATCCCATACCTGCATAACTACTAGCTTGGTTAAAAGGGATCAAACAGCAGAACACCGTAACACCGAGGAAAACAATCAGAATATACCTTGATCGACCTGTCCTCTCCACAGGTCACAACACATAACTGTTTGTTTGGATATGAAAAGGCAAGATCGTTAACACTTCCAACATGAGCCTCAAGCTGTATCAGACATTAGCTTAGAGTCAAAATCAAGTTGAACTCGCATTTAGGTGGCAATTGTTAATAGAACAAAGAAGCTTAATTTTTTTTCTCCTTGTTTAGCAACAAACCTCAAGGTGGTTCCTTATGTCATCACCGCCATGATACGAGTATATGTGCACCATGTGTTTGGAATAAGCAACACCTAAAGTGAATACCACAAATCATCAGCAATAGCAGCATATGAACACTTCCTGAAAACATTGCAATGGAGTCCGGTTCTCGGCGCTTTAGGTTTTCATCAATTTGCAAGTATGTATTGCCTAATTTCCTAGTTGATGTACAAGTAGAAGTGACATCTGTACATACCAAAAAGGATTCCATCAGGACTCCACATTACACGGTTAACGGATACTGTATAGTCATTGGTCAGAGAAGCCTACAAAGAATAGAAACCCATAATCACATGTCCAAAAACAAGATACCATTATTTTAATCCAGAATTGAACTTCTATACCTGAAGCGCCATTGAACATGTTCTCAGATCCCAAATCTTGAATTTTCTCACAGCAATCCTTGCACCACTGCTTACCTCCCATACCATGACATCGCCCGTATTTGTTCCCACTAAATATTATTGATGTAGAAAATTTGAAGAATCAGATCCCATGGTTTCAAATAGCTGAAGGTATTGTCAAAAGGACAACGAAAAGCAATCTTCCAAACACTAAAGCACAAACTTATGGCCTCAAGAGGAACAAGTATATCCCATCAAGAAAAGCGGGGATACATGGTCTTCACAGAGTAAGAAAGATGTGCTAACCGAGAAGCAGAATTTGTTGCATTGGATGGAAATCCGTACTCTTAACCGGTGATTCTTGATTTAGGATAATGACTATGTTTTTGGGCAAGTCATATGAAGAATAAGAACTTTTACTGTCGCTCTGGCTGTTGAATGTCACAGGCGAGAATGTTTTTGGAAAATTATTCACCTAATTGAAAGTCATAAAGATTACCAAAAGAGTGAGTCCTACATAAAATTAATCAAAGCCATGGGCCTCAAAAGATGCAAAACTCATATAAGAGCCCCTCTTTTACCAGCATACATAAGCACAACGCATGCATGATGGGATAAGATGTAATTCACACCTACCCAGTTCCCGCTCCTTATAAATGCTGCCAATATTTGATAAGGACTATTTACACGACAATACCAAACACGAAAAACACAGAAACAACCTAATATGACACATCACGATACGTTTAACCAGTTTATTAAAGAGATATTTACATGTTTTTGTCTAATTCAATGGTTTGACTTGTTTAATAGAAGTTATGACGACTTGACACAATCACAAACACAATCAAGTCACGCGGACACGAATTGACAACCTTAGCCCTTTTGCTCCTTTTCTCTCCATTAGACTTTCTTGTAATCCTTCCAATCTTCAATCAGTTCACTTTCCACCATACAATGATCATTAGGTTATCATCATAAAAGTTAAGGGTATTTAGAAACCTCCACACTAAAAAGTTTCCATGCCAAGATTCTCAATGCATGATCATATGCCGCAATAGCACCAAAGCGAGAGTACTTTCGGAAGGTTTTCTTTCAACGGCATGCACGTAAAAGATAATAAAGAAGGAGATGCAAAAGAAGGGCGATATATTCGGCTCGACTTTATAATTCAGAAAACTGACAATCCCAACTTCCCGGAACAGAGGACTTAAAATAGCGAGAAGTACATCGACGAGTCTGAGGAGATCTAGTTACGAATGTTGAGAAAAGCATTCCATACATAGCAGATAACTGATCACCCAATAAATTACTTCTCTTTGTAGATGGAACCATCCATTAATAACTGAAGAACGATAAAGAAAAAGCAAGATGAAATAAGTACTTTATCTGAGATTCCAAAAGTTCTTGATCTCTTCAAAACATGTTCAAAATGTGCTGTTTGGTAGTCCATGGCTGAGTTGTAGGCAGGAGTCGCCCTAGGACACTTTAAGAGAACTGTATCGCAAGACAAAAAGTAAATAGAATAACAAACCAACAGCTTGAACTTGTGTAAAATACAAAATCAAGTTTCATAGCTTTTCCACAAGGTGTTATAGAAAGGTCTATGAGACATTCAAGCCAATCGAAAGAGTGAGTTTCTTAAGAAAAGTTAGTTAGGAAAGATTGGGCAATTGCGGGATCTGGCAGGTCATACCTAGAGCTAGTACGCGAGAGCGCAGTTTTGATAGTTTTTGAAGCTCTTCTAAATCAAGATTGTCTCGCGAAACCAATTGTCCTGTATTACTAGGTAGTCCTCCCAGATTTTTCCATCCTGAAGCTCTCAACCCTTGGAGTTCCGCCAATATTCTCCTGTCATCAAGCAATTCTATTATGGGAGTTCCTCTAATGTCCAGCATGCTCATTTTCTGCATATTCCCAATGCTTTCAGGTAACTCTTCAATGGCCGTAGATTTCAAATGCAGCTCAGCCAATGATGTCAACTTTCCAATCGAGTCTGGGATTTGTCTCAACGAGTGGCATCCCGACAACAACAAGTGCGATAAAGACACGAGGGAGCCTATGGAGTCTGGAAGTTGAGCAAGTTTAGGACATTCCGTTAGGTCAAGGCAAGACAGAGATGCTAAATCGCCTATAGAGCTGGGTATGCGTGCTAATGATGCACAATAAGAGGCATCAAGAGTCTTTACCTCCTTCATAGAACCAATGGATTCAGGTAATTCTTCAATGGCTGTAGACTTCAAATGCAGCTCAGTCAATGATATCAACTTTCCGATCGAGTGTGGAATTTGTCTCAACAAGTGGCATCCAGACAATAACAAGCGCGATAGAGACACGAGGGAGCCCATGGAGTCTGGAAGCTGAGCAAGTTTACGGCATTCCGTTAGGTCAAGGCAAGATAGAGATGCTAAATCACCTATGGAGCTGGGTATGCGGGCTAATGATGTACAATAAGAAGCATCTAGAGTCTTGAGCTTCTTCATAGAACCAATGGATTCAGGTAACTCTTCAATGGCAGTAGATTTCAAATGCAGCTCTGTCAATGATGTCAACTTTCCAATCGAGTCTTGGGATTTCTCTCAACGAGTGGCATCCCGACAATAACAAAGCGCGATAGAGACATGAGAGAGCCTATGGAGTCTGGAAGTTGAGCAAGTTTATGGCATTCCATTAGGTCAAGGTCAGATAGAGATGCTAAATCGCCTATGGAGCTGGGTATGCGGGCTAATGATGTACAATAAGAAGCATTTAAAGTCTTGAGCCTCTTCATAGAACCAATGGATTCGGGGTAACTCTTCAATAGCCGTAGATTTCAAATGCAATTTTAGTCAATGATGCCAACTTTTTGATCGAGTTTGGGATTTGTCTCAACGAGTAGCATCCCAATAATAACAAGCACGATAGAGACACGAGGGAGCCTATAGAGTTTGGAAGTTGAGCAAGTTTATGGCATTTTGTTAGGTCAAGGAGAGACAGAGATGCTAAATCGCCTATGGAGCTAGGTATGCGGACTAATGATGCACAATAAGAGGCATCAAGAGTCTTGAGCTCCTTCATAGAACCAATGGATTCAGGTAATTCTTCAATAGCCATAGATATCAAATACAGCTCGGTCAATGATGTCAACTTTCCAATCAAGTCCGGGATTTGTCTCAACGAGTGGCATCCAGACAATGACAAGCGATAGTGACACGAGGGACCCTATGGAGTGGGTATGCAGGGCTAATGATGTACAACAAGAAGCATCTAGAGTCTTGAGCTCCTTCATAGAACCAATGGATTCAGGTAACTCTTCAATGGCTGTAGATTTCAAATACAGTTGAGTCAATGATGTCAACTTTCCGATCGAGTCTGGGATTTGTCTCAACGAGTGGCATCCCGACAATAGCAAGCACGATAGAGACACGAGGGAGCCTATGGAGTCTGGAAGTTGAGCAAGTTTATGGCATTCCGTTAGGTCAAGGTGAGACAGAGATGCTAAATTGCCTATGGAGCTGGGTATTTCTTCAATTCGTGCCTCATGGAGGTACAAATGAGTTAATGACACAATGGAGCCTAAGGATTCAGGAAGTCGAGCAAGTAGTCTACAGCTTGAGGCATTTAGAGTCTCCAGCTTCGTCAAACAACCTCTCGAAATAGGAATCTCTCTTATATTAGTGTCATTTATGAGAAGCTCCCTCAATTCTTCCATTCTACCTACCCCTAGCGGTAGCTCTTTCAATTGCGAACACCCCTCGACATTCAAAGAGATGAGGGTCTTGATGTCCTCGATAGAAGGATGAATCTCTTCTAGATCATCACAATATTTAAGAATCAAAATCTCCAAGCTCTTGAAAGCGGACAAGTCTGGAGTTCTTCTCAACGCACAATTCTCGAGGTTGAGAACTTTGAGCTCGGTTGCCATCTAAAAAGAAAAGAGGATACCTATGTGAGATTGATCAAAAATACCCATGCTCCATTGCTCCTTCACTGTTGTCTTATTTAATTTTAAATGATTGTTTTTAGTAGTGTTTTGACTACACCAACATATAAATGTTTTTAAGCATATTATTGCAAAGAGAACGTTAAGGATGTATAAGTGCTACCTACAGTTATTTGCGAATAACATTTCGTAGAAAATATCATATTTAGTGTTCGAAGTTATGGCAATACTTTTATTTATTGATTAGAGATATGCAAATTTTATTATCAAAAAGCATAACAAAGTCAAATGGAAGAAAAGAGATGCATTCGTTTGGTGCCATGTTTTCCTTTAGTATGAAATTAAAGAGAAATGGCTACTTTAATTATGAAAAACAATTTTTAAATGCTATATGTACAAGACATCAAAAATGTTATAATAAAAATATCTAAATGCCATTGCAAGGATAATTTTATTACTCATATAACACTACTACTTTATAAATGTGTTGCACGAGGACTTCAACAATCAACAATTATAATGAATAAATATTTGTGCAACAAGTCGAAGCAGTTCACAAATTATTTCCTTACTCTAAAAGTAACAATGATTTAAGAATTTAAGAATGTATGTAAAACACAAGTCACTTTGTGAGGGAGTTTTTGTTTCTCCATGGAAGAAGATTGATATGTACATATAACAAGAAGTGCTAAAAAGACATACTTTTGTAGGGGAGAAATTAACTAGAAGCCATAAACCATTTAGATTTAAGATAGGCATGAGATTGTAATTATATTTAAATAAATGTTAACTAATATAGTTAAAAAGTTTTTATTAGTAGCTCTAATGTTAAGCATGACTGGTTGCTAAGATATTAAGGGGCAAAAGCTTCTGGCATATTTGGTGCCTATAAATTCCTCTTATGCTTTCCGACCAAAAGAAAAAATTCTCTTGTGCTCAGAGGAAAATCCATAATATGAGAAAGGATTTCCAGAAGAAAAAAGGAGAACTCGGTGCAATTGGCCCATTCAACAACACATGATTATTTATAAGAGATATGCCTTGCCTACATCTTACCTTTAGTGGACCCCATCCTCCCCAGCCCTCCGTAATCTTACTCCACAACAGATGGAGCCCGATTAATTTCTTCGGGTGAAAGTTGGCTGCTTCAAAATCTGAGGCACAATCCATCCACTCAAGCCATCTTAATCGAGGAAGCAAGTTCTGAAAATCTCCAATGAGATTCACATTGTTCAATTGAAGGAACCTCAACTCGGTCAATTTTTTCAATTTTTTAGCTGTGTAGCTTTCTCCCCGATCATATGAGCCAAGACAAAGGGCCTCAATCTTAGTAGTGCCCTGCAATTAGGCAACATTTAACAAATAGTAGCCAACTGTATATAAGAAAAGATGTATTGATTTCAAATTTGCTGCCATACTATTATGATTTAGGCTTCTCCCCTTCAACTTCATGACATGACAGATTGTGGTTGCATATTATTTATCTAATCTATGTAAAAATGTGAAGCTCTAGAGGTTCTTCCCAAACTTTTCCTCTTCCAATTATGTCCTTCACAATTTGCACCCTTTAAATTCCCAAAAGCCACATCCTTTCAAAATTACAATAGAAGGCCTCTCTTCATGCACACACTACTTCAAATATATCTATCAAATCTCATGCCCTTTATATAAGAAACATCAAAACCCTAACTCATATCCTTTATATGTGAAACAACCTGTCTTTTACGATTCGTATACATCTATCAAACTTGTCATCAAAACATGTATCAATACTAAGAATCCCAATTGTAGAATCCCCTCTTTTTCTTATGTACCTTGATTACAATTCTCAATAGCAAAATGAAAACGAGAATTCCATCCCAAGAAGTACACATGCGTTTTACATTCCTTTCTTATCATGTGTTTCCTTAGTGAGTATTTTTCATTGTATGTGAGAGAAAACATATATCAAATGTTATATGAATGATTTTTACTTCTCTTTTTATTACAACAGATGTTTGATGCTATCTTTTCATTTCGTGTTGAATTTGTTATAGAGAAATAATAGTCATCTGATTTTTTGATCAATTTTTCCATAGGTTAATAAGATCTAGCTAACTGACAGATTGGACATGAAGATTAATTATATTATGTTAATATTATTTCTGTGCAAGCATATGGTTGTGAAGTTGTTTAGTTTTATTACTAATTATCATTCTTTTATGAATTTCTAAAAAGTTGTAAGTGTAAAGCTATTTTATTGCTCAAATATAAACTTCGATGATTCTCTATATAAAAAAAAAAAACTGTCATGTATGTATCGTTAAAACTTAACTTCCAAGTTTAATAAGTATCGTGTTAAAAATTTTAGTTTTCAACATTAAAATTTTCATAATTATGGGATTGAAGATGTATGTTTGTTAGGGAAAATTATCTAAAAAGTCCTCCATTTATAGCACTTTTGTCAATTCGATTGCTAATTGAATTTTAAACATTTTCACGTTTTGCTAATTAAATTCAACATGCCAATTTTAGCCAAAAATCATTGTCGTGGATGCTAGCCGTTCTACATGACACGACCGGCACTAATGTAAACAAATTTTAATAATAATTGAATATTTAATTTATTTTCTTTTTCCATTCTTTTCTTTTATTTTCTTCATTTTTTTTACATCTCTGGCTGGTGAGGTCGCTGCCAACCATCGCTTGACCACATGCGCGAACCTCCGCGCCCTCGCCCGACCCCGATTGAGGGTGTCGGGGCCCTCGCCCAGAAAAAAGTGAGGGCGCGGAGGCCCTTGCCTGTGGCTAGCAATGGCCGCAACGCCCAACGATGGTCGACCAACGATCTCGCTAGCCAAAGATGTAAAACAAAAAAGAAAAATAAATAAATAAATAATTCTACAATATTATTAAAAATTATCCATATCAGCACTAGCCCTGCCACGTAGGACGACCGCCGTCCACTTCAGCGATTTCCGGTCAAAATTGATCGGATGGACTTAATTGGCAAAACGTGAAAAGGTTTATTGAAAATTTTAGGACTGAATTGGCAAATACGCAATAGGTTTATGACGTTTTGGACAATTTTCTCATGTTTGTCAATATATGTTTTGTTGAAAATACATGGTTCTCAAGTTAAATTATAAAAGTATTGTGAAAAACATATCATTGCAAATATATATTCCTATAGAAGTATAATGTAACGTTGTAAACAAATCTATAATTTCACCTCTAAAAATATTTGTATACACTTTTCACGGAAATCGTGACTTCGGAATTAATTTTCAGATATGTTTATGTATACATAGATATCGTAGACTCGTAGTAACTATTCTTCCATAAAGTTGTCGGGATCATGAATATTTGTGGGGTAGTGCTTATTACTCTTCTAAACGAAGTCATTTAGTTTTGTGGTCCTTATTCTTGACCACACTATTTTTTGAATGATAAAATAGGATCTCCAAAATAATATATTGCTAATAATTTCTTTCTGGTCAACATATTGCTAATACTACTTACTTCATCAAAATAGTACGGTTATTTAAAATAACTTGGATAACTAGGGCTTCCGTCCATACTCTCTTTAACGAACACATCTATTCAAAGTAGGGCTATCCTTGGTTATGTGGTTTAAAATTGTTCCGGTATTGTATTGCTTCCGCGTGTACTTTAATCTACGTGTGTTGGGCGTTGGGTCGACGACGCGTCGCAGGGGACGCGTCGCGACTCGAATCGACCTTTGCAAGAGATGTGGCGCCACCGTGGGGGTGCGGGCGTAACATATCACCTCGTTGTGTAATAGCTATTACTACTAGGCTACAGTAGCTTTTTCAAAAATACGTGTCTTTTTTTTCTCACTCTATCAATATTAGATTATTGACTGTAGTTAATATACATATTAATTATAACTAAATTCATCTATAGAAATTATGTAATGATAACATAAATTATACTTATCCCGACATTAATCACATATTATATCATAAATAAAATAAATATCAAATAATAGGTAAATAGTCGATGAAATAGTGATTATGTTATCTTTTTTTTTTTTTTTTTGGTTAAATTGATTATGTTATCTTGATAATTCATTGTCACAAAAATTATCCATTATCACAGAAATAAAAAATAATACTAGCAAATTCATAGAAAAAATTATCCACTATTAAGGAAAGTCTAAATAATATACTTTTAGAGGGTTACATTGCAAGGTTGCACATATATCTTAAATAAATATGAAAGTCACATTAGCAAATTGACGGTGTTGACTAATGGTTGACAACAAAGAACTTGATTGCACAAACCGTGAAAGATAAAGAACTACACTATAAAAAACTAGATAGGGGATTAAATCGCATAAATAGTAATACTTAGGAGACTAAAACTGTACTTAAACCAACCTTAAAAAATGCGGGACCAAGATAGCTAATTGCCATAAATGAATGGAGGTCTCATTTATCTTGGTGAACAACTCATAAGAAGTCAATATTCAGTAAAAAAAAAAAGAAAGGAAAGACCTCACAACAAATCAAAGCAAAAATACAAACATCAAACATGTGCATCAAACATATATATGGGAAAAGCATGGCTGCCAACAATTTTAGAAGTCAGCTTTTCTTTGAAAGTGCTCCGTGAAACAATATGTTTCTTCAACTTTAAAGTTGCATTGAAGTTACCAAAGGAGAGTGTCCTTATAACAATACTTGAGGTAGAGATATATATATCATTCATCAATAACCAAGAAATCGCTTCTCAATTATGTTCCAGAATTAGGCAAAAACAGCAATAAAGCAGAAGAGTTCTTTTGATAGTAGAAGTGGCAAGTATTAGGGACTCCAAATTGACAATAATTTTTATCTCAAACGTGAAAGAGAAGATGGACTCACGTTAACAAACAAAGACTAGTAGATAAAACTCTTACCTTGTTATTGTTAATCACATCTGCAGCTTCATCAAGAATCCATAATCTGCCACGTTTTTCAGGTTCCCATGGACATTCTAGACGAACAATTTCCCTTCCAAGATCTCTTAGTTGATCATGCATCATTAGCATGCCGTCTTCGTTAATTTTAATTAGGGACATAAGACTCAATACTTCAATCCCTTTCTCCGAAAAAAATCACAGGCATCCCACATATAAGTCAGAGTTTCTTTAGATGATCCTATAAAAAAATATGCAATATCCAAAAAAATTTGCTGCTCCTCATAATCTAATACATCGTAACTTATCCTCAATGTCTCCAGCACTTTCTTATCAGGCACTTTCTCTAATTTCTTTAATGTATCTTTCCATACTTTTTTTTGTCTTTCCACATAAGAACGAACCCACAACTTCAAGAGCTAAGGGAAGCCCCCAAAGTAGTAGATACAACATCACGAGCGATAACATCATAATCGCTGTGAGGAGAATCCTTTCGAAATGCATGTCTACTAAATAAAATCAATGATTTATCCAAAGACAACTCGTTGAGTGGGTACATATGGTCTGCCCTAGCCTCGTCAAGAATCCTCCTGTTTCTAGTTGTTATGATGACTATACTTCTTGCTTTAAACCAACTACGATCTCCGACCAAAGCATTCAAGCGAGTAATATCATCCACGTCATCAAGAAGAACGAGAATATTCTTACTCGTGAATCGAGATTTGATGACACCGATTCCCTCGTCGACATTAGACACATCAATCGATTTTTTTTGTTATGTCAAAAATGAGCTGCTTTTTGTAGGCATTTAATACCGTCGCGGTGAGATGTCTCCCGAATATTTGCCACAAAGCTACGATCATCAAAATGACTAGAGAGTTTGTTGTATAGCACCTTTGCAAGAGTTGTCTTACCGATGCCGCCCATTCCATAAATTCCAATAATCCATGTACCATTGAATTTAGCATCTATCTTGCTCATAATTTGTTCCACTCGATCATCAATTCCCACCAACTGTTTAGGAACATTTAGCTGAAAAAGTCTTTTTAACTCGCTCATAACTTTTTCTGACAACAATTTTAGCCAATGCCCCTTCATGCCTATAAAATAACAATAAATTTCAATATTGGATGGCAATAGTTATTTTCTTTTTCAAAAATATCTGGTTAAAAGAAGTTAAACAACGTTTTGGTGGAGAATAATTTACCCGTTTTCAACTTTCTCTGATTCCCATCCTTTCAAAGAACTAACTTCTTTGAGTGCTTCTTCCCATTCCTTCACAACCATTTCATCCAAATTCTCTTTATGTGCATTGATAGCATCTCTCCATCTCCCTGTAAGATGTCGCACCTGCGAGGGTTCCACTTTGTAATATATGGGCAATACTATTTGCCCCCCCCGCTTCTCTTGCACTTCAAAATCTGAGCAAGCTCACGAAGGCACCATTTGCTAGAAGCGTAGTCCTCCGAGATAATCGGGATCGAGATTCTAGACTGCCTAATATTGCAAAGAAGCTCCGAACCAATCTCCTCGCCAACACGGAGCTCATTGTCGTCTCTGAACACATGAATTCCTGCATCAACAAGGCTAGTGTAGAGATAATCGGTGAAACCTTTTGCAGTGTCTTTCCCTCTAAAACTCAAGAATACTTCATAATCATTTCCTTCCGTCTTTTTGGTTCTGCCTTCATAATTACCTACAGGTGGAGTGGTCGACGAGGAAGAAGCCCTGGTACTCGGATCTTCTGAATAAATGGGTTCATTTCTTTCCATCTCGAGAGAATTGGAGGAGCACAGCCTACAAAGGCTGTAAAAGAAGTTGAGGAAGACGCCCCATATATCGGATCTTGTAGGCTCCGCCATCATAATCACCTACAAAGGCAGTAAAAAAAAAATTGATGGAGCAGAGCCTCAAAAGGACAGAAGGAAACAAGAGAAGAGAAGTATGGAATCCCAGATCCGGGAATCGCAGAAATGCCTGTCAAACAAAAATAAAGTGTGATTGACCAAATAAGAGATTGATCGAGCAAAGCCCTAAAAAAGTTAGATTTCACAGTCTAGATCCCGGAATGCAGAAATGTCTCTAAAGGCGTATTTGCTCGAGTGAAACCGTTTTTCGAAAATTAATTTTAGTTAACCAAAAACACTTTCCCATCAATGAAATATATATGAATAAGATTATGAAAGTGAATTTTAAAATCCAAAAATGAAAAACACTTTTTCGGAATTTGTCTTCTCCGCGAACCACACCCCGACAAAGGAGGACCCGACATGGAAGCCGAAGCTCCAAGCCTTGGCTCACCTCCTCACGCCCCCAACCACCGCTCCCTCCCTCCCTCCACTCCCAATTCGTCATCTCTTCCCTCATCCCCTGCTACCTCCGCTGGGACTACCCTCCCCTCCTCTGCTCCCAATGTCTCACGCGATTAAAATCAGAGAGAGGCCGCAGCTGAGGATGCCTCCGAAGGTGCAGGTGGCGTAGAACTCCGGCAAGTACATCTCGATCTTCTTCGACAGCTCCTTGGGCGCCGGGATCAGGAAGCCGCTCCAATCCGCTGCCAGGGACCGGGGAAGGACCGGGGGCCGGAGCCGAGCATCTTCTCCAGGTACAGCGACTTGGAGGAGGAGGAGGAAGAGGAGGAGGCGTGGAGGAAGCTGGGGATCAGCGACTGCCGGGAGCTGGAGCCATCTGCGAACGCCATGGATATGGTATCTCGCAAAATGCGTGTGTAGAGAGAGATCGAGGAAATGAAGGTTCTTCGTTTCATTAGTCCCATACTTGGACTTGCAGGATCAATCTATGATGTAATCCATCATCTCTAGTTTTCCGAAATGCACAGTTGCTTGATCTTTTGCAACCATTTCCGTACGAGATTCAAACACCAAGAAAACGTTTTTGGTCACGAATCACTAAACAAGAGCAAACTAATTATTTTCTTGAAAGAAAGCATTTTCCTTTACCGTGAATTTTTCCCCAAAACAAATGCACATTAAGAACTCAATTCGGAACTCATCAAAAGAAAATGGAGCGATCAAAGCAGGAAATAGAGAAGAGAAGAGCAAGGAGCGATCGATCACCTGAGGAGTGCCCAAACAACACAATCCACCCGATTCTCAGCCTCTCACTTTGGATTACCAGTACACAACTCTCTGCCGTGCGTGCTTGAATAGTGCTGAGTTCTTGCTAATCGAACCGCAGCGATGCATCTGCACGAAAAGGACAAATATCAGACGCGTAATTTTCCGCGTTATTACGCGGAAGGTGCGTGGAACCTGTGCACGTGCTTGCTTTGAAATTTGAAATCCTGCACCACCTGATTATAAAATCGGGGCGTGGAAACTATTTATTGACTGATAGGGGAGCGCACATGGGGCTTTCGTTTTCCTTCGTCTCTTCTGGCGAAAGCTTCGTGGACATTATGAACCAACTATACTACATTATCTTGACTTAGACCAATTATATTGCTATGTAATATTGCATCATAACCAAAATTTTTTAATTTTTTTGTTTCCTATTTAGAATCTATTTTGTTAGCATGCTTTATGCATTACCTCAAATTACAAATGAAAGAAAAAAATGAGACGTGATAAAATAGTGGACATTGTATTTCATAAGAATGATAGTTTACAGGTTATGTGTTTCGTTATGGAAGAAATAAACAAGTATATGCATATAATAAAAGTTAAATATCAAAGATAAAACAAATTAAAGTATAGGGAAGAATATGAAATGCAGTTTTTTGACATTATAAAGTTTATTTTTTTTCCTCCTAATGGTGCTTTCACTAATTAGTGTGTGCGCAAGCACGATGGTTAAATCCCTCCAAAAAAAAAAAAAAAAAAAATTGGAATCCAAGATGTGATCAGGGCAAAAGAAATTTTGTAAGCCATTTATATTGTCTAGAGGAAAGATACATGTTCGCCCAAAGTTTCTTGAGGATCAAAAACCCAGTAGCAGTGAAGGATTAAACTAGTGAGATCCATCCTTTTCTTTGCGTGGAAAAAAAAAAATATTTAGATTGAATGAACCAAACTTCAATTATTACAATGAATAATCGAAATTTGTCTACCTAGCTGGGGTTTCCTCTCCATCCGGAAATACATAAATGAATGGATTAACCAAATTATTTAGATTAAAAATGTCGAAGCATAGAAAGATCGATTGGGGCTATTTGTGCAAAGCACATAATGTTGAGCTATTTCCATCAGACGGTTCAAGACTCTTCATTCTGATCGAACCGCTGTGAGGCATGCCGCGGAGAGAACAGTCATTGCACGCATAAGCTTCCACAGCACCTTGCTGGGGGGAAGGTGTGCGGAACCCAACGAGCAAAATATTCGCGCGTAATCTCGCGCAACACGCACGTGGTCCCGGTGCTTTTGATCGAAACACGAGATCCAGCACGACTTTGACTTTGACTCGCCTCTTTATATTAATAAAAGAAAGTAGAAAAAGAAAACCAAGGAGAAAATGCTCAAGTGCTCCAGCTGTGATCTCCGCCGATTCTCAGCCTTATGCGAGGAGGAAGGTGCTTTCATCGAGATTCGAGATCCAGCTCTGTCTTGACATGGCTAGCCTGTCCTATTAATTAAAAGAAAAGAAAATGAAAACGGACGAACGGCCGACACTCACATGCTCCTACTGCTAATGTACATCGAGTCAATATATGGGATTTTTTAAAAAGAGATTCGCCTGAAAAAGTGAGAAAATATTGAGTACGACTGAGTTTCCACGTCACCCATAAGCCACTCCATTCGTCGGCCGACGCATGACACTACGGGTCCCGCTCTTTCTCCACTCCGTCGCTCTCTTTCCTGTTATTGTCAACGTTACTGACGGACTCTCTCTCTTCTGCTCTACACTTTTCATGGGTCCCACTATTCACCTTTACTCTCCTTTCTCTCCTCGGTCACCCTCTTGCCCAAACTTTTCCGCCCACCACCATTACTCTCTAAGAGAGTCGCCAACCTTTCACCATCTTCTTCTTCGGCACACATCCATACCCACACCATCTCCATAATCAACGCACGATGCAGAAGTGGATCTTTATTTTTTTTTTTTTTTTTTTTTTTTTTTTGTGGCCATAACCTCTGCACCGTGCTTGATCTCCAAGCATTCGTGACCTGATTTTTTTGTGCACAGGAAAAACAAATGTTGATAAATCCACAGAAACCCCAACAATATCAATTCTCGATACTGCAGTACTGAGATTCTAACTTTGATTGATGTAACTCTCTCATTTGCTCTCTAATTACTGGCTCACAAGAAAAAAAAGGGCAATCTTTTTCATCGACATCACCAAGATGAAGAGAGAAAAAAGAACTAGAAAACAAGAAATGAATAAACTCCTAAAACAATCTAGTAACAGCTAGAAAAAAAAGAAGAAGAAAGACAGGGAACTCAATCCGTTGGGGTCTAGGTCTTGGGATCTTTTATTTTATCGATTATGGATCTCTCTTCCTCCTCCTCCTCGTTCTTTTCTTTTTTTCCGATTTCCTTTTACTAGCTCTCTCAATACGGCATTACATCAATCGATCAATAAGCTTCGACGAACGATGACAATCTCCTACCGCGATCGAAGTTCTGGGCATAGCTCATTGAATCGCGCCGATAGATCTATGAGAGGTTGACGAAGAAGAAGAGAAAAGTGTAGAGTGGAAGAGAGAGAGTCGGTCGGTAACACTGACAATAACGGGAAAGAGAGTCAATGACGAAGAGGAGAAAGAGCGGGACCCATAGTGTCATGCGTCGGCCGACGAATGGAGTGGCTTGTGGGTGATGTGGAAAGGTAGTCCAAACCAATATTTTCTCTGAAATTGAAATTAGCTTTCAAAATAAATCTCTTCCCAAATAATTTTTTCAAACTAGATTTTTGTGTGCTATATCGTGTTTAAAGATTATCTAGTCATTATTCTCTACTCAAGTTACTTTTATCTCTCTCCTTAAATTAATAGTTTTTATGTTGAATTCCTAACTTCCCCCAATTTTTCATCCATTTTCCGAAATGCTTTCACGAGGTGTGGAAATTTGAAAAAAAAACTATGGAAAAGGCGACCCTAGTAAATGTGTTGGCGAACTCTTGCGTCCATCTATAGGTCTCGAGCTGTAGGCAAACGCAATTGAAACTTCTCCTTGAGATCCAAATAAAATGATTTTCTTAAATTGCATCAATATGATGAAATTTATGCGACAAATATCTAAAATTTTGGTCCGTTCAACCCAAATTTTTTCATGAATGCCCCTTGACATCGTCTCCACCTAGTTCATTCTTACAAGGGTAGCTTTCAAATTCCCCGACATGCATTTTTACAGTCCACTTTAACTCCAACTAATGACTTTGAGACATGTAAATCAATCTATTGCCCTCTCCCCGCCAACTTTCTCTCGAGACTCCATATATTTTCTTTCTCGTTCTCCGCCCATATCTTTTGGGCTGACCGAATTTTAATTTTCCTCTTGTGAGTGCGTATATTATTCTTTGGTCTATCATGCTCATGCCGTGAATTCCTTTCTTTCTTCACCGTTTTCTTCCTTTTTCTTTTCCTACTTTTGTTTATTCCCTTTCGAATAGTGTTCAATTACTTCCAGTTTTGGCTAAGAAAAAATTTAACTTGCCTACTTTAAGCATGATGTGCATCTTTAATATTGGAAAGAACTGGCCAGTTAATTCTCCCAAAAATGTTCAGAATATATTCCTCAGTAACGAATATGTGCTCCTTCATTTGTGCTAAAGTCCTTATACTGCATATTTTATATCTGGTCGAGCAAAGGGAATAAATGGGTTAGGCCAAATTTCTCATTCCCGCAGGCTTAGTCTAATTAACTTAGTCTAATTAACTCAATCAAGCTCAGAGTATCCCCGCATCAATCCAATCAAAATGTAATCATATGTGGGTCTACTATTAATGAATGAAAAATGCTCATAATATCTATGCGAAATTTAACTAATATTTTTTAGAAACCGTATCGATTCCTAATTTTTCTATGCTATAAATAATTAATTAGATCCTTAAAACTTAGGTGTCAACATCCCCTACTGATTATATTTACCTCACAGTTGCTAGTTTGGCTTAGAGATTTTGTTCCCTCTTGACGCACATAACGAGACAAGTTCATAGAGAGATGTTCACAGTAGTGACCTTTTCTTGGCTTTTGATGTGTTGAGATTGGACCCACGTACCAGTGGAATTTTGAGCATGCGTGTGACCATTCCATTCATCTCTCATGCGGTACAAAGCAGGCTTACTTGTCTTGTCAGGTTAGGCATACTTCTGCTGATGCAGATTAGATTAATTTAGAGACCATAATTTCTCAGCTGCTGCCACTATCTTGCTGATATCTGCTGGCTGCGGTCTTGTTCTTATCCTGTACTTTCACTTTTTCTCTATCGTACTTATCCTTTATCGAATCAAATTCTTCAAATTTTACAAATTTTCTCATCAAATTCATCTTACACAAAATCCAGCCAAATCCAGTTGGCATGATAGTCGGATGATGTTGTTGTGTGACATGAAGAATCAAGTCCTTCAAATTTTGGACAGAGTATTATTTGTCACTGTCTTTGTCGTCATAATCACTTAAACAAGGTTATAATTGGGTATTACACTTAATATCTTAGCCATATGTCTGTGTATATAAAATCTATACATCTGTGATGAAGGTATAGCAAATGAAGCAATCTTTAGGTAATGTACAAGTTTTTATCCATTTTGCTTCTTCTTCTTTCTTGTCGAAAGCCATTTTGCTATGTTGGCAATGTAAGAAGTTTTCTCTCTTAATCTTCATGATCCAATAAATATATTTTCCTTCTCATATTAATAAAAAATAGAAAAGAAAACTATCGACCAATACTCTTTAAAATTGTTTGTCATTAGTGGTTGGACATTATGAACAAACCAAACTCCAATATGGTGACTTTGACTAATTATATTGTGATATTGCATCATAACCAATTTTTTTTCTTTTTATTTCTTGAGTAGAATTAATTTT
This sequence comes from Syzygium grande, assembly GCA_024733475.1. Taxonomy (NCBI): domain Eukaryota; kingdom Viridiplantae; phylum Streptophyta; class Magnoliopsida; order Myrtales; family Myrtaceae; genus Syzygium; species Syzygium grande. The sequence continues at coordinate 30,066,940 of JAMXDD010000008.1, read as the reverse complement.
GTGTAGAGTGTTTTGATTGACTTGTCTTTTCTATAAGGGATAATAATACAAACAATTCTTGAATTTTGGCCCAATATATAATGCGATGATCTCGATTTTTAATTTGTTCAATGTAGTTTATGAACTTTACTCTAATATTCAATATAGTCCCCGAACTTTTGATTTGTTCATTGCGATCCCTAAACTTTTGGTCTATGTTCAATTTATTCCGTGAACTATATTAAAATATTCAATGTAGTGAGACTACATTGAATATTTTTTATAAAGGAACTGCAGTAAATATTAGACTAAAATTCAATGATCACATTGAACAAATTAAAAGTTCATGGATCATATTATTTATTAAGTCAAAGTTTAAGGATTATTTATGTCATTTTTTTTTATAAATAAAGAAATAGAGAAGAAAACCAAAGTGCAATCATTGCGCGCGTAATTCCTCCAGCAATTTCCGGAAGGTGCGTGGAAATATCCTATGCAGGTGCTTTTTGACTTAACTTTGCCTTTTCTATTAATACTCCCATGCTCCTGGTACTAATATCCACGATTGAATCACAAAAACATATCAGTCGTCGGATTATATAGTATTTTATTAATAAATGCTAGTAGGACACTTTGTTAAAATATTTAAATAAGCAAAGTTTATTATTTTCACTACACAGTCTAACTTATTTCTTTCAAAAGAGATTCCTATAGGAAAGCAAATCCCAGAATAAATCTCCCTCCAAAACAATTTTCTCAACTTAAATTTCTCCTATAGCATCATGCCTAAAAATTATCTGGTCATCACCCCTCACCCAAGTCACTTTTATCTCTCTCCTTGAACTAATATTTAATTTTATACTTTTGATTTCACAATTAGAATTTCTCAGGTAATGGGTCCTCCACAATCAAATACTATTCAGTTTTGACAAAGAAAAAACTATTCAGTGATACTTTTTTCTTTTTATTTCATTTTTGTCAAACTTTTTATTTCAGGTGGACGCTCCTTTTTTCTTAGCTTTTTAGTCAAGATTATCACATATTTATCTAAAGGTGTTTGTCATTAGTGATTGGATATTATGAACCAACTATATTACAATATCATGACTTTGACCAATTATATTGTATTTTTAATTATTGCATCATAACCAACTGCTTTTATTTATTATTTTCTTATTTCCTCAGTAGAATCTAAAAAAATGAGACATGATGATATGTTGGACATTGTAGTCCACAAGGATGACTGTTCACTGATTACGCATTTCGTTGTGGAAGAAATGAACGAGCATATGTATATAGTAAAGATTAAATAGCAAAGATAAAAGATAAATAAAATTTATGGAAGAATATAAAATGCAATTTTGTTACATTGTAAAGCGTATTTTTTTTGCTTAATGGTGCATTTAATAATTGGTGGGCTTGCTTGATGGATAAATCCCTCCCAAAAAAAAAAAATTGAAATCCAGGATGTAATTGGGGCCAAAAAGTTAATCGATCATTTATGTTGTCTAGAGAAAAGACAAAACGTTGGTTCAAAGTATTTGGAGGATCAAGAAATGTAGCAGCAAAGGATGAAATTAGTGAGGTGCTAGACCCTTTACTTGCTTGGAAAAAAAAAAATTTAAGAGTGAATGAACCAACCTTCCGTTATTTGAATGAATAATGGAAATTTGTCTACCTTGCTAGGGTTTCTCTTCATCCAAACATATATATGAATGGTTTAGTCATGTATTGAGGTTAAAAGATGTTCAAGCATAGAAAGATCGATCGGGACTACTTGTGCAAATTGCTACGGTTGGTGCTGTAAGAATGTAGGTACATCAGTCAAATTGCGGTTGACAACTTTTAATAAAACTTAGTAGTTTTTTTTTTTTTGGCCCAAAATAAACTTAGTAGTTTATGCGTTGGTAATTCATCAAAATAAAGGTTGGTAGATTATTAATGGAGTTGATAATTTTGGAAGTATGAGTAGATGTCAGTACATGTCAAAGCCAAACAACAAAAATAGTTGATAAGTGACTAAAATTAGTTCGTCTTTACGATTCAAATTAAGGTTGGTAATAACTTATAAAAGTTAGTAACTTCAACAAGTTTGGCAAGTCACGACATTAAGTGTTAGTAGATTATTAAAGCAGTGCATAATTTTCGAAGTATAAATAAATGTTTTTACTTGTCAAAACCAAGCAATACGAAAAGTTGATAAGTTAATAAAATTAGTTCCTATCTTAATGTGACGAATACTGGTTCATCAGTCAAAATTAATTTGGTATATAAGTTAACAATTTTAACATGTTGATGAGCTATAAAAATAACTATTGATAGATTATTAATGACATGGAAAGCTAGCAATCTGCAAAGGTACTAAGCATTGCCATGGTGGTGGCAAGCGGCAGGCGTGGAAATTGACGGTGGAGAAGGCGACGAGGGCCAGATGCAAACCGAGGAAGGAAGAGGGAGAGAAAAAAGACAGAAATGGAAATGGAAAAAAGAAAATGAATATTTTCCTTTGTTTTAAATCGAGTTTGCATAATTTTCGTTGAGCAATCTCCCATGTCAGCAATTGTGCTGAATAAGCGAGTCATGTCTGGGAAAATACATGTCCTCGCAATAATAATGGAGACACTGCATTGAACCAAATTTAAGAAATTGAAATGCTTGATTAAAGAAAAAAATTCAGGTTCTCAATTACTCATCGAGCAAACTACAAACCGCCAGAAAAAAGAAAATCCTTTTCCATTTCACTAATGATGTAGAACAATCCTTCGACAGTTCATGGGAACCTAGCATTATAGAGAAGGGTTAAAGTTTAAAAGAAATGAATTCAATCATGTTAATCTCGCATATAGGGCCCACGTGAGATTCACATAATCAAAGGTTATAATGAACGCGATCCATTGGATACAGATCTAGGTAAGTATTCCTTCCCCCTCCTTGCGGCCTTGCCAGAGAGAAGGGATGAGTTTTAAACCGAGTTAGAGTAGTTTCGGATGTAATTGTATATAAGTTTTGGAGGGCACGATGGTGCTAGTGCCTAGGAACAATAATTTAAGTCCCCAATTCAAGAGGCTATTTGGTATCGTTTCCTTATTGTTATGATGCACATGTGAGTGAATTGTGTTAAAGAAATTCCACATCGGATAATCGGTATATGTTATAGTTGGCCCGTAACTCATTATCTTAAACTTTTGAGTGAAAGTGGATTCAATTAGATATGTTGATGACTCGGACTTGGACTCCTTCTTGGCGATTTCCCCAAGTGAAGGTATCGAGTTTTCATTGCAAGACTCCCAATAAATGGTATCGAGTTGATAGTTGCGGTTTTCGGGTAAGTGGGCATTGTGGTTCATATCGAGAATCGATACAATGTCTGGCAGTTAACATATCATAATTACACTTAAGTTTTTGAGTAAAGGTGGGTCCAACTAGATATGTTAACGAACTCGGACTTGGGCTTCTCTTGGCGACCTTTACAACATTTTTTTTTAGAAATGCATTTTACCCAACTTTTTAGGTGTTGCAACCGTAAAATATGTTGTATCACCAAAAAAAAAATAATTGCAACACTTCATAATATAGTTACGTTTCACTGGATGGAAATTTTTTTTTTATCAATCATTTACATTGTCCGAGGAAATATGAATGTTCGCACACTACTGTGATCTTCAACGATTCTCAGCCTTCGACATTGGATACACGACATTCTTTACTGAGCGTGCTTGAGCAAGTGCGGTGCAATGCATAATTGTGCGGAAGGTGCGTAGAACCTGCGCAGGTGCTTTGATTCAAAGCGAGCACGACCTTGACTTGTCTTGAGTTGCCTTTCCTGTCAATAAAGATATAGAAAAGAAAACCAAAGGGCAATCATTGCACCCGTAATTTCCACAGCATCTTGCTGAAGGTGCGTGGAACCTACACAGGTGCTTCTTGACTTGAGTCAATCACAAAAGCATATTATGACATAAATGTCAGTAGGGCACTTTGTTGTTTAGTTATTCGAATCAGGAAAGTTTATTATTTTCAATTCAAAATCTACTTTTCTTTTTTCTTTCAAAAGAGATTCCTCCAAAAAAGCACGTAACACTGAGTTGCCATCCAATGGTCCAAGATGCATGCTGTGCAGAAAGGATAATTATTGCATGCGTAATTTCCGCGACATTTAGGGATGGTGCGTGTGCTTTTTGACTTGACTTGCTTTTTGTTATTAATAAAGAAATAGAAACGAAAACCAGCAATCAATTTCTGATGCTCCACCAGCTATTTTAATCAAAAAGTAGATTGCAATAACCCCTACTCTCTCTCTGTTTGCAGGGATGGATGTGCAGGGTCAACGTCCGATCGGACTTAATATCACGAAGGTCCCTTAGCCTAACGATCATGACATGCGTATTGGCATATAGTTGTGAAGAGGAGACCTGTTTTATTAGAAAATCAGGACGCCTGCTAAATTCATGCGTGGAGCCACCTCGTTACATGTTTTTTAAGGTCGATTGAGGATTCAATGCAGACATTATAGCAAAGATTGGAATGGGATGAGACTCTATATCCCAAATTTGAATGGAGCTACGAGCATATTAGCACATTAAATATATTAACAAGTCTAAAAAATCTACAATATACAGATATTGAATTATCGAGACAATTAAAAATTGATTGATGGTATGGGAAGGTTTGTTTGTCCTTACTTGGGCAAATTGGACGATTATGACGATTGTATTTGCACAATCAATAACTAATTAAGTTGAGGCATTATGCTAAATTCATCTCATTACGTATACAAGATGATTCTGTTCGATCCTCTTTTTTCCTTTTTACGTACTCTCCCTCACGAGTGGGTGGAATCGCGAGTTTGTATTTGGGAATATATGTTAAGGCAATACCATCTCTACAAAAACCTTAAATAATCAAAACTTTGTAATTGGCATCCTGCGATAACACGTGCAAAATGAAATCCATAGATGTGAAACTTCTAGCAAGTGCAGGTGAAGCTTTGACTGAAATTTGAGATCCAGCACACTTGACTTGACTTGACTTGCTTTTCTATTAGTAAAAGAAACATAAAACAAAACCGTCGTTCGGCATTATTGATTGGACATGTTCTTTTTGGTCAGATGATTGGACATTGTGAACCAACTTCTTTGACTTGTTTCCCTGTAATTTATTCATATTGCTATACTGCATTTTGCGATTTTCTTTCAACTAGAATGGACTATTTTCTTCTCATTCCCACCTAAGACTAATTATTTATCGGTTTCCGACATAATGATACGTCACTTTAGCCGTCGAGATCACGATACATCACTCCAAAAACTAAATAAGTGATCCAAATTATTTGTACTTGTAAACACTCGTGTATAGTCATACAGGGAACTATTATTCACTTCCCCGATAAAGTGGCTGTCTCATGGAAAATCGCTTTTGTTGGGTCTTTTGGTATTCTCTTTTTACTGTTTTAGGTATTGACAGATGACAATGAAAGATTCCGTTTCTGCTTTTGTGCGTCACATGTTCATTTTGTTGGCCAAACGTCACATGTTCATTATTGGGGCTGCAAAATGTATATTACCTCCATTGTAATTATTAGACTTCCCTCGTTTGCTCTTGACACTGTAGATATACTTTTTTGTAGATGCACGCCGACTATATACATCTAGCTTCAACTCAGCTGGATGCACAAAGAAAAGTAAGCACACGTACACCTATCTCTATTCTTCCTGCTTAACATAGACTTGTACATTTTATTCTTCGACTGATTGGCCATGGTTATAAGCATTACTTGTGAAAGCTCTCTCACTCGAGTTTTGCTTTAGGTATTCACTATTCGGTGGTTCTAAGCACACATATTTTAGGAGAAAACCATAATAGAACATCAGTTTAGTTACTTCTGATTCAAAATGTTTCTACATTTTCTGTTTTTTTTTTTTTTAAAGTGACTTCATCGTACTCTTGGAACTTTTTTGGGAATGGCGAATTGTTGCGAAGAGAAGGAAAGTAATTACGTTTGTGTTGTCTAATCTCAGTTTCGTTCACTTTTTTTTATTTTATTTTTTGGTCAAGATAAGATAAATTTTGCTTCTCGTAGTCTACTTTTATTCTGGTCGGGATAAGATAAAATACACAAGATTTTAGACCTATCGGTCTGCAGACTACATGTGTCTAATGAGCTTATAGAGGAAGTATAAAAGAGTTAGTCCAATTCGTCCAAGCCAAGCCCGGGGCTCATGCACGTTTATCAAGTCCAACTTGCATTACTCAGGCCCGTAAAAGCCCACAAACCAGACCATGTCTAGCCCCTTGTTTCCGTTCGAGGCCCCATTAGATTGGCTTGAAAACTCAACAAACCCAGCACTGATTTGTCTCCTTCTTGACCCTGCCGCGGCTCGAGGGGACGAGGGAGGAGGAGCGCGGGGAGGATGACCGAGAGAGAGGGAGCGAAGCAGCCGTGAAAATTCTAGAATTCTGAGTCGGATGGGTATTCCGGCGGAACGGGGTTAGCATCGCACGGGCAACACGGCTGACGGGGAGAGAGAGAAGGAGGGGCGAATGGGTTCTTTGAACGGGGTCGGCGAAGGTGGTTTTTGGGGAGGGCGTCTTTAGCATCGCGTGCGTCGTTTCTCTTCTTTTCGTTTGCCGATCATGCCGTCGCAGGATCGCCGTGTCCTCATCGCCGGTTCAGCTATCACGGGAAACCCTGTTTGCCCCCTGATTTTCGGCCGTGAAGATTCGAAGCGAGTCGTTCGTGTTCAAAGCTTCATTGCTGGCGCGCACTCTCACGGGGCTAACACTTTTCAGATCCTCCTCGTGCAAGCTTGACCAGTAACCGCAACCGAGAACTCCTATTGGACGAGGTAATTTCATTCCCCTCTTTCCTGCCCTGTTCTGGAAAGATGCGTGACTGAACCATGTTCATGTAACTCGTGTGAAAATCACTGATGATCTACGCTGTAATTTGTTGATTTGTGACGGCTTTGTGGTTCTGACACTGATTTCAGGCGAAAATGCAGCTTCGATTTCACGACCAGATTCAATCTCTTTGGTGCACGTAGACCGTTTGATGAAATGTCTCTAAGATTCATCATTCCTGATCCAGTTTCATATGAAGAAATTTTAGCATAGATCACTTGCTATCATTCAGTCCGTTAGCATTCAGATTCGAACCTCGACGTCCTGTGACGTCTCTGTGGTGTCCGTGGTCAATCTCTTGAGACGTTTCCCCAATCCGTGTTCTGAATATCCACAGATTTAATGCTCAATGTTCCACAGGGAGAGACATGGCCTGCACTACCCTTGGGGTTGATCTGAACCAGTTGCGCTAGAGGTCATGCTAGGCCCAGCACCATCTTCAACAGGACGAGAAGTACCCCACTCTCCTTCAGATGCCAATGGCTCAAGCACATAGACGCTGCCGTCGGTAAGCCCTAGTGCAAACTGGTTAGGTTCAGATGGATGTGCTGCAATGACTAGCGGGTAGGCTCTCGAGCTGCCAAATCCATCAGTGAGGGATGAATAACTTGCGAGACTATTGGAACTTCGCGAATGAGACTTGCCATTTTCATAGAGGAATGAGGTTAACTGAGCAGCAATAACCAACTTACCTGGGGTTTGAAGGGATATAAGCGACAGGATTTATACGGCATCTCAATCTGAGTTCAGAAGCAGTAAGAACACCGATGCTTCCGTCTTCAAAGCTCAAATATATTGATTGGCCATTGCATGAATATGTAGCATCTGTGATTGGACCGCTAGCTTCTCGAGTAACCCACTAGTTGCGATGAACAACGAATCAAAAAGAGTACTTTTGGCACTAAGCAACTCATACTACCTAATATTTTGCTATTTTTATGCAATCAGGATGAGATAAGAGATTGGTTTGTGCACAAAAAAAAAATCTTCAATACCTGCTTGAGGCATTTTAGTTTAGGAGCTTCATATGTGGCAATCTGTGTTTCATGAACCACCAGCAGATGTATCTGATCCACGTGAAATTGAACACGAGTAATAGCAAGAGGAGGTGTGCTTCGCCTAGTCAGCATCTGCTGAAACTTACTAGGCGGCTCCTCCTCCTCCCATCCCTCAGTGCTCCAAACACACAACTGCAGTGATGAAAGACAACCATCAAAGGGGACATCAACATTGATGCACAAATGAAAGAATAAAATCCTACGTTTGTGTTTGTATATCAGAATCACACCGATCGTCTGTTGTAAGCAACAACAGGACATCATAGCTTCTTTTTTCGTAGTTAATGGGATGGGATTAATTTGTCAACACAGAAGATGAAGTTTTCTGGAAGGATTTATTCTGCTGGTAAAGGATGCCGTCATGACCTGACGTATGCTGAGGACATAAGCATCAATGATTCAATATTTCCAGAGTGAACATCAACCCTTTTTTTTGGAGTCACTTTAAACTACATTGCTCTCTCTGCCCAAAACTTAGGCATGTTTACTTGGAAAGTAAGAGGCAGCAGTGGTATGGTACCTGAGAGTCAGCGCCAGAAGACACGAGAACATTTAAGAAATTAGAGAAGGCAAGGCCTGTTATTCTTTTCTGATGTCCTCTTAGTATTACCGTGACCTGAGAAAGTGAAACGGTCAATAACCATTAACTTTGTTGCGGATAACAAGGTTAACTTTCAACGACAATGAAAACAGGTCTCACCTTACCAAATCGCATATCCAAGATTTGAATAGAGGAGTCCTCCATTCCTATTGCAATAATGAAATTGTTTCCAGGATGGAATGCCAGAAATGTTGCTGCTTGCCGTGCGTGAATAAATGTTGTTATTGTCTGGATATCAACAGGCAAGATAGTATTAACAACTTTATAAGTAAGAAAGGGACACATGCGCCAAGAGGCACTTGCCTCAATTGCATCTCCCTTCTAGAGAAGTGAGAGAGAGGGAGAGAGCAAGTTCGACCATTAGCGCTCTAGATGGGTGAAAAAAGGCTCTCGCCTTCTTTTCTTTAGTCAGTAAAAGCCTAAGTAGTACCCACACCGACACGCAACACGCCAACACGACATTTCTCAAAAAATAGAAAATTCCAACACGTTAGGACACGTTGTATATTAAATATATATTTTACATATATACATGATAAATTATCCTTCCTTTGGCTGTATTTCTCTTCAAATCGAAGTTATGCAATACGATTCAATTACTCTATTTCAAAAAGAAGAAAAAAATCCAACGGTTGATATACTAAAGGAGAAAGCACGGACCAGCGTCACGCGCGTGGTGCGAAATCTACTTTGGTAAAGAGAGACCTGAAGCGAAGGGTTTCAGTTTTTTTTTTTTTTTTGAACCCCGGAGGTTCGGAGTCAGGCCCGGGAAATCAACTCCGGTAAGGGGAGGAGAGAGAGGGAGAGACACCCGGGCGTGGTGATGGAGTGTATAAAGGAGAGAGAGAAGACGCAACAGCGAAAAAGAAAGGCCAGAAAAGCTAAAATGGAAGAAGAATGTGACTCTCTGTATTCCTAACAAAGCAACCTCCCACACCACTCTCTCTCTCTCTCTCTCTCTCTTCCTCCATCTTCATCTCCTCCTTCTTCTCTCTCTGGATCCTCTTCAATCTCTGCTTCACTTAGCATATCAAATATTCATTGTTCTCCCTTTTCTTTTCTTTTTTTTTTTTTTTTTTTATAGATTTATATTTTGACCCCTAATTTATTGAAAAATTTTGAAATTGACCCGTGCGCGTCGGAATTCCGGACTCGCGCGTCGCTGGCGTCCGACACCGACGCGGCGGCCGTGCTTCCCAGGTAAGAGCATAACGATTCCATTGAAGATAGAGAAAAGCCCTTGTCTCACTTAGCGAGTGAAAAAATAGTGGTCTGATACCTGAGAGTCAGAGCCAGAAGACACGAGAACCGTGAAGTAAGTTGAGAAGTCAAAGCCTTTAACTATTCTCTGATGTCCTTTTAGTTTTGTCCGGACCTGAGAAAGTGAAACAGTCAATATCCATAACTTTATAGCAGAAAATAATAAGGTTACCTTTCAACGACAATGAAAACAGGTCTCACCTCATCATCTTGAGCATCGTAAATTTGAATAGAGGAGTCCTCCATTCCTATTGCAATAACGTCATTGTTTGGTGGTGGTGGGGGCATAAATATCCCAAGCCGCTGGATATCAGCACGTAGGATAGTATTAACAACTTTATAAGTAAAAGTAGGACATATGTGCCAATTGGCACTTGCCTCAACGGCATTTCCCTTCTTGGAAAAGAGAGAGAGGGAGAGCAAGTTCGACCATTAGATCTCTGGATGGGTGAAAAAGGCTCTTGCCTTCTTTTCTTTAACCAGTAAGAGCAAAAAGATTCCGTTACAGACGGAGAAAAACCCTTGTCTCACTTAGCAAGCAAAAAAGGACATTTCTAGCCAAAAAAAGAATCAAAAAAGGACACATGCTGCGCTTCGGACTTTCTAACAGCAGAGTTCAATACTTTCTACACGCGATAGAATCAATTAATTTTAGGTCCATAAAAATGTGAAAAGGAAATTGTGCATGCATATTCAGTAGAAAGGGGTAATTCATCATCTCGTGCCTTGTGGATAGTGCTACAAAAAACTGAAAAGAGGATGTAAACACGCCTTGGGAAAATTATTCACCTCAAAACTCCGCATATGGAACTCAAGAGATCTTCCTCCCTGATGCTGACATTAGATAATAATCGTCCTTTGACAGTGCAAAGCACGCAACTGCATCTTCAGGATTTGTATCGCTTGTGTCATTGGTCATCAAATTCCCGCCAGGAGGTTGCCATAACTGTGGTACTACACTAGTTGTAGCCTGCGAAAAGAAGAATTGATGTAGTTAACAATGCGCTAAACCATAAAATAGGCTAAATAGCTCGCCAATTTCAAGAAAGAAAGATTCCTTACCCTGCCTGTTAAGTTCCGATCACTTTCTTGCCATTTCCAGAGCTTGTGTACAGCATTCGATGATAATGCCAGAATGGCACGACCTGAGTTTGTATAGATTAATCTCGAGACCTGCTTCATTTTATCAGCTTCAGTGGTGACAGTTAAATGTAATACCCAAAGTGAAAAGAAAGAGCCCAAAGAACGGGGCACTAAATGATAGATGCAGAAATTGATGCAAAGAGACCCTCGGTGACACGCACAGCTCCGCCTGCATATTTATCCGAGAGTATCTGTGCATAGGCATATTTGCATACTGTGCCTTTACATATGAATAGAGCATATGATACACATGTCGTCAAAACCCAGTTGAAACAGTTAACCAAAAACATTCGGGCAAAAAGTAGAACCTTGACTTAAATCGTCTATCTGTATCACTATAGAACTAAGAGAACTCTGTGCGGTCTACGTGCAAAAATACAGTGTCTTATGGGAATACCTATCCTTTTGCATCTAGCGTTTGTGTAATTAGATTTAGCAGGTAAATTTCCACTGAAGTTAAAGTATCTGAATTCACAAGCTTAGCATTCCCGAACGAGCATCACAGTGTTGCACAATGATATACTTTGCCTGCCATGTACAAATCCAAATTCATCCCGTGAAGAATCCGTGCCTTTTACCACATGTAACTGCCATGAGAGTCCACAGAACAATCCATCTCATTGGATTCCAAGCAAAGGCTAAAAAAGTCTCGTTATGCAAATATACCACTAGACTCTAAATCAGGCAGCATCCATCTCGCTATTCATCCTTATCATAAAATTCATAACATCCACAACCAACAAAACTCAAGCACCATTGCCACTCCATAATCACAGATTTATTAATGTTGATCATGTCCTTTCCTATTTGTATGGTTGAAACAATCAGTTAACGATGAAAGGCCAAATGAAGAGATGACATAAGTCCTCTGAGTGTTGAGATTTAAAAGATCATTCAGTGGACCACATGCGAAAGAAACTAATCAAGCAAGTGCAGTAAATGCGACCCCTATTCAAATTTGTGCAATCCAGTAGAAACATGATACGCATGGGCCCAAGTCCTTTTTTTTTTTTTTTTTTTTTGTCGAATGGCCTAATTCTCAAGCACTAATTTTTACTCTATATCCGTAGAACCGAGCTTTTTTTTTTGTCCAAAAACTCTAACTTTGAAACCAAATCTGGGTCCATGTTATCTGTTCAATATTGCCGTTAAAAATGATGTGTCAATTCCATACGAATATTTCTCTCTTTCTCCGTTGATGACGTGGAATTTCAGCTCAATTAAATAATTTCTATTAAAAAAAACCTTATTTTTTTTCTATTTCCTTATTTTCGTCTTCTTCTTCATCTTTCGTCGCAACCTCAATGAAGGGAGGTGCTTGAGCTAAAATCCGAGTCGCTCGATCTCAGATTTGACTCGCGCGGTCTCAGATGTGAGTCGCATGACCTCTCAAATACGAGGTTGCGCACCTCAATCGCAGGTGGCAAACTCCATTAATGGAGGTCAACCATAGGGCTCAGAGTGAAGGAAACGATCTGGGCCCTCGCGGCCACGGTGGATTTAGGGAAAGATTTGGGCTCGTTTCGTCATCGTCCGGCCGGGAAACGATCTTCCATTGATGTGGCGTTGTTTGCAGTGATTCTTTGCTGAATTGAATAGATATGGGTATGGGTTGCATTTGTTCTGAGCTCAAGCACCTCCCTTCACGGAGGTTGGGAGGAAAGACGAAGAAGAAAACGAAAATAAGAAGATCAAAAAAAAAATGTTTTTTTAAGAAATTATTTAATTGAGCCGAAATTCCACATCATCAATGCAGAAAGAGAGAAATATACACGTGGAATTGACACATCAAATTTTTTAACGGCAATATTGGATGGAAAAAGGGGGGGCCAGATTTGGGTATAAAGTAAGAATTGATAATTTTTATGAGACAAAAAAAAAAAAATTCAGACCAAATTTGGATATAGAAAGTTTAAGTTTGTGCTTTTGAAAAGAATTGGGTCCACATAAATGAGGAAAAGAAATGCTGCATAAGAACATCCTAATTTGGCAATCATTTGTACCGTCGTAGCTATTGAGTCATGAGGTAGCCTTATGGAGCAGCATTGTGATGGTTCATTGATTTCTATCGGTTTTCCAAATTTGCGATTTGTCTCTCGACTCATTAGCAATTATGGGCTTCACATCGGCCATGCCCTCATTGTTCTGTAGAGCTCAAAAAGAGAGGATATCATTAAAGGATGTCCAATGAACATGCACATACGAGTGCAATTACTACATCATTCAAGCAAAACACGGTAAGCAACAAAAAAAGCTCCTTAAAAACATTTGACTACCTAAGGCAAGAACGATACCACTTACCATACCAACCATTGCTGCCACTGGAGCACATCTATCACCCGGGCTTGCCCCAACAAAAGTAGCATTACCAGAACCAAGTGTTGCGGTTGCCGGAAGCTGCATAAGATTCAAGACATTTAGCAAGCTCATCTCTATGAAGTCAGTGTACCCTTGAAAAAGCTTACCTTCATAAGAGGTCCAGGAGTGATTCTAGAAGCATCAAAAGGCCGATTGTCCACTGTCCGTAGCAGCCTAATCCCATCAGCATTTGCTAAAATTTTGATAGTATCGACGCTTGTTGAGACGGCTAATAGATTTCCTTCCTTGTTAAATCTAATACAAGGTGAAGCCTGCAAATTTAAGGAGTGAGTTTAATAGAAAGTTTCGGTTAATTCAGTCAGAATAAATTAACAATGAATTACCGGTAATCCACCCTCAGCATCGGTACTTGTCAGTAGATTATTATTATCCATATGCCAAAATTTGACCATGAACTCGTCACCAGCAGCCAAAAATCCTTTTTTGGTGGTATCAAACTGCACAACCCCACCAGATCTCTTTCCAAGTCCGTGATACGTACGGTTGATAGCCCCTTCACTTTCATTCCATTCAACCAAGTATGACTCTCCTTCTTTATTGGTTCCAGACGAGAACAACCTATAGCCAAATAAAATCGCTAAATTAGGTTATTTCAGTCAGAAAGAATGACACAGTATGAAATCAAGCTTGAAATGCAATGCTGATGGTCTTAACCTTGTTCCATCGACGCTGTATGCGATCTTGGTAGAAGAGGGACCCGGTGCATCATAGTCAACTATTGACACCTTGTTGTCATCAAGCCAAGCCTTAATTTTCCCATCTGCTGCTGTTGAGAAGATGAACTACACGAAAAAAAATTGTATAACACATTTCAACAACATATATGCCAGGATAGAGCACATCCACTTAAAACTCTAATTATGATAACATAGCATCCTAGAATGATGGGTTATAATAAAATCTCTTTGTAATAGAGTGCACACAACCATAATTGTTTAAAAAATTTAAAACGAAGAAAATAACATCGCCAATTGCTGCTCCTCTCATACACAGTAAACAACCTTCTATTATAAATTTAATTAATCATAACTGGAGGAGAAATCTAAGGGAGAACAAATGATGGAAGCAGAAGAATTTTCCTTCTTAACACATAATTCAGCAGAAAGTTCATTATTGTGAAGACCTTTATGCAATTGTTAATGCCTAATAGCATTGCTCGAAAGAATGAAATTTGCAGGTTGATCTTTAGACCATGTCATCATTTTTAAGAAGCACATTCTAATCAAGACAGTTTAAAAGTGGGAAGACTTGAAAACCCTTGAAATGAACAAGGTCCATTAAAACACATATTCACACTTCTCATACAAATTGAACCAAATTTTTTCACCTAACCGAGTTTTAGCAAACAGAAGTCCAGTGAATAGTCAAGGGTACATGCCGATTGGTCGTGCTTTCAGTGTGTCCTTGTTAGTACACAAAATAACCAGGTACCTGAACATTTTCTTTGCGGTGTGGACATATGGAATATACGGGTGCTTCATGACCCTCGAAACTCTGTTGCATAGCCCCGGTCCTGCATCCCATACCTGCATAATTACTAGCTTGGTTAAAAGGAATCAAACAGCACAACACTATAACACTGAGGAAAACAATCAGAATATACCTTGATCAACCTGTCCTCTCCAGAGGTCACAACACATAAGCTGTTCGTTTAAATATGAAAAGGCAAGATCATTAACACTTCCAACATGAGCCTCAATCTATATCAGACAATAGGTTAGAGTCAAAATCAATGAACTCACATTTAGGTGGCAATTGTCAGCAGAACAAAGAAGAATAATTTTTTTTTTTTTTGGGTAAGGTAGGAGGATTATATACTTTTCAATTCACAAGATACAGCAGAAAAGCCATACACAAAAACCTCAGACCTAACGCAACACGGTGTTGCGATAGTTGCAAAGGTGTAGCGGATGACTAAAAGTGGGCACTAAAGATGAATTTTTTTTTTGGATGCTAAAGAAGAATAATTTTTCTCTCCATGTTTAACAACAAACCTCAAGGTGGTTTCTTATGTCATCACCACCGTGGTATGAGTATACATGCACCATTTGTTTGGAATAAGCAACTCCTAAGGAGAACACCACAAATCATCAGTAATAGCAGCATATGAGCACTTCTTCCAGAAAATATTGCAATGAAGTCTGGTTCTCGGCGCTTTAGTTTTTTCATCAATTTGCAAGTATATATTGCCTAATTTAGGAGTTGACATACAAGTAGAGGTGACTTCTGCACATACCAAAAAATTTTCCATCGGCACTCCACATTACACGGTTAACTGATGCTGTATAATCATTGGCCAGAGAAGCCTACAAAGAATCAAAACCCATAATCACATTGCCAAAAACAAGATACTATGATTTATTTAGAATTGAACTTCTTTACCTGCAGCGCCATTGAACATGTTCCCAGATCCCAAACCTTGAATTTTTTCACAGCAATCCTTGCACTGCTGCCTACTTCCCATACCATGACATCGCCCACATTTGTTCCCACTAAAAATTATTGAAATAGAAAATTTGAAGAATCGGATCCCATGATTTCAAATAGCTGAAGCTACTTTGTCAAAAGGACAACAAAAAGCAATCTTCCATGAACCAAAGCATAGACTTATGGCCTACAACGGGAACAAGTATCTCCAACCAAAGAAAAGAACAAAACATGTTCTTCATAGAGTAAGAAAGATATGCTAACCGAGCAGCAAAATTTGTTGCCTTTGGATGGAAATCCATACTCTTAACAGTGAACTGGACTTAGGGTAATGACTACATTTCTAGGCAAGTCATCTGAAGAAATTCGACCGAGGCTCTGGCGGTTGTATGTGACAGGCAGAATATTTACCGGCAAATTATTTACCTAATAGGAGGTCATAAAGATTACAAAACCAGTGAGTCATATATAAAATTAATCAAAACCACGGCACTCAAAAGATGCAAAACTCATATGAGAGCCCCTATTTACTAGCATACATAAGCACAATGCATGCATGATTGGAGAAGATGTAATTCATACCAACCCCAATTCGCACTCCTTATTAATGCTGCCAATATTTGACATAGACCATTTGCACGACAATTCCAAGCACAAAAAAAACACAGACACAGCCCAATATGACCCATCACAATACGTTTAACCAGTTTCTTGACTAGATATTTACATGTTTTCGACCAATGGTTTGACATGTCTAATAGAAGTCATGATGAATTGACACAATCACAAACACAATTAAGACAAGCGGACACGAATTGACAACCATAGCCCTTTTGCTCCTTTCTCTCTCCATCAGACTTTCTTGTAATCCTTCCCATCCTCAATTATTTCATTAGGTTATCATCATAGTAGTTGTGGGTATTCAGAAACCTCAAAACTAAAAGTTTCTCAGAAGATTCACCATGCATGATCATATGCCACAATAGCACCGGGTTAGAGCACTTTCAGAAGGTTTTCGTTCAATGGCATGCACACAAAAAGATAATTAAGAAAGAGAAATACAAAAGACGAGGCAATGTATTCCAGCTCCACCTTATAATTCAGGAAGACTGGAAATCCCTACTTTCATGAACAGAAGACTTAAAATAGCGAGAAGTACATGTAACAAGTCTGAGGAGATCTAGTTACGAATGTTGAGAAAAGCATTCCATACATAACAGATAATTGATCACCAAGTAAAATACTTCTCTTTGTAGATGGAACCATCCATTAATAACTGAAGAACAATAAAGAAAAAGTAAGACGAAATAAGTACTTCATCTGAGATTCCAAAAGGTCTTGGTCTCTTCAAAACATGTTCAGAATCTGCTGTTTGGTAGTCCATGGCTGAGTTGTTGGCAGGAGGAGTCCTGGGACGCTTTAAGAGAACTGTATCGCAAGACAAAAAGTAAATAGAATGCCAAACTAACAGCTTGAACTTGTGGAAAGTACAAAATCAAGTTTCACAGCTTTTCCACAACGTGTTATAGAAAGGTCTGGGAGACATTCAAACCAATTAGAAAGAGTGAGTTTCTTAAGAAAGGTTAGTTGGGAAAGATTTGGCAATTGTAGGATCTGGCAGGTGATACCTAGAGCTAGTACGCGAGAGCGCAGATTCGAGCATTTTTTAAGCTTGTCTAAATCAAGATTTGTCCAGCGAAACCAGTTCGCCTGGTCCTTTCGGATTTTTTTTCCTCCTGAAGCTTTCAACTCTTGGAGTTCTGCCAATATTCCCCTGTCATTGAGTAATTCTATCATTGGAGTTCCACTAATGTCCAAGATCCTCAAATTCTGTATATTCGGAGATAATTCCATAATCGCTGTAGATTTTAAATGCAGCTCAGTCAATGATGCCAACTTTCCGAATTCGGAATTTAATCCCTAGTGACATCCCGATTTAAAAAGCAGCTGCAAAGACACAATGATTGGTAAAGTTGAGCAAGTTTACTACATCCCCTTAGTAAGGAGAGAGCGGAGATGTTAGATGGCCTATGGAGCTTGATATGTGGGCTAATGATGTACAATAAGAGGCATCAAGAGTCTTGAGCTTCTTTAGAGAACCAATGAATTCAGATAATACTTCCAATGAAGATTTTAAAGATTAAGCAATGCAAAGACGAGAGAGCCTATGGTGTCCGGAAGTTGAGCACTGCATCCCCTTAGGTCAAGGAGAGATGAGATGTTAGATGGCCTATGGAGCTTGATATGTGGGCTAATGATGCAGAATAAGAGGCATCAAGAGTCCTGTAACTTCCAATGCTGAAGATTTTAAATAAGCTCAATCAATGATTCTAACTTTCCGATCAAAGGGATTTTTCTCAACGAGTGGCATTATCTCGCACATAAAGCTTTGCAAAGACACGAGAGAGCCTATGGAGTCTGGAAGTTGAGCAAGTTTCTTGCAGCCTCTTAGGTCAAGAAGAGACAGAGATGCTAGATGGCCTATGGAGCTTGGTATGCGGGCTAATGATGCACAATAGGAGGCATCAAGAGTCTTGAGCTTCTTTAGAGAACCAATGAATTCAGGTAATTCTTCAAATGCTGTAGATTTTAAACGCAGCTCAGTCAATGATTCCAACTTTCCGATGGAGTCTGGGATTTCTCTCAACGAGTGGCATCCCGATAATAATAAGCATTGCAAAGTCTCGAGAGAGCCTATGGAGTCCGGAAGTTGAGCAAGTTTATTGCATCCTCTTAGGTCAAGGAGAGACAGAGATGCTAGATGGCCTATGGAGCTTGGTATGCGGGCTAATGATGCACAATAGGAGGCATCAAGAGTCTTGAGCTTCTTTAGAGAACCAATGAATTCAGGTAATTCTTCAAATGCTGTAGATTTTAAACGCAGCTCAATCAATGATTCCAACTTTCCGATGGAGTCCGGGATTTCTCTCAACGAGTGACATTCGATAATAATAAGCATTGCAAAGACACGAGAGAGCCTATGGAGTCTGGAAGTTGAGCAAGTTTATTGCATCCCCTTAGGTCAAGGAGAGACAGAGATGCTAGATGGCCTATGGAGCTTGATATGCGGGCTAATGATGCACAATAAGAGGCATTAAGAGTCTTGAGCTTCTTTAGAGAACCAATGAATTTAGGTAATACTTCCAATGTTGAAGAATTTTAAATGCAGAATAGTCAATGATTCTAACTTTCCGATCGAGTGCGGGATTTTTCTCAACGAGTGGCATTCGATAATAATAAGCACTCCAAAGACACGAGAGAGCCTATGGTGTCCGGAAGTTGAGCAAGTTTTGTGCATCTTGTTAGGTTAAGGAGAGACAGAGATGCTAAATGGCCTATGGAGCTGGGTATGCGGGCTAATGATGCACAATAAGAAGCATCAAGAGTCTTGAGCTCCTTTATAGAACCAATTGATTCAGGTAATTCTTCAATTCCTGTCCTTGATAGGTACAAGCTGAGTTAACGACACAAGAGAGCCTAAGGATTCGGAAGTCGAGCAAGTAGTCCACAATTTGAGGCATCTAGAGTCTCCAGCTTCATCAAACAACCTCTCGAAATAGGAATCTCTCGTATATTAGTGTCATTTATGAGAAGCTCCCTCAATTCTTCTAATCTACCTACTCTTATCGGTAGCTCCTTCAGTTTTGAACAACTCCTAACATTCAAGGAGATGAGGGTCTTAATGTCATCTACAGAAGGATGAATGTCCTCCAGATCCTCACAGTTTGCAAGAATCAAAATCTCCAAACACCTCAAAGCGGACAAGTCGGGAGTTGTTCTCAAAGCACAACCCGTGAGGTTGAGAACTTTGAGTTTAGTTGCCATCTGAAAGAAAGAAAGGATACCTCTGTGAGATTGGATAAAAAAAAACCTATGCTTCCTTGCTCCTTCACAGCCATCTTTATATAATTTTAATTGTTTCTTTTTAGTAGTGTTTTGGCTACACGAACATATAATTTTTTTAAGCATATCATTGCAAAGAGAATGTTGGGATGTATAAGTGCTAACTACAATTATTTGCAAATAACATATTTAGTTTTTGAAGTTATGGTGATGCTGTTATTTATTGATTAGAGATACGCAAATTTTATAATTAAAAATAAATGGCTACTTTATTTATGAAAAACAATTTTTAAATGCTATATGTACAAGATGTAAAAAAATGTTATATTAAAATATTAAAATGCCGTTGGAAGGATAATTTTATGACTCATATAACGTTAATACTTTATAATAGTGTTGTACAGTGACTTCAACAATGAACAATTATAATGAATAATTATTGTGTGCCATCACAAATTCACAAATTATTTTCATTACTCTAAAGTAAAAATGAATTTAGAATTTTAGTATGTATGTAAAACGCAAGTGACCGTGAGGAAGTTTTTGTTTCTCCATCAAAGAAGATCCCTATAATATAACAGCAATTACTAAACATATTTTTGAATAGGGAGAAATTAACTAGAAGCCAAACCATTTAGATTAAACTTAAGATAGTCACGGTATTGTAATTATATTTTTTATATTTATTAATTACTATAGTTAAAAAAGTGTTTTTTTAGTATGTATAATGGTAAGCATGACTGGTTGTTAAGATATTAAGGGGCAGAAGCTTACGGCATATTTAAGTGTTTAAAATTCCTCTTATGCTTCGAGGAAAATCCATAATATGAGGAAGGACTTTCAAAAGAAAGAAAGGAGAACTTGGTGCAATTGGACCCATCGACAACATGTGATTATTTATAAGAGATATGCCTTCTTTAGATCTTACCTTTAGTAGACCCCATCCTCCCCAATCCTTCGAAATCCGATTCCACGACAAATCGAGCACAATTAATTTCTTCGGATGAAAGTTGGCCGCTTCAAAATCAGACGGACAATTCTTCCATTCGAGCCATCTTAACTGAGGAAGCAAGTTCTGAAAATCTCCAGTGAGATTTGCATTGTTCACTTGAAAGAACCTCAAGTTGGTCAATTCTTTAAATTTTTCAGCTGTGTAGGCTGTGTAGCTTCCTCCCAAATCAAAAAATATGTGGAAGACAAAGGGCCTCAATCTTACTATTGCCCTACAATTAGGAAATAATGTAGATCATAGTATCGAATGATGGGATGAGACCAATTGTATGGAAGAAAAGATGTATCGATTTTAAATTTGATGTTATACTATTATGATGTAGGCTTCTCACCTTCGACATCATGACATGATAGGTTGCGTTTGCATATTATTTATCTAATCTATGTAAAAATGTGAAGCTCAAAAGGGGTTCCCCAAATTTCTTTCTTCCAATTATGCCCTTCACAATTTGCACCTTTCAAAATTACAATAAAAAGCCTCTCTTCATGCACACACTCTTCAAATACATCTATCAAATCTCATGCCCTTTATCTGGGAAACAATTTTATACGTGAAACAACACAACTCTTACGGTTCAAATACACCTATCAAACTTGCCATCAAAACATGTATCAATACTAAAGAATTCCAATTGTAGAACCCCTCTTTTTCTTATGTACCTTGTTTGCAATTCTCCAATAGCAAAATGAAAACAAGAATTCCATCCCAAGAAGTAAGTACGTGTTTTACATTCTTTTCTTATCATGTGTTTCTTCAATGAGTGTTTTTCATTGTATGTTAGATTGAAATTTTTACTTCTCTTTTTATTACTACATATGCTTGATGCTATCTTTTCATTTTGTGTTGATTTTGTTAAAGAGAAATAGCAGTCCTCTAATTTTTTTATCAATTTGCCCATAGATTAATAAGATCTTGCTAACAAACAGATTGGACATGAAGATTGATTGTACTATGTTAATATTACTTATGTGTAAGCATAAGGTTGTGATGTTGCTTAGTTTTATTATTAATTGACATTCTTTTATAAATTTCATAAAAAGTTGTAAGTGTAAAGTTATTTTATCACTCATTTGTAAATTTCGATGGTTTCTATATATAAAAAAAAAAGGTCATGTATGTATCGTTAAAATATTCAACTTTCAAGTTTAATAAGTAATATGTTAAAAATGTTTGTTTTGATAATGCTTCACCATTAAAATTTTTATAATTATGGGATTGAAGATGTATGGTTGTCAAAATATGTTTTGTTAAAAATACATGGTTCTCAAATTAAATATTGAAGTATAGTTAAAAACATATCATTGCAAATATATATTCTTATAGCAGTATAATGTAACGTTGTAAAAAAAAATCTACAATTTCACCTCTAAAAAGAATTCTTGTATACACTTTTCCGGGAAATCTTGACTTGGGAATCAACTTTCACATATGTCTATGTATACATAGATATCGTAATAACTATTTTTTCATTAAATTATCGGGACCGTGAATATTTGTTGGGAAGTGTTCATTACTCTTCTAAACGAAGTTATCTAGTTTTGTGGTGTATATTCTTGACCATGCACTATATTTTGAATGATAAAAATAAGATCTCAAAATAATATATTGCTAATATAATTTACTTCATCAAAATAGTACGGCAATTTTAGAAAACTTAGATAAGTAAAGCTTCCATCCATACTCTCATTAACGAACACATCTATTCAAACTATTACATTTAAAGATGCATCACTTTTCAAATTTTTTAATGGTGAGTTAGGCTCCATTTATTTTTGATACGGTTCGTTTGTTATTCTACTAAAATTTCTCTTATTTCTCGAATTCAAAACAGAAGTACCCTTCGATTAGTGTCATTGACTTTATTATTGCATGAAAAGACATTTCTCTTCAAAAAATGACATTTAACAAATAGTACATTATTCATATATTTTGCTGAATAGATACCTCTCTTGGAAGTTACATGCTTGGACCAGACACTCCTCTTTGCACTTTCAGTGGCATATTTGTAGATGACTTTATTAACGGTACATGTATTTTTGTTGAAGTCTTTTACATTTTTCTTTTGTTGTTACCAAACGTTTGAGGAACTCAAACTCAATTTTTGTTTTAGGTGATGAAATGCACATTGAGCACAAATTATGAGACTCATAATATCGATTTGTTTGATGGTTTGAATTTTTCCTTCAAAATTTTTTTTGTATATTCATTGTATTTTTGTCAATGGCTTCATTAGATACGCTTTTTTTTTAGTTCTAAGCAAGATCTGTTCAATTGACTACATTTTCATTTGTGCAAAAAAATGCTCACTGAAAAGCGTCGGTGGAGTGCTTTTCGATAATCTTGTTACTTTATTATATTTTGCATCTCGATGTTCAAATTTATTGTTTTATTAATTAAATATACTCATGACATTTGCAAATGCTTGTCTGATGCTTGTACAAATCACCCATATGTCATAGTTGCTTTTAGTTGCGAACCTTTTAACTTTCATGTTAATAATGAAAATTAATCATCACGCAATATTTGAAACCATATTTATTTAAATGACAACAAAATTTTAACTTAAGAATATTGGTTTGTGGCATTCCTTTGAATTTAATCACTTTTTGCTGATATTATGCATATTAATCTTATTAATAAAATTTGATCTGTCACTTTTTCACCAATAAATATTCCAACGTAAAATATATGCGACAATCAATATACTTCATATTTACATCTAATAAAAAAAATGTTAATTTGACTCAATATAACTATTACAAAGTGACGAGAGCTATTTCCAATTGTGCATTTAACCATATCAGAATATAATGATGTTATTAACTGTTATTATGTGAATATATGGTTCTAAAACTTATATGCATTTTAGGGAAATTCTCATTATTCTTCTAAAACAAAGTCATTTAGCTTTGTGGTCTATTCTTGACCATACACTATTCTTTTTAATGTTAAAAATAGTATATTCAAAATAATGTATTGGCAACGTTATTTACTTAATCAAAAATAGTACGTTTGTTCTAGGTATTGAAGATAACAGAGCTTTTATGTTTTTTTTTTTTTTTGGTAAGGACAATAGAGCTTCTATCCATGCTCTCATTGAAGAACAACCTCTATTCAAAACAGTGCATCTAAATATGCATCACTTTTCACATTTTTAATGATAAGTTAGATTTCATTGATTCTTCACACAGTTCTTGTGTTATGCTACCTACAATTATCTTCTTCCTCAAATTCGACACAGAAGTACCCCATGGATTAGTGTAATTTACTTTAGGATTAATACTACTAAAAACCCTAAGCTGGTACATATGTAATAAATTTACCCTAAACTAATTTTTTGACTACCAAAAACCCCAAACCTATAAACCTGTGATAAATTTACCCTCCGTTAGTTTCCATTAAATTTAATAGTCAAATTGCTAAGTTTGATAACACATGATAGTTGACGGGTATACTAGTTTGGGGTTTACCACTGTTTTGTCACGAACTGCTTTTGTCATGAGTTTACCAATTTGTGATTTTTCATGATATTAATCTAATTTAACAGAGGGTAAATTTGTCACAAGTGTACTGGTTTGAGATTTTTATGGTCAAAAAATTAGTTTTAGATAAATTTATCACAGGTGTACCAATTTTGGATTTTTTTTCGTTGTCAAAAAATTAGTTTTTGGTTAAATTGTCATATGTATACCAGTTTGAAATTTTCATGATATTAACCGTCTACTTTATTATTGCATGAAAAGACATTTCTCTTCTAAAAAGTGACATTTGACAAATAGTTCATTATTCATATTTCCTCTCTTGGAAGTAATATGCTCGGACCAGACAGTTTTCTTTGCAGTTTGAGTGGCATAGTTGCTAGTACATATATTATGTTTAGTTCCTCTGTTTCTCTCTTACCTCTGAGTGATATTAATCTTTTATTTTTATTTACTTCTTTTATGTTTACATTAACAGACACTTCGTTTCTAGAAAGTAAGTTTGAATAGGCGAATTCCTCCACATTTTTTTAGTAATAATATAGAAGGTATTTGTTTTTGAAATAGTACGTTTATTATGTGATTTGCAAGTCCTTTTCTTTCTCCAATTAGACCTATTGCATGACCATATTAAATTTTAATAGACTCAACTTCACGTGTATACTAAAATTCTCTCGGGATATCATAAATCCTTGGAGCTATGTCATTACTTATAACTCATCAATTTTCTGGCGACCTAAAATAAAGGAAAACTGCCTCCTTTTTTTTTTTTTTGGGTCGAAAAGAACTGCCTCTGTTCACATGCAACGCATTTGTAATCTTTTTTTTTTTTTTTTTTGCAATGTAATCTTTACCAATAAAATTTAGAGATTTTTCCAGTTTGCATCCATCATGAATAACCTTCCCATATTTATTCTTAAAATTGACTGACCTTCCACATTGTGTCCCGATCGACACATTACGTAACTATTCGTTGATATTCCTTAGTTACTTACATTAGTCTTCCACTTCTTTGGTTTATTTCTTAATAACACGTGCTTCTTTATGCAACTTCTTTTTCTTTTCTTTTTGCTGGGTGATAACTTTTTTTTATATTACGTCTTCTTCTTATATTGCATGGACAGAATGCTTAGATTCTCTACTTTTCAATTGTAGTAGATCGTAGGGGGGTCAATGGTAGATAGGTTCGGGTTTGTTTTCAAAAACCGAAACCGAACCGAATTGAATCGTTTGGGTGTGCATTAGATTTGAACCAAATCGCGACCGAACCAAATATAATACTAACTAAAGACCCGGTTCAGTTCGGTTTTTCGATTTTTTTTTTTTGTAATATTAAGAAGATGGATGGGGAGAGAGATTGTGTTTTTGGAGTTTTGTTGTTGCATTGGAGTTACCAAAAGGAAAGTATCCTCATCACAATTCTACCGGATGGATATATATATATATATATATATATATATATATATATATATATATATATCAATCATCAATAACCAAGAAATTGATCCTCAATTAATTCATAAAACCAGGCAAGAATAAAAATTAATCGGAAGAGCTCTTTTGTTGGTGGAATCAGTAAGTTTTGGGGACTCTGAACTAGCAATAATTTTTATCCCAAACAAGAAAGAGAAGACGGACTCACATTCACTAATTAAGACAAGTAGAGAAAACGCTTACCTTATTGCCATCAAGCACATATTGGACTTCCTCTTCATGCCATAATCTACTACGCTCTTGAGGCTCCATTAGATTCTCTAGACGAACAATTTCCCTCCCAAGATCTCTTAGCTGATCATGCATCATTAACATGCCGTCTCTATCAACTTTAATTAGGGACATATTCTTCAATACTTCAATCCCATTCTCCGGAAAAAAGCCACAAGCATCCCACATATAAGTCGGATTTTGTTGAGATTCTCCAATGAAAAAACATGCAATATCCAAAAATATTTGTTTCTCTCGATGATCTAATGCTTCAGTAACTTATCCTCAACGTCCCTTGCACTTCCTTAGCAGGCACTTCCTCTAGTTTCTTTAATGTATCTTTCCAAACTTTTATTGTCTTTTCGCTTAATAATGAAGCTATAACTTCAAGAGCTAAGGGAAGCCCCCCAGTAGTAGATACAACAGCAAGAGAGATGTCCTTATAATCACTCGGGGCGATTCCTTTCGAAATGCATGTCTACTAAATAAAATCAATGATTGATGCAAGGGCAACTCGTTGAGTTGATACTTGTAGTTTGCTCTAGCCTTGTCGAGAATACTCTTGTTTCTAGTTGTTATAATGATTATACTTCCAACTTTAAACCAACTATTGTCTCCAACCAAAGCATTCAAGTGAGAATTATTGTCCAAATCATCAAGAATAATTAGGACTTTCTTACTTGTTAATCGAGATTTAAGGATACCAATTCCGTCGTCAACATTGGACACATCACACAATTCTCCTATTATGTCAGTAATGAGCTTCTTTTGTAAGTATTCAATACCCTTGCACTTAGACGTTTCTCGAATATCTGCCACGAAGCTACGATACTCATAATGAGTAGAAAGTTTGTTATATAACACCTTTGCAAGAGTTGTCTTACCGATGCCGCCCATTCCATAGATTCCGATAATCCTTGTATCACTGAATTTAGCATCTATGAAGCTCATAATATGTTCCACACAATCATCAATGCCCACCAACTGTTCGGGAACATTTAGCAAAAATAGCCTTTTTAACTCGCTCATAACTTTTCTGACAACCATTTTAACTAATACTGCTTCATGCCTGCAAATAACAATACAGATTTCAATATATGATGGCAATATTTATATTCTTTTTGAAGATCTAGTTATGAGAAAGTAAACAATTTTGTAGTGGAGAATAATGTACCCGTTGCTAGTTTTTTTCTGATTCCCATCCTTTCAAGGAAGTGACTTCTTTGAGCGCTTCTTCCCATTCCTTCACAACCATTTGGTCCAAATCCTTTTTATGTGCATTGATAGCATCTCCCAATCTTCCTGTAAGATGCCGCACTTGCGAGGGTTCCACTTTGTAAAATATGGGCAACACTATTTGCCCTCCGTTTCTCTTGCACTTCAACATATGAGCCAGCTCGCGAAGGCACCATTTGCTAGAAGTGTAGTCCTCTGAGATAATCGGGATTGAGATCTTAGATTGCGTAATACTATGGAAAAGCTCTGGACCAATCTCCTCACCAACACGGAGCTCATTGTCATCTCTGAACACGTGAATTCCTGCATCAACAAGGCTAGTATAAAGATAATCAGTAAAGCCTTTGCGAGTGTCTTTCCCTCTAAAACTCAAGAACACTTCGTAATCATTTCCTTCCGTCTTTTTAGTTCTGCCTTCATAATCACCTACAGGTGGAGATGCCGATGAGGAAGAAGCCGAAGAATTCGGTTTATCTGAATGAGTGGGTTTATTTCTTTCCATCTCGAGAGAATTGGGAGAGCACAGCCTACAAAGGCAGTAAAAGAGGTTGAGGAAGACACCCCACATATCGGATCTTTTAGGTTCCGCCTTCGTAATCACCTACAAAGGCAGTAAAAGAGATTGATGGAGCAGAGCCTCAAAGGAAAGCAGGAAACAGAGAAGAGAAAATATGGAATCCCAGATCCGGGAATTTCAGAAATGTCTGTCAGAACTCAATTCGTAGCTACATTCAATCAAAAATAAAGTGTGATTGACCAAATAGGAGATTGATCGAGCAGAGCCTTGAAGAAAAGCTGGATTTCACAGTTCAGATATTGGAATGCAGAAATATCTCTAAGAACTCAATTTGGAACTCATCGGAAGTAGATGGAACAATCAAAGCAGGAAACAGAGAAGAGAGAAGAGAGGAGAAGAGCAAGGAGGTGATCGATTACCTGAGGAGTGATCCACCCACTGCTGTAATGGACAAGTATTGCACGCGCAACTTTTGTTTTCTCGTTTTTCCAGTAATTTTTTGTCTGTTATGGCGAAGGCTTCATGGATTGATATACTTGGCCGGTTCCACAAAAAATAAAAAAAATATAGTTCGTTCGACAACACTCAAGCGCAAGTTTGGTTTTGTCGGTTTTATCGGTCAGTAATTTTTTGGATGGAGCATTTGTCGCTGTCTTTCTCGTCATAATCATCCGTATAAGGCTATATTCAGTGTTACACTTAATATCTTAGCCATATGTCTGTGTCATAAAATCTATGTATCTCTGATGAAGGTATTGCAAATGAAGCAATCTTAAGGTATTGTGCAAGTTTTTAGCCATTTTGCTTTGTTGGCAATGTAAGAGGTGTTCTCTCTCTTAATATTCGTGATCCAATAAATATATTTTCCTCCTCATATTAATGAAAAAAAAAACAGAGAAGAAAACTAACGACCAATACTCGTTAAAGTTGTTTGTGATTAGTGATTAAATGTTATGAACCAACTAAACATGATGACTTTGATCAATTATATCGTGATATAATATTGCATCATAACCATTTTTTTTTCTTTTTATTTCCTGAGTAGAATTTACTTTGTGTAGAACCTAAGCTGGTGTTTTGATTCAAAGCGAGCACGACTTTGACTTGACTTGCCTTTTCTACAAATAAAGAAATAGACAAGAAAACAAAAGAGCAATCATTGCACGCGTAATTTCTACAGCATTAGACGGAAGGTGCGTGGAACTTACAAGGGTGCTTCTTGACTTGACTTGCCTTTTCTATTTAATACTCCCATGCTCATGGTGCTACTATACACGAGTCAATCACAAAGACATATTATGACATAAATCTCAGCAAGACACTTTGTTGTTAAGACATTTGAATAAGGAAAGTTTATTTATTTTCAATCCAAAATCTACTTTCTTTTTCTTTAAAAAGGATTCCTCCAAAAAGCATGTAATGCTAAGTTGCCATACAACGGTGGGTAACTATTTGCGTGTAATTTTCGCGGCATTATGTAGAAGGTGCGCGTACTTTTTGACTTGACTTGCTTTTTCTGTTAATAGAGGAAAATAGAAACGAAAACCAACGATCAATTTCTGATGCCCCACCAACTATTTTAATCAAAAAGCAGATTACGATAACCCCTACTTTCTCTCTCTATTTGCACGGATGGATGTGTAGGGTCAATATCTAATCGGACTTAATATCATGAAGGTCCCTTAGCCTAATGATCACGGCTGCGTATTGGCATATAGTTGTGAAGAGGAGACCTATTTTATTAGAAAATCAGAGGACGACCACCAAATTCATGCATGGAGTCACATCGCTACATGTTTTTGTAAGATCGATTGAAGATTCAATGCAGACATTTTACCAAAGGCTGGGATGGGGTGAGACTCTATATCCCAAATTTGAATGGAGCTACAAGCATATTAGCACATTAAATATATTAACAAGTTTGAAAAATCTACAATATACGGATATTGGATTATTGAGGCAATTAAAAATCGATTGATAGTATATATGGGAAGGTTTGTTTGTCCTTACTTGGGCAAGTTGGACGATTATGATGATTGTATTTGCACAATCAATAACTGACTAAGTTGAGGCATTATACTAAATCCATCTCATTACGTAAACGAGATGATTCAGTTCGATCCTCTTTTTTCCTTTTCACGTACTCCTCCTCCCAAGTGGGTGGAATCGCAAGTTCATATTTGGGAATATATGTTAAGGCCATACCATCTCCGCACAAACCTTAAATTATCAAAACTTTGTAATAGGCATCTTGCGATAACAAGTGAAAAATGAAATCCATAGATGTGAAACTTCTAGCAAGTGCGAAGCTTTAGATTGAAGTTTGAGATCCAGCACCCTTGGCTTGACTTGCTTTTTTATTAATAAAAGAAATAGAAAATAAAACCGACGACGAATACTCGTTAAAGTCGTTTGGTGTTATTGATTGGACATTATGAACCAACTATACGACAATATAAAGACTTAGACTTGTCTTATCTCTTAAATAGAGAAATGGAAAAGAAATCGAAAGGGCAATCAATGCACGCATAATTTCGACGGCATTTTGCAGAAGGTGCGCAGAACCATCCTATGCAGGTTCTTCTTGACTTGACTTGCTTTTTCCAGTAATAAGAGAAATAGAAAAGAAAAACATGACCGGTTGGATTATTATTTTCAATGCACAATTTCACTTTTTTTTCTATCAAAAGAGATTCCACTATAAAAGCAAATCCCAAAAATAGATCTCCCCAATTTTCAAATTTGATTTCTCCGTACCATATCAATACCTAAAGATTATCTAGTCATCACGCCATCACCCAAATCAATTTTACCTCACTCCTCAAATTATTTTTGTTTTTGACATTTTACATTAATTGTATGCTTTCAATGTTGCATTAATAATTTCTCAACTAACGGATTATTCCACTATCAAATAACTATTTAGGGATATTTTTTTTCCTTTTTATTTCATTTTTGTCAAACATTTTATTTCATGTTGACACTCTTTTTCCTTAACTTTTTAGTAAAGAATATCACTTATTCATTTAAAGGGGTTCGTCATTAGTGATCGGTATTATGAATCTATGACATGTATTGTTTTTTTACTGTAGAATCATCAGCAACTGCTTTTATTTTTTTTTTTTACTTTTAAGGAAAATGAGACATGATAATATGATGGACATTGTAGATCACGAAGATGGCTCTTTACTGGTTACATATTTCATTGTGGAAAAAATGAACAAGCATATGCATATAGTAAAGATTAGATAGCAAAGATAAAAAAATATATATAAAAACTTTAGGGAATAATATGAATGCAATTTTTTCACATTGTAAAGTGAATTTCTATTCGACCAAAAAAACAGTGAAATTGTTTTGCCAAATGGTGCATTCAATAATTGGTGGGCTTGCTTGATGGATAAATCCCTCCCAAAAAAAAAAAAAAAAAAAAAAAGAAATCCAAAATGTAATTAAGGCAAAAATGTTGGTATCATTTATGTTGTCTAGAGAAAAGATAAACGTTCGGCCAAAGTTCTTTGAGGATCAAGAAGAACTCTAGCAGCAAAGGATGGAATTAGTGAGGCCCTAGACTTTTTACTTGCATGGAAGGCAAAATATTTTGAGTGAATGAACCGAACTTCTATTATTAGAATGAATAATGAAAATTTGTCAACATAGGTAGGGTTTCCTCTTCATCCGGAAATATATGAATGAGGTAGTCATTTATTTATTTTAAAAATGTTCAAGCATTGAAAAATCGATCAGGGCTATATGTGCAAAGCCCATAATGCGCCATCCAACGGTCCAAGACGCATGCTGGACGGAAAGGACGAATACTGCACGCCTAATTTCCGCGGCATTATGTGGAAGGTGCGTATTCTCCACCAACTAATTTAATAAAAAGCAGATTGCGATAGTGTTTAATGATGATGGTATGGGTATTAGCATATACTTATGAAGAAGAGACCTATTTTATCAGAAATTTAGAAGACGACCATCAAATTCATGCGTAGAGCCACCTCGTTACATGTTGTTTAAGGTCAATTGAAGATTCGATGCGGACATTTTACCAAAGACTGGAATCGAGTGAGACTCTATAACCCGATTTGAATGGAGCTACGAGCATATTAGTACATTCAATATATTAACAGTTGCGGAGAATCTACAGTATATGGACATTGGATTATCAAGACAATAAAAAATCGATTTGATAGTAAATATGGAAAGGTTGTTTGTCCTTGCTTGGGCAAGTTGGACTATTATGACAATCTTGTTCGCACGATCAACAACTAATTGAATTACAGCCTTATGTTAAATCAATCTTATTATGCAAACTAGATGATTATGATCGACCGTTCTTTTTCCTTTTCACATATTCACAAAACATTATTGATGGGCCCTCCTGAGTGAGTTCATATTTGGAATAAATGTTAATCTGCACAAACCTTAACTAATCCAAACTTTGTGATTGACATCATGCGATAACATGTGAACAATGAAATCCATAGATCTGAAGCCTTGATTGCAGTGTGAGATACAGCACACCCAACTTGGCTTGTTAATAGGAAATTACGCTGCGCTGTGCGAAAGCTGCGACGCTGACGCTGGTGTTTCGATTCAAAGCGAGCACGACTTTGACTTGACTTGCGTTTTCTGTTTATAAGGAAATAGAAATGGATACCAAAGGGCAATCGTTGCACGCGTAATTTCCACAACATTCTGCGGAAGCTGCGCGGAACCATCCTATGCAGGTGCTTCTTGACTTGACTTGACTTTGCTTTTTCCATTAATAAGAGAAATAGAAAAGAAAACTAACTAGCCAAACTCCCATGCGCCCGGTGCTAATATACATGAGTTAATCACAAAAAAAAATCAAGAAAATTATCTAAAAAAAATACTAAATATGTTATATTTTTGCCAAATCAGTCTTAAACATTTCAATTTTGCCAATTAAATTTTAAACCTTTTTACTTTTTTTTCATTTGAGTGCATCCGCCAACTTTGACTTGAAATCACTAACGTGGATGCCGATTGTCCCACGTAACACGATCGGTGTAATTTTTAATAATTAATATTTTCGAATTTATTTATTATATCTTTTTTTTACCTATTTTTCTTCTCTATTTGGGGAGTACACCATCTCCGCACAAACCTTGAATAATCCAAACCTTGTGATTGACATCCTGCGATAACACGTAATTATTGAAATCCATAGA
The DNA here is from genome assembly GCA_024733475.1 of Syzygium grande. Classification (NCBI taxonomy): domain Eukaryota; kingdom Viridiplantae; phylum Streptophyta; class Magnoliopsida; order Myrtales; family Myrtaceae; genus Syzygium; species Syzygium grande. Next base: position 30,034,204 of record JAMXDD010000008.1, on the reverse strand, counting down.
TGCGAAACTTCTAGCAAGTGCATGTGAAGCTCTGATTGAAATTTGAGATTCAGGATACTTTTTTTTGAGGGAGTCAGAAGATCTAGCACGCTTGACCTGACTTGCTTTTTTATTAATAAAAGAAATAGAAAATAAAACCGACGACCAATACTCGTTAAAGTCGTTTGGCATTATCGATTGAACATTATGAACCAACTATACGACAATATAATGACTTAGACTTGCCTTTTCTCATAATAAGAGAAATAGAAAAGAAAACCAAAGGGCAATCAATGCACGCGTAATTTCCACGGCATTTTGCGGAAGGTGCGTGGAACCATCCCATGCCAGTGCATCTTGACTTGACTGGCCTTTTCCATTAATAAGAGAATTAGAAAAGAAAACTAACCTAGCAATGCAATAATCCCATGCTCCTGGTGCTAATATACATGAGTCAATCACAAAAACATCACTCGTTGGATTATTACTTTCCATGCACAATCTGACTTTTTTTTCAAAAGAGATTCATCTAGAAAACCAAATCTGAAAATAAATCTCCTCCGATTCTCAAAGTGGATTTCTCCTTACCATATCATCCCTAAAAGTTATCTAGTCATCACCACCTCACCCATGTCACTTTTTTATCTCACTCCTTCCATTATTTTGTTTTTGGCATTTTACATTAAATTTATACTTTCAATGTCATATTTAGAATTTCTCAACTAACGAGCTAGTCACAATAAAATAACTATTTAGCAATTTTTTTTTTTCCTTTTTATTTCATTTTAGTCGAACCTTTTATTTCATGTTGACATTTCTTAACTTTTTAGTAAAGATTATCACTTATTCGAAATTCTAAAGGTGTTTGTCATTTGTAAAAAAAGCGTGTATTATGAACCAACTATATTACACTATCATGACTTTGACCAATTATATTGTTTTTAACTATTGCATCATTAGCAACTGCCTTTTTTTTTTTTTTTTTTTTTCCTAAGTAGAATATAAAAATAGCGAGACGTGATAATATGGTGGACATTATAGACTACGAGGATGACTATTTACTAGTTACGTGTTTCGCTGTGGAACAAATAAACAAGCATATGCATATAGTAAAGATTAGACAGCAAAGACAAAAAATATATATAAATTTTAGGAAAAAAATGAATGCAATTTTTTCACATTGTACAGTTTAATTTTAATTTTTTTCCTAAAGGTGCTCTCAATAATTGGTGGGCTTGCTTGATGGATAAATCCCTCCCTGAAAAAGATTGAAATCCAGGATGTAATTGGGGCAAAAAAGTGGGTGAATCATTTATGGGGTCTAGAAAGGTGTTTTGCAACTTTTATAACCGTGGAAGTGTGTCTTGCAGCTTTTTATAATGTGTTTTATGAGTACTTCACAGCTACGGCACCTCCAAAGTTACAACAGCATTTTAGAAATGTGTCTCATCCAATTTTTAGGTGTGACAACCGTAAAATATGTTGTATCACAAAAAAAAAAAAAATTCCAACACAATACAGCACAATTACATTTCATCGATGTAATTAGACGGAAAATAAAAAGTTTATTAATCATTTATGTTGTCTGAGGAAATATGAATATTCGCACACTGCTGTGACCTCCACCAATTCTCAGCCTTCGACGTTGGATCCACGACACTCTTTACTGTGCGTGCTTGAGCAAGTGCTGCGCAACGCATAATTGTGCGGAAGGTGCGTAGAACCTGCGCAGGTGCTTTGATTCAAAGCGAGCACTTGTCTTGACTTGTCTTGACTTGCCTTTCCTGTCAATAAAGATATAGAAAAGAAAACCAAAGGGCAATCATTGCACCCGTAATTTCCACAGCATCTTTGCTGAAGGTGCGTGGAACCTACATAGGTCCTTCTTGACTTGACTTGCTTTTCTCTATTGATAAGAGAAATAGAAAAGAAAACTGACCAGCAATACTCCCATGCTCCCGGTGCTAATACACACGAGTCAATCACAAAAACATATTATGACATGAATCTCAGTAGGACATGTTCTTAAGATATTCGAATCATGAAAGTTTATTATTTTCAATCCAAAATCTACTCTCTTTTTTTCCTTTCGGAAGAGATTCCTCCAAAAAAGCACATAATGCTGTGTTGCCATGCGACGGTCCAAGACGCATGCTGCGCGGAAAGGATAATTATTGCACGCGTAATTTCCGTGGCATTTTTCGGATGGTGCGTGTGCTTTTTGACTTGACTTGCTTTTGTTATTAATAAAGAAATAGAAACGAAAACCAACAATCAATTTCTGATGCTCCAACAGCTATTTTAATCAAAAAGCAGATTGCGATAGCCCCTACCCTCTCTCCATTTGCAGGGATGGATGTGCAAGGTCCATGTCCGATCGGACTTAATATCACGAAGGTCCCATATTCGCGCATGTTAGCGTCTAACGATCATGGCATGCGTATTGACATATAGTCGTGAAGAGGAGACCTATTTTATTAGAAAATTAGAGGACGACCACCAAATTCATGCATGGAGTCACCTCGTTACATATTTTTTTAAGGTCGATTGAAGATTCGATGCGAACATTATAGCAAAGATTAGAATGGGTTGAGACTCTATAGCCCAAGTCTGAAAAATCTACAATATACGGATATTGGATTATCGAGACAATTAAAAATCGTTTGATAGTATATATGGGAAGGTTTGTTTGCCCTTACTCCGGGGAAGTTGGACAATTATGACGATTGTATTTGCGCAATCAACGACTGATGGGGTTGAGGCGCGCGTTATTCTAAATCCATCTTATTACACAAACGAGATGATTCTGTTCGATCATTTTTTTTCCTTCTCAACTCTCCCTCCTGAGTGGGTGGAATCGCAAGTTCGTATTTGGGAATATATGTTAAAGCCATACATCTCTACATAAATCTTAATAATCAAAACTTTTTAATTGACATACTGCGATAACATGTGAACAGTGAAGTCTATAGATCTGAAGCTTCTAGCAAGGGAGTGCGAAGCTTTGATTGAAGTGTGAGATACAGCACCCCCGATTTGACTCGCTTTTGCTATTAATTAAAAAAATAGAAGATAAAACTGACGACCGATACTTGTTTAACAGGAAATTACACAGCGCTGTGCGTAGAACCTACGCAGATGTTTCAATTCTAAGCGAGCACGACTTTGACTTGACTTGCGTTTTCTATTTATAAGATAGAAAAGAACACCAAAGGGCAATCGTTGCACGCGTAATTTCCACAGCATTTTACGGAAGGTGCGTGGAACCATCCTATGCATGTGCTTCTTGACTTGACTTGCTTTTTATCCATTGATAAGAGAAATAGAAAAGAAAACTAACTAGCCATACTCCCATGCTCCTGGTGCTAATATATATGAGTCATTAACAAAAAGAAATCGAGAAAATTATTCAAAAAATCTTAAATGTATTATATTTTTGCTAAGTCAGTAATAAATATTTTAATTTTTAAATTAAGTTTTAAATATTTTTATCTTTTGTCAATTGAGTGCATCCCACCAACTTTGGCAAAAAATCATTGACGTGGACATTGGCCATCCTACATGGCACGATCTGTGTAATTTTTAATAATTAATTTTTTTCGAATTAATTAATTAATTTCTTTTTTTACCTATTTTTCCTCTCTATTTTGGGAATACACCATCTCCGCACAAGCCTTGAATAATCCAAACCTTGTGATTGGCATCCTGCGAAAACATGGGAACATTGAAATCCATAGATGTGAAACTTCTAGCAAGTGCATGTGAAAGCTCTGATTAAAATTTGAGATCCAGCACACTTCTTTTGGTGGGGTCAGAAGATCCAGCACGCTTAACTTGACTTGCTTTTCTATTAACAAACGAAACAGAAAAGAAAATCGACGATCAGCACCCGTTAAAGTCGTTTGGCATTATCGATTGAACATGATGAACCAACTAAGACTTGTCTTTTCTCATAATAAGAGAAATAGAAAAGAAAACCAAAGGGCAATCAATGCACGCGTAATTTCCACGGCATTTTGGGAAAGGTGCGTGGAACCATCCCATGCCACTGCATCTTGAGTTGACGTGCCTTTTCCATTAATAAGAGAAATAGAAAAGAAAACTAACCTAGCAATGCAATAATCCCATGCTTCTGGTGCTAATATACATCAGTCAATCACAAAAACATCACTCGTTGGATTATTACTTTCCATGCACAAGCTGACTTTCTTTCAAAAGAGGTTCATCTAGAAAAGCAAATCTCAAAATAAATCTCCTCCAATTCTCAAATTGGATTTCTCCTTACCATATCATCCCTAAAAGTTATCTAGTCATCACCACCTCACCCATGTCACTTTTATCTCACTCCCTAAATTAATTTTGTTTTTGGCATTTTACATTAAATTTATACTTTCAATGTCACATTCAGAATTTCTTATATAACGGGTTATTCACGATAGAATAACTATTTAGGAATACTTTTTTCCCTTTTTATTTCATTTTTGTCGAACCTTTTATTTCATGTTGACACTCTTTTTTACTTAACTTTTTAGTAAAGATTATCACTTATTCATCTAAAGGTGTTTGTCATTTGTGAGCGTATATTATGAACCAACTATATTACACTATCATGACTTTGACCAATTATATTGTTTTTAACTATTGCATCATTAGCAACTGCCTTTTTTTTTTTTTCCTAAGTAGAATATAAAAATAGTGAGACGTGATAATATGGTGGACATTGTATCCCACGAGAATGACTATTTACTAGTTACGTGTTTCGCTGTGGAACAAATAAACAAGCATATATATATAGTAAAGATTAGACAGCAAAGACAAAAAATATATAAAATTTTACGAAAAAAATGAATGCAATTTTTTCACACTCTACAGTTTTATTTTTTTCCACGAGCTTCGTTCGTTTGTTGGCCAAACGTCACATGTTCATTATTGGGCCTGCAAAATGCATATTACCTCCATTGTAATTATCAGGCTTCCCTCGTTTGCTCTAGACACTGTAGATATACTTTTTTGTAGATGCACGCAAACTATATACATCTAGCTTCAACTCAGCTGGATGCACAAAGAAAAGTAAGCACGCTTACACCTACCTCAATTCTTCTTGCTTAACATAGACTTGTACATTTTATTCTTCGACTGATCGCCACGGTCATAAGCATTGCTTGTGAAAGCTCTCACTCAAGTTTTGCTTTAGGTATTCACTATTCAGTGGTTCTAAGCACACATATTTTAGGAGAAAACCATAATAGAACATCAGTTTAGTTGCTTCTGATTCAAAATGTTTCTACATTTTCTGTTTTCTTTTTTTTTTAAAGTGACTTCATCGTACTCTTGGAACTTTTATGGGAATGGCAGAATTGTTGCGAAGAGAAGGAAAGGAATTACGTTTCTGTTGTTTAATCTCAGTTTCGTTCTTTTTTTTTTTTTTTTTTTTTTTTTGTCAAGATAAGATAGATTTTGCTTCTCGTAGTCTACTTTTATTCTGGTCGTGATAAGATAAAATACACAAGATTTTAGACCTATCGGTCTGCAGACTACATGTGTCTAATGAGCTTATAGAGGAAGTATAAAAGAGTTAGTCCAATTCGTCCAAGCCAAGCCCGGAGCTCATGCACGTTTGTCAAGTCCAACTTGCATTACTCAAGGCCCGTAAAAGCCCACAAACCAGACCATGTCTAGCCCCTTGTTTCCGTTCGAGGCCCCCGTTAGATTGGCTTGAAAACTCAACAAAACCCAGCACTGATTTGTCTCCTTCTTGACCCTGCCGCGGCTCGAGGGGACGAGCGAGGAGGAACGCGGGGAGGATGACCGAGAGAGAGGGAGCGAAGCAGCCGTGAAACTTCTAGAATTCTGGGTCGGATGGGTTTTCCGACGGAACGGGGTTAGCGTCGCACGGGCAACACGGCTGACGGGGGAGAGAGAAGGGGGGGCGAACGGGTTCTTTGAACGGGGTCGGCGAAGGTGGTTTTTTGGGGAGGGCGTCTTTAGCATCGCGTGCGTCGTTTCTTCTTCTTTTCGTTTGCTGATCATGCCGTCGCGGGATCGCCGTGTCCTCATCGCCGGTTCAGCTATCACGGGAAACCCTGTTTGCCCCCTGATTTTCGGCCGTGAAGATTCGAAGCGAGTCGTTCGTGTTCAAAGCTTCGTTGCTGGCGCGCACTCTCACGGGGCTAACACTTTTCGGATCCTCCTCGTGCAAGCTTGACCAGTAACCGCAACCGAGAACTCCTATTGGACGAGGTAATTTCATTCCCCTCTTTCCTGCCCTGTTCCGGAAAGATGCGTGGCTGAACCACGTTCATGTAACTCGTGTGAAAATCACTGATGATCTACGCTGTAATTTGTTGATTTGTGACGGCTTTGTGGTTCTGACACTGATTTCAGGCGAAAATGCAGCTTCGATTTCACGACCAGATTCAATCCCTTCGGTGCACGTAGACCGTTTGATGAAATGTCTCTAAGATTCATCATTCCTGATCCAGTTTCATATGAAGAAATTTTAGCATAGATCACCTTGCTATCATTCAGTCCGTTAGCATTCAGATTCGGTCCTTGACGTCCTGCGACGTCTCTGTGGTGTTCGTGGTCAATCTCTTGAGACGATTCTCCAATCCGTGTTCTGAATATCCACAGATTTAACGTATTGAGTTACGAATGAGCTGGTTAGATTCTCGGTTTGCTCTGAAGAGGACGATGGGCTGAAAGAAGAAAATATAATAATAAAAAATGACGAAATATGTAAGAAAAGAGGAAAATTGGATAAATAATAATAAGAATAATAAGATGAGGTTAGCGTGGGCTTAGATACACTAAGATCATGAATTATGGTTATCGGAATTTCTTTCCATACATGCGTTCATTCCACTTCTGTCTCGTTAATTCAAACTTGTAACCATAAGCATTGAGACCGAGCTTTTAGCTTGCGAACTAAAGTCCGATATCTGCCTCCAGCTTGAATATACAACGCCTTCTAAGCAACACCCTAATCTCATGTTCTTCTTTTTTACACTTTCAAATCAGCCTAAATGAACACAACAAAACAAATTATCACCACAAGACTTGCTTGAGGAGAAGTCGAATAGGATGCTTATTGTACCACTCAAGGCAGACTGTACTGAACTATATGTCCCGAGGAAGTAGCCCGAGGCTGTAAAATCTACCCCTCTGCAGCATCCCTCAAAAACTTGAATTGAGTGCGGCGAAGGAAAGCCAGCTCCGCATTTTAATGCTCGATGTTCCACAGGGAGAGACATGGCCTGCACTACCTTTGGGGTTGATCTGAACCGGTTGCGCTAGAGGTCATGCTAGGCCCAGCACCATCTTCAACAGGAGGAGAAGTACCCCACTTGCCTTCAGATTCCAATGGCTCGAGCACATAGACGCTGCCATCGGTAAGCCCTAGTGCAAACTGGTTAGGTTCAGATGGATGTGCTGCAACGACTAGCGGGTAGACTCTCAAACTGCCAAATCCATCAGTGAGGAATGAATAACTTGCGAGACTATTGGAACTTCGCGAATGAGACTTGCCATTTTCATAGAGGAATGAGTTTAACTGAGCAGCAATAACCAACTTACCTGGGGTTTGGAGGGATATAAGCGGCAGGATTTATACGGCATCTCAATCTGAGTTCAGAAGCAGTAAGAACACCAATGCTTCCATCTTTAAAGTTCAAATATATTGATTGGCCATTGCATGAATATGTAGCATCTGTGATTGGACCGCTAGCTTCTCGAGTAACCCACTAGTTGCGATAAACAACGAATCAAAAAGAGTACTTTTGGCACTAAGAAACTCATACTACCTAATATATTGTTATCTTTATGCAATTAGGATGAGATAAGAGATTGGTTTGTGCACAACAAAAAAAATCTTCAATACCTGCTTGAGGCATTTTAGTTTAGGAGCTTCATATATGGTGATCTGTGTTTCATGAACCACCAGCAGATGTATCTGATCCACGTGAAATTGAACACGAGTAATAGCAAGAGGAGCTGCACCTCGCCCAGTCAGCATCTGTAGCAACTTACTAGCCTGCTTCTCCCATCCGCCAATGCTCCAAACACACAACTGCAGTGATGAAAGACAACCATCAAAGGGAACATCAACATTGATGCAAAAATGAAAGAATAAAATTCTACGCTGTGTTTGTATATCAGAATCACATTGATCGTCTGTTGTAAGCAACAACAGGACATCATAGCTTCTTTTTCGTAGTTAATGGGATGGGATTAATTTGTCAACACAGAAGATGAAGTTTTCTGGAAGGATTTATTCTGCCGGTAAAGGATGCCTTCATGACTTGACGTATGCTGAGGACATAAGCATCAATATATCCAGAGTGAACATCAACGCTTTTTTTTTGGAGCACTTTAAACTACATTGCTCTCTCTGCCCAAAACTTAGGCATGTTTACTTGGAAAGTAAGATGCAGCAGTGGTCTGCTACCTGAGAGTCAGCGCCAGAAGACACGAGAACATTTAAGACATTAGAGAAGGCAAGGCATGTTATTCTTTTCTGATGTCCTCTTAGTATTGTCTTGACCTGAGAAAGGGAAATAGTCAATAACCATTAACTTTGTTGCGGATAACAAGGTTAACTTTCAACGACAATGAAAACAGGTCTCACCTTATGCAATCCCACATCGTAGATTTGAATAGAGGAGTCCTCCATTCCTATTGCCATAATTCTAATGTTTCCAGGAAGGAACGCGCCAGAAATGTTGCCGCGTGTCGTGCGGCAAATGTTGCTATTGTCTGGATATCAACAGGCAAGATAGTATTAACAACTTTATAAGTAAGAAAGGGACGTGTGTGCCAAGAGGCACTTGCCTCAATTGCATCTCCCTTCTAGGGAATGGAGAGAGAAGGAGAGAGCAAGTTCGACCATTAGACCTCTGGATGGATGAAAAAAGGCTCTCGGTTTCTTTTCTTTAGTCAGTAAGAGCCTAAATAGCACCCACGTTGACACGTGACACGCCGACAAGTCAATTCTCAAAAAATAAAGAATTTCGACACATTGGAACACGTTATATGTTAAATATATATTTTACATATATACATGATAAATTATCATTCTTTTAGCTTTATTTTTCTTTAAATCGAAGTTATGCAATGCGATTCAATTATTCTTTTTTCGAAAAGAAGAAAAAAATCCAACAGATAATATACTAAAGGAGAAAGCACGGACCAGCGTCACGCGCATGGTGCGAAATCTACTTTGGTAAAGAGAGACCTGAAGCGAAGGGAATTTTTTTTTTTTTTTGAACCCCGGAGGTTCGGAGTCAGGCGTGGGCAATCAGCTCCGGTAAGGGGAGGAGAGAGAGAGACACTTGGGTGTGGTGATGGAGTGTATAAAGGAGAGAGAGAAGACAACAGCGAAAAAGAAAGGCCAGAAAAGCTAAAATGGAAGAAGAATGTGACTCTCTGTATTCCTAACAAAGCAACCTCCCACACCACACTCTCTCTCTCTCTCTATCTTCATCTCCTCCTCCTCCTTCTCTCTCTAGATCCTCTTCAATCTCTACTTCACTTAGCATATCAAATATTCATTGTTCTCCCTTTTCTTTTCTTTTTTTTATAGATTTATATTTTGACCCCTAATTTATTGAAAAATTTTGAAATTGACCCGTGCGCGTCGGAATTCCGGACTCGCGCGCCGCTGGCGTCCGACACCGACGCGGCGGCCGTGCTTCCCAGGTAAGAGCATAACGATTCCATTGAAGATAGAGAAGAGCCCTTGTCTCACTTAGCGAGTGAAAAAATAGTGGTCTGATACCTGAGAGTCAGAGCCAGAAGACACGAGAACCGTGAAGTAAGTTGAGAAGTCAAAGCCTTTAACTATTCTCTGATGTCCTTTTAGTTTTGTCTGGACCCGAGAAAGTGAAACAGTCAATATCCATAACTTTATTGCAGATAATAACAAGGTTACCTTTCAACGACAATGAAAACAGGTCTCACCTCATCAACTGGACCACAGTAAATTTGAATAGAGGAGTCCTCCATTCCTATTGCAATAACGTCATTGTTTGGTGGTGGAAGCATAAATATCCGACGCAGCTGGATATTAGCATGTAGGATAGTATTAACAACTTTATAAATAAAAAGTAGGACATATGTGCCAAGTGGCACTTGCCTCAATGGCATCTCCCTTCTTGGGAAAGAGAGAGAGTGAGAGCAAGTTCGACCATTAGATCTCTGGATGGGTGAAAAAGGCTCTTGCCTTCTTTTCTTTAATCAGTAAGAGCAAAAAGATTCCATTGCATACGGAGAAAAACCCTTGTCTCACTTACAAAGTAAAAAAGGACATATGCTGCACTTCGGACTCTACCAAATAATCCACATGAAAATCAGAGCAATTGCTTTTATGGAACTCCTAACAATAGAGTTCAAAACTTTCTACACGTGATAGAATCAATTAATTTTAGGTCCCATAAAAATGTGAAAGGAAACGTGCATGCATATTCAGAAGAAAGGGGTAATCCATCATCTCGTGTCTCGTGGATAGTGCTTCAAAAACAGACAAGAGGATGTAAACATGCCTTTGAGAAAATATTCACCTTAAAAGTCTTCATATCAAACCAAGAGATCTTCCCCTGATGCTGAAAACACACAAGAATCGTTCGTCCACAGTGCAAAGCATGGAACTGCGTCTTCAGGATTTGTATCGCTTATGTCATTGGTCATCAAAATCCCACTAGGAGGTTGCCATAACTGTGGTCCTACACTAGTTGTAGCCTGCGAAAAAAGAATCGATGTAGTTAACAATGCGCTAAACAATAAAATAGCATGCCTATTTCAAGAAAAAAAGATTCCATACCCTGCCTATTAAGTTCCGATCACTTTCTTGCCATTTCCAGAGCTTGTGATGATAAAGCCAGAATGGCAAGACCTGAGTTTGTATAGATTAATCTCGAGACCTGCTTCATTTTATCAGCTTCAGTAGTGACAGTTAAATGTAATACCCAAAGTGAAAAAGAAAGAGCACAAAGAACGGGGCACTCAATGATAGATGCATAAATTGATGCAAAGAGACTCGGTGAAAAACAGCTTTGCCCGCATATTTATCCAAGAGTATCTGTGTGCATAGGCATATATGCATACTGTATCTTTACATATGAACAGAGCACATGATACACATGTCATCAAAACCCAGTTGAAACAGTTACCAAAAAAATTCTGGCAAAAAGTAGAACCTTGACTTAAATCGTCTATCTGTATCACTATAGAACTAAGAGAACTCTGTGCGGTCTATGTGCAAAAATAGTGTCTTCACCCATGCTACTCTTTTCTGGGAATACCTATCCTTTTGCATCTAGCGTTTGTGTAATTAGATTCAGCAGGTAAATTTCCACTCGAAGTTAAAGTAGCTGAATTCCCAAGCTTAGCTTTCCCGAACGAGCATCAAAGTGTTGCATAATGATATACTTTGCCTGCCATGTACAAAGCCAAATTCATCTCGTGAAGAATCCATGCCTTTTACCACATGTAACTGCCATGAGAGTCCATAGAACAATCCATCTCATTGGATTCCAAGCAAAGGCTAAAAAGTCTCGTTATGCAAATATACCGCTACACTCTAAATCAGGCAGCATCCATCCCGCTATTCATCCTTATGATAAAATTCATGACATCCACGACCAACAAAACTCAAGCACCATTGCCACTACATAATCACAGATTTATTAATGTTGATCACGTCCTTTCTTATTTGTATGGTTGAAACAATCAGTTAACGATGAAAGGCCAAATGAAGAGATGACATGAGTCCTCCAAGTGTTGAGATTTAAAAGATCATTCACTGGACCACATGCAAAAGAAGCTAATCAAGCAAGTGCATTAAATACGACCCCTATTCATATTTGTGCAACCAAGTAGAAACATGATACGCATGGGCCCAATTCCCTTTTTTTATTTTTTATTTTTGTGGAGTGGCCTAATTCCCAAGCACTAACTTTTACTCTATATCCATAAAACCTGAACTTTTTTTAATAAAAAAAAAACCAATTCTAACTTTGCACTCAAATGTGGGCCCCCGTTCCCGTTATCCATTCAATATTGCCGTTAAAATCTAATGTGTCAATTTCACACGAATATTTCTCTCTTTCTCCGTTGATGATGTGGAATTTCAGCTCAATTAAATAATTTCTGTTAAAAAAAAAAGCTTCTTTTTTTTTTTTTATCTCCTTATTTTCGTCTTCTTCTTCGTCTTTCCTCGCAACCTCAACGAAGGGAGGTGCTTGAGCTAAAATCTGAGTCGCTCGACCTCGGATTTGTTTAGCGCAATCTCGGATGTGAGTTGCATGACCTCTCAAATATGAGGTTGCCCACCTCAATCGCGGGTGGCAAACTCCATTAATCGAGGTCAACCATAGGGCTCGGAGTGAAGGAAACGATCTGCACCTTCGCGGCCACAGTGGATTTAGGGAAAGCTTTAGGCTTGTTTCATCATCATCCGGCCAGGAAACGATCTTCCATTGATGTGGCATTGTTTGCAGTGATTCTTTGCTGAATTGAATAGATATGGATGTGGGTTGCATTTGTTCTGAGCTCAAGCCCCTCCCTTCACGGAGGTTGGGAGGAAAGACGAAGAAGAAAACGAAATCAAGAAGATAGAAAAAAAAAATAAGGTTTTTTTAAAGAAATTATTTAATTGAGCCGAAATTCCACATCATCAACGGAGAAATAGAGAAATATGCACATGAAATTGACACATCAAAATTTAACGGCAATATTGGATGGATAAAAAGGGGGGCCAAGAATTAACAATTTTTATGAGACAAAATAATTCAGTCCAAATTTGGATATGGAGTGAAAATTTGTGCTTTTGGAGAGAATTGGGTCCACATAAATGAGGAAAAGAAATGCTGCATAAGAACATCCTAATTTGGCAATCATTTGTACCGTCGTAAATCTTGAGTCACCAGGTAGCCTTATGGAGCAGCATTGTGATGGTTCATTGATTTCTATCAGTTCCCTTTGCGATTTGTCTCCCGACTCATTGGCAATTCTGGGCTTCACATCGGCCATGCTCTCATAGTTCTGTAGAGCTCAAAAGACAGGATATCATTAAAAGATGTCCAATGAACATGCACATGCGAATGCAATTATTACATCATTTAAGTAACAGAGAAAGCAACAAACAAAGCTCCTTAAAAACATCTAATTACGTAACGTAGTAATGATACCACTTACCATACCAACCATTGCTGCCACTGGAGCACCTCTATCACCCAGGCTTGCCCCAACGGTAGCATCACTGGAACAAAGTGTTGCAGTTGCCGGTGGCTGCATAAGATTCAAGACATTTAGCAAGCTCATCTCTATGGAGGCAGTGTACCCTTGAAAAAGCTTACCTTCATAAGAGGTCCGGAGTGATTCTAGAAGCATCAAAAGGCCGATTGTCCACTGTCTTTAGCAATTTAATCCCATCAGCATTTGCTAGAATTTTGATACTATTGTCACTTGTTGAGACGGCTAATAGAATTCCTTCCTTGTTAAATCTAATACAAGGTGAAGCCTGCAAATTTAAGGAGTGAGTTTAATAGAAAGGTTCGGTTAGTTCAGTCACAATAAATTAACAACAATGAATTACCGGCAATCCACCATCAGCATCGGTACTTGTCAGTAGATTATTATTGTCCATATCCCAAAATTTGACCATGAACTCGTCACCAGCAGCCAAAAATCTGCTTTTTGGCGGTATCAAACTGCACAACCCCACCAGATCTCTTTCCAAGTCCATGATAGGTACACTTGACAGCCCCTTCACTTTCATTCCATTCAACCAAGTATGACTCTCCTTCTTTATTGGTCCCACATGAGAACAACCTATAGCCAAATAAAATCGCTAAAATAGGTTATTTCAGTCAAAAAGAATGACGGGGGATGAAATCAAGCTTAAAATGCAATGATGATCGTCCGAACCTTGTTCCATCTGCACTATATGCCATCATGGTAGAAGAGTGACCCGGTGCATCATAATCAAATCTTGACCTCATGTTGTCATAAAACCAAGTCTTAATTTTCCCATTCTTTGCTGTTGAGAAGATGAACTACACCGGAAAAATATTGTATAATCAATTTCAATACCATGCAAGATAGAGCACATCCACTTAAAACTCAAATTATTAAAACATATCATCCTCGAATGATAAGATATCGTAAATGATCTTTGTAAAAAAGTGTACACAACCATAAATGTTTAAAAAAATTTTAAAACGAAGTAAATAACATCGCCAATTGCTGCTCCACTCAGACACAATAAACGCCCTTCTATTATAAATATAATTAATCATAACTAAAGGAGAAAACTAAGGGAGAACAAATTGTGGAAGCAGAGGAATTTTCCTTTTGAACGTATAATTAAGCAGGAGTCATTATTCCTAAGACCTTTACCTAGTTGTCGATGCTTAGTAGCATCGCCTGAAAAAAAAAATTTGGGTTGACCTTTGGACCATGTCGCCATGTTTAACAAGCACATTCTAATCAAGACAGGTTAAAAGTCGGAAGACTTACAGAACCCTTGAAATAAACAAGGTCCATCAAAAACAGATTCACACTTCTCATACAAATTGAACCAAATTTTTGTACCTAACCGAGTTTTAGCAAACAGAAGTCCATTGAATAGTCAAGGGTACATGCCAATTGGCCGTGCTTTCAGTGTGTCCTTGTTGGTACACGAAATAACCAGGTACCTGAATATTTTCTTTGTGGTGTGGACAAATAGAATATACAGGTGCTTCATGACCCTCGAAACTCGTTGCTTAGCCCCAGTCACTGCATCCCATACCTGCATAACTACTAGCTTGGTTAAAAGGGATCAAACAGCAGAACACCGTAACACCGAGGAAAACAATCAGAATATACCTTAATCGACTGTCCTCTCCGGAGGTCACAACACATAACTGTTTGTTTGGATATGAAAAGGCAAGATCGTTAACACTTCCAACATGAGCCTCGAGCTGTATCAGACATTAGCTTAGAGTCAAAATCAAGTTGAACTCGCATTTAGGTGGCAATTGTTAATAGAACAAAGAAGCTTAATTTTTTTTCTCCTTGTTTAGCAACAAACCTCAAGGTGGTTCCTTATGTCATCACCGCCATGATACGAGTATATGTGCACCATGTGTTTGGAATAAGCAACACCTAAAGTGAATACCACAAATCATCAGCAATAGCAGCATATGAACACTTCCTGAAAACATTGCAATGGAGTCTAGTTCTCGGCGCTTTAGGTTTTTCATCAATTTGCAAGTATGTATTGCCTAATTTCCTAGTTGATGTACAAGTAGAAGTGACATCTGTACATACCAAAAAGGATTCCATCAGGACTCCACATTACGGTTAACGGATACTGTATAGTCATTGGTCGAGAAGCCTACAAAGAATAGAAACCCATAATCACATGTCCAAAAACAAGATACCATTATTTTAATCCAGAATTGAACTTCTATACCTGAAGCGCCATTGAACATGTTCTCAGATCCCAAATCTTGAATTTTCTCACAGCAATCCTTGCACCACTGCTTACCTCCCATACCATGACATCGCCCGTATTTGTTCCCACTAAATATTATTGATGTAGAAAATTTGAAGAATCAGATCCCATGGTTTCAAATAGCTGAAGGTATTGTCAAAAGGACAACGAAAAGCAATCTTCCAAACACTAAAGCACAAACTTATGGCCTCAAGAGGAACAAGTATATCCTACTGAAGAAAAGCAGGATACATGGTCTTCACAGAGTAAGAAAGATGTGCTAACCGAGCAGCAGAATTTGTTGCACTGGATGGAAATCCGTACTCTTAACCGGTGATTCTTGATTTAGGGTAATGACTACGTTTTTGGGCAAGTCATCTGAAGAATAAGAACTTTGACCGTCGCTCTGGCTGTTGAATGTGATAGGCAGAATGTTTACTGGAAAATTATTCACCTAATTGAAAGTCAGAAAGATTACCAAAAGAGTGAGCCCTACATAAAATTAATCAAAGCCATGGGCCTCAAAAGATGCAAAACTCATATAAGAGCCCCTCTTTTACCACATACATAAGCACAACGCATGCATGATGGGATAAGATGTAATTCACACCTACCCAGTTCCCGCTCCTTATAAATGCTGCCAATATTTGATAAGGACTATTTACACGACAATACCAAACACGAAAAACACAGAAACAACATAATATGACACATCACGATACGTTTAACCAGTTTATTAAAGAGATATTTACATGTTTTTGTCTAATTCAATGGTTTGACTTGTTTAATAGAAGTTATGACGACTTGACACAATCACAAACACAATCAAGTCACGCGCGGACACGAATTGACAACCTTAGCCCTTTTGCTCATTTTTCTCTCCATTAGACTTTCTCGTAATCCTTCCAATCTTCAATCAGTTCACTTTCCAGCGTACAATGATCATTAGGTTATCATCATAAAAGTTAAGGGTATTTAGAAACCTCCACACTAAAAGTTTCCCGCGAAGATTCTCAATGCATGATCATATGCCGCAATAGCACCAAAGCGAGAGTACTTTCAGAAGGTTTTCTTTCAACGGCATGCACAGAAAGATAATAAAGAAGGAGATGCAAAAGAAGGGGCGATATATTCCAGCTCCACTTTATAATTCAGGAAAACTCAAAATCCCAACTTCCTGGAACAGAGGACTTAAAATAGCGAGAAGTACATCTGACGAGTCTGAGGAGATCTAGTTACGAATGTTGAGAAAAGCATTCCATACATAGCAGATAACTGATCACCCAATAAATTACTTCTCTTTGTAGATGGAACCATCCATTAATAACTGAAGAACGATAAAGAAAAAGCAAGATGAAATAAGTACTTTATCTGAGATTCCAAAAGTTCTTGATCTCTTCAAAACATGTTTAAAATGTGTCTGTTTGGTAGTCCATGGTGAGAGTTGTAGGCGGGAGTCGCATACAGGACACTTTAAGAGAATGTGATCGAAAGACAAAAAGTAAATAGAATAACAAACCAACAGCTTGAACTTGTGTAAAATACAAAATCAAGTTTCATAGCTTTTCCACAAGGTGTTATAGAAAGGTCTATGAGACATTCAAGCCAATCAGAAAGAGTGAGTTTCTTAAGAAAAGTTAGTTAGGAAAGATTGGGCAATTGCGGGATCTGGCAGGTCATACCTAGAGCTAGTACGCGAGAGCGCAGTTTTGATAGTTTTTGAAGCTCTTCTAAATCAAGATTGTCTCGCGAAACCAATTGTCCTGTATTACTAGGTAGTCCTCCCAGATTTTTCCATCCTCAAGCTCTCAACCCTTGAAGTTCCGCCAATATTCTCCTGTCATCAAGCAATTCTATTATGGGAGTTCCTCTAATGTCCAGCATGCTCATTTTCTGCATATTCCCAATGCTTTCAGGTAACTCTTCAATGGCCGTAGATTTCAAATGCATTTCGATCAATGAAGTCAACTTTCCAATCGAGTGCGGGATTTGTCTCAACGCCAGTGGCATCCCGACCGGCAACAAGTGTGATAAAGACACGAGGGGAGCCTATGGAGTCGGAAGTTGAGCAAGTTTAGGACATTCCGTTAGGGTCAAGGCAAGACAAATGCTAAATCGCTTATAGAGTTGGGTACGCAGGGCTAATGATGCACAACAAGAGGCATCAAGAGTCTTTACCTCCTTCATAAAACCAATAGATTCGTGTAATTCTTCAATGGTCAGAGATTTCAAATGCACTCGATCAATAATATCAACTATCCGATCGAGTTTGAAATTTGTCTCAACAAGTGGCATCCAGACAATAACAAGCGCGATAGAGACACGAGGGAACCCATGGAGTCCGGAAGTCGAGCAAGTTTACGCTATTCCGTTAGGTCAAGGCAATATAGAGATGCTAAATCGCCTATGGAGCTGGGTATGCGGGCTAATGATGTACAATAAGAAGCATCTAGAGTCTTGAGCTTCTTCATAGAACCAATGGATTCAGGTAACTCTTCAATGGCCGTAGATTTCAAATGCAGCTCTGTCAATAATGTCAACTTTCCAATCGAGTCTGGGATTTGTCTCAACGAGTGGCATCCCGACAATAACAAGCGCGATAGAGACATGAGAGAGCCTATGGAGTCTGGAAGTTGAGCAAGTTTATGGCATTCCGTTAGGTCAAGGCAAAATGTAGATGTTAAATCACCTATGGAGTCGGGTATGCGGACTAATGATGCACAACAAGAGGCATCAAGAATCTTGAGCTCCTTCATAAAACTAATGGATTCGGTATTTCTTCAATAGCCGTAGATCTCAAATGCAGCTACCAATGATGTCAACTTTCCAATCGAGTCGGGATTTGTCTCAATGAGTGGCATCCCGACAATAATAAGCGCAGAGAGACACGAGGGAGCCTATGGAGTCTGGAAGTTTAGCAAGTTTATGACATTCCGTTAGGTCAAGGCAAGATAGAGATGCTAAATCGCCTATGGAGCTGGGTATGCGGGCTAATGATGTACAATAAGAAGCATCTAGAGTCTTGAGCTCCTTCATAGAACCAATGGATTGGGTAACTCTTCAATGGCCGTAGATTTCAAATGCAGCTCAGTCAATAATGTCAACTTTCCAATCGAGTCTGGGATTTGTCTCAACGAGTGGCATCCCGACAATAACAAGCGCGATAGAGACACGAGAGAGCCTATGGAGTCTGGAAGTTTAGCAAGTTTATGGCATTCGTTAGGTTAAGGCAAAACAGAGATGCTAAATCACCTATGGAGCTGGGTATGCGCACTAATGATGCACAATAAGAGGCATCAAGAGTCTTGAGCTCCTTCATAGAACCAATAGATTCAGGTAATTCTTCAATTGCCATAGATTTCAAATGCAGCTCAATCAATGATGTCAACTTTCCGATTGAGTCTGGGATTTCTCTCAACGAGTGGCATCCCGACAATAACAAGCGCGATAGAGGCACGAGGGAGCCTATGGAGTCTGGAAGCCGAGCAAGTTTACGACATTCCGTTAGGTCAAAGCAAGATAGAGATGCTAAATCGCCTATGGAGTCGGGTATGCGGACTAATGATGCACAATAAGAGGCATCAAGAGTCTTGAGCTCCTTCATAGAACCAATGGATTCGGTATTTCTTCAATAGTCGTAGATCTCAAATGCACTCGGTCAATGATGTCAACTTTCCGATCGAACGGGATTTGTCTCAACGACCGGGCATTCCGGCAATAACAAGCGTGGTAGAGACACGAGGGAGCCTATGGAGTCTGGAAGTTGAGCAAGTTTACGACATTCCGTTAGGTCAAGGCAAGATAGAGATGCTAAATCGCCTATGGAGCTGGGTATGCGGGCTAATGATGTACAATAAGAAGCATCTAGAGTCTTGAGCTTCTTCATAGAACCAATGGATTCAGGTAACTCTTCAATGGCCGTAGATTTCAAATGCAGCTCTGTCAATAATGTCAACTTTCCAATCGAGTCTGGGATTTGTCTCAACGAGTGGCATCCCGACAATAACAAGCGCGATAGAGACATGAGAGAGCCTATGGAGTCTGGAAGTTGAGCGAGTTTATGGCATTCTGTTAGGTTAAGGCAAGACAGAGATGCTAAATCACCTATGGAGCTGGGTATGCGGACTAATGATGCACAATAAGAGGCATTAAGAGTCTTGAGCTCCTTCATAGAACCAATGGATTCGTATATTTCTTCAATAGCCATAGATCTCAAATGCAGCTCAGTCAATGATGTCAACTTTTCGATCGAAGTCCGGGATTTGTCTCAACTAGTGGCATCCCGACAATAACAACCGCGATAGAGACACGAGGGAGCCTATGGAGTCTGGAAGTTTAGCAAGTTTATGACATTCCGTTAGGTCAAGGCGAGATAGAGATGCTAAATCGCCTATGGAGCTGGGTATGCGCACTAATGATGCACAATAAGAGGCATCAAGAGTCTTGAGCTCCTTCATAGAACCAATAGATTCGTGTATTTCTTCAATAGTCGAGATCTCAAATGCAACTCGGTCAATGATGTCAACTTTCCGATCGAAGTCCGGGATTTGTCTCAACGAGTGACATCCCGACAATAACAAGCGTAATAGAGACACGAGGGAGCCTATGGAGTCTGGAAGTTGAGCAAGTTTACGACATTCCGTTAGGTCAAGGCAAGATAGAGATGCTAAATCGCCTATGGAGTCGGGTACGGGCTAATGATGTACAATAAGGAGCATCTAGAGTCTTGAGCTTCTTCATAGAACCAATGGATTAGGTAACTCTTCAATGGTGTGAGATTTCAAATGCAGCTCTGTCCAATAATGTCAACTTTCCAATCGAGTCTGGGATTTGTCTCAACGAGTGGCATCCCGACAATAACAAGCGCGATAGAGACACGAGGGAGCCTATGGAGTCCGGAAGTTGAGCGAAGTTTATGGCATTCGTTAGGTTAAGGCAAAACAGAGATGTTAAATCACCTATGGAGTCGGGTATGCGGACTAATGATGCACAATAAGAGGCATTAAGAATCTTGAGCTCCTTCATAGAACCAATGGATTCGTATTTCTTCAATAGCCATAGATCTCAAATGCAGCTCAATCAATGATGTCAACTTTCTGATCGAGTCTGGGATTTGTCTCAACGAGTGGCATCCCGACAATAACAAGCGCAGAGAGACACGAGGGAGCCTATGGAGTCGGGAAGTCGAGCAAGTTTACGACATTCCGTTAGGTCAAAGCAAGATAGAGATGCTAAATCGCCTATGGAGTTGGGTATGCGGACTAATGATGCACAATAAGAGGCATCAAGAATCTTGAGCTCCTTCATAGAACCAATGGATTCGTGTATTTCTTCAATAGCAGTAGATCTCAAATGCAGCTCGGTCAATGATGTCAACTTTCCGATCGAGTTTGGGATTTGTCTCAACGAGTGGCATTCCGACAATAACAAGCGTGGTAGAGACACAAGGGAGCCTATGGAGTCTGGAAGCCGAGCAAGTTTACGACATTCCGTTAGGTCAAGGCAAGATAGAGATGCTAAATCGCCTATGGAGCTGGGTATGCGGACTAATGATGCACAATAAGAGGCATCAAGAGTCTTGAGCTCCTTCATAGAACCAATTGATTCAGGTAATTCTTCAATAGCCGTAGATTTCAAACGCAGCTCAGTCAATGATGTCAACTTTCCGATCGAAGTGCGGGATTTGTCTCAACGAGTGGCATTCCGACAATAACAAGCGTGGTAGAGACACAAGGGAGCCTATGGAGTCTGGAAGTTGAGCAAGTTTATGACATTCCGTTAGGTCAAGGCGAGACAGAGATGCTAAATCGCCTATGGAGCTGGGTATGCGGACTAATGATGCACAATAAGAGGCATCAAGAGTCTTGAGCTCCTTCATAGAACCAATGGATTCAGGTAATTCTTCAATAGCCGTAGATTTCAAATGCAGCTCAGTCAATGATGTCAACTTTCCGATCGAGTCTGGGATTTGTCTCAACGAGTGGCATCCCGACAATAACAAGCGTTGTAGAGACACAAGGGAGCCTATGGAGTCTGGAAGTTGAGCAAGTTTATGACATTCCGTTAGGTCAAGGCGAGACAGAGATGCTAAATCGCCTATGGAGCTGGGTATGCGGACTAATGATGCACAATAAGAGGCATCAAGAGTCTTGAGCTCCTTCATAGAACCAATAGATTCAGGTATTTCTTCAATAGCCGTAGATCTCAAATGCAGCTCGACCAATGATGTCAACTTTCCGATCGAAGTCGGGATTTGTCTCAACGAGTATTCCGTTAGGTCAAGGCAAGATAGAGATGCTAAATCGCTTTGTGGAGTCGAGTGTCTTGGAATAATGATGCATAATAAGAGGCATCAAGAATCTTGAGCTCCTTCATAAAACCAATGGATTCGTATTTCTTCAATAGCCGTAGATCTCAAATGCATTTCGACCAATGATGTCAACTTTCCAATCGAGTCTGGGATTTGTCTCAACGAGTGGCATCCAGACAATAACAAGCGCGATAGAGACACGAGAGAGCCTATAGAGCTGGGTATGCAGGCTAATGATGTACAATCAGAAGCATCTAGAGTCTTGAGCTCTTCATAGAACCAATGGATTCAGGTAACTCTTCAATGGCTGTAGATTTCAAATACAATTGAGTCAATGATGTCAACTTTCCGATCGAGTCTGGGATTTGTCTCAACGAGTGGCATCCCGACAATAGCAAGCACGATAGAGACATGAGGGAGCCTATGGAGTCTGGAAGTTGAGCAAGTTGATGGCATTCCGTTAGGTCAAGGTGAGACAGAGATGCTAAATTGCCTATGGAGCTGGGTATTTCTTCAATTCGTGCCTCATGGAGGTACAAATGAGTTAATGACACAATGGAGCCTAAGGATTCCGGAAGTCGAGCAAGTAGTCTACAGCTTGAGGCATTTAGAGTCTCCAGGCTTCGTCAAACAACCTCTCGAAATAGGAATCTCTCTTATATTAGTGTCATTTATGAGAAGCTCCCTCAATTCTTCCATTCTACCTACCCCTAGCGGTAGCTCTTTCAATTGCGAACACCCCTCGACATTCAAAGAGATGAGGGTCTTGATGTCCTCGATAGAAGGATGAATCTCTTCTAGATCATCACAATATTTAAGAATCAAAATCTCCAAGCTCTTGAAAGCGGACAAGTCTGGAGTTCTTCTCAACGCACAATCCTCGAGGTTGAGAACTTTGAGCTCAGTTGCCATCTGAAAGAAAAAGAGGATACCTATGTGAGATTGATAAAAAAATACCCATGCTCCATTGCTCCTTCACTGTTGTCTTATTTAATTTTAAATGATTGTTCTTAGTAGTGTTTTGACTACACCAACATATAAATGTTTTTAAGCATATTATTGCAAACAGAACGTTAAGGATGAATAAGTGCTACCTACAGTTATTTGCGAATAACATTTCGTAGAAAATATCATATTTAGTGTTCCGAAGTTATGGCAATACTTTTATTTATTGATTAGAGATATGCAAATTTTATTATCAAAAAGCATAACAAAGTCAAATGGAAGAAAAGAGATGCATTCGTTTGGTGCCATGTTTTCCTTTAGTATGAAATTAAAGAGAAATGGCTACTTTAATTATGAAAAACAATTTTTAAATGCTATATGTACAAGACATCAAAAATGTTATAATAAAAATATCTAAATGCCATTGCAAGGATAATTTTATTACTCATATAACATTACTACTTTATAAATGTGTTGCACGAGGACTTCAACAATCAACAATTATAATGAATAAATAGTGTGCAACAAGTCAGAGCAGTTCACAAATTATTTCCTTACTCTAAAAGTAACAATGAATTAAGAATTTAAGAATGTATGTAAAACACAAGTCACTGTGAGGGAGTTTTTGTTTCTTCATGGAAGAAGATTGATATGTACATATAACAGGAAGTACTAAAAAGACATACTTTTGCAGGGGGAGAAATTAACTAGAAGCCATAAACCATTTAGATTTAAGATAGGCACAGTATTGTACTTATATTTAAATAAATGTTAACTAATATAGTTAAAAAGTTTTTATTAGTAGCTCTAATGTTAAGCATGACTGGTTGCTAAGATATTAAGGGGCAAAAGCTTCTGGCATATTTGGTGCCTATAAATTCCTCTTATGCTTTCTGACCAAAAGAAAAAATTCTCTTGTGCTCAGAGGAAAATCCATAATATGAGAAAGGATTTTCAGAAGAAAAAAGGAGAACTCGGTGCAATTGGCCCATTCAACAACACATGATTATTTATAAGAGATATGCCTTATCTATATCTTACCTTTAGTGGACCTAATCCTCCTCAATCTTCCGTAATCTCACTCCATGATAGATTGAGCACGACTAATTTCTTCGGGTGAAAGTTGGCCGCTTTAAACTCTGAGGCACAACCCTCCCACTCAAGCCATCTTAATCGAGCAAGCAAGTTCTGAAAATCTCCTATGAGATTCACATCACTCACTTGAAGGAACCTCAAGTTGGTCAATTTTTTAAATTTTTTAGCTGTGTAGCTTTCTCTCCCGTGAGATGAGTCAAGACAAAGGACCTCAATCTCAGCAGTGCCGTGCAATTAGGCAACATTTAACAAATAGTAGCCAACTGTATATAAGAAAAGATGTATTGATTTCAAATTTGCTGTCATACTATTATGATTTAGGCTTCTCCCCTTCGACTTCATGACATGACAGATTGTGGTTGCATATTATTTATCTAATCTATGTAAAATGTGAAGCTCTAGAGGTTCTTCCCAAACTTTTCCTCTTCCAATTATGCCATTCACAATTTGCACCTTTTAAATTCTCAAAAGCTGCATCCTTTCAAAATTACAATAGAAGGCCTCTCTTCATGCACACACTACTTCAAATATATCTATCAAATCTCATGCCCTTTATATAAGAAACAACAAAACCCTAACTCATATCCTTTATATGTGAAACAACATGTCTCTTATGGTTCGAATACACCTATCAAACTTGCCATTGAAACATGTATCAATACTAAGAATCTCAATTGTAGAATCCCCCTCTTTTCTTATGTACCTTGATTACAATTCTCAATAGCAAAATCAAAACGAGAATTCCATCCCAAGAAGTACACATCGTTTTACATTCCTTTCTTATCATGTGTTTCCTTAGTGAGTATTTTTCATTGTATGTGAGAGAAAACATATATCAAATGTTATATGAATGATTTTTACTTCTCTTTTTATTACAACAGATGTTTGATGCTATCTTTTCATTTCGTGTTGAATTTGTTATAGAGAAATAATAGTCATCTGATTTTTTGATCAATTTTTCCATAGGTTAATAAGATCTAGCTAATCGACAGATTGGACATGAAGATTAATTATATTATGTTAATATTATTTCTGTGCAAGCATATGGTTGTGAAGTTGTTTAGTTTTATTACTAATTATCATTCTTTTATGAATTTCTAAAAAGTTGTAAGTGTAAAGCTATTTTATTGCTCAAATATAAACTTCGATGATTCTCTATATAAAAAAAAAAAACTGTCATGTATGTATCGTTAAAACTTAACTTCCAAGTTTAATAAGTATCGTGTTAAAAATTTTAGTTTTCAACATTAAAATTTTCATAATTATGGGATTGAAGATGTATGTTTGTTAGGGAAAATTATCTAAAAAGTCCTCCATTTATAGCACTTTTGTTAATTCGGTGCTAACTGAATTTTAAACATTTTCACGTTTTGCCAATTAAATTCGACATGCCAATTTTAGCCAAAAATCATTGTCGTGGATGCTAGCCGTTTTCTACATGACACGGCCGATACTAATGTAAACAAATTTTAATAATATTTGAATATTTTATCAAATTTAATTTATTTCTTTTTCCTTTTTTTTCCTTTTCTTTTCTTTGTTTTTTTTTTACATCTCTGGCTGGTGAGGTCGCTGCCAACCATCGCCAGACCACGTGCGAGGGCCTCCGCACCCTCGCCACCCCGATTGAGGGCGGGGCCCTTGCCCGAAAAAAAGTGAGGGCGCGGAGGCCCTTGCCTGTGGCTAGCAATGGCCGCAACGCCCAACGATGGTCGACCAACGATCTCGCTAGCCAAAGATGTAAAACAAAAAAGAAAAATAAATAAATAAATAATTCTACAATATTATTAAAAATTATCCATATCAAGACTAGCCGTGCCATGTAGAACGACCGCCCGTCCACCCGGTGATTTCCGGTCAAAATTGATCGGATGGACTTAATTGGCAAAACGTGAAAAGGTTTATTGAAAATTTTAGGACTGAATTGGCAAATACGCAATAGGTTTATGACGTTTTGGACAATTTTCTCATGTTTGTTAATATATGTTTTGTTGAAAATACATGGTTCTCAAGTTAAATTATAAAAGTATTGTGAAAAGCATATCATTGCATATATATTTATCTATAGAAGTATAATGTAACGTTGTAAACAAATCTATAATTTCACCTCTAAAAATATTTGTATACACTTTTCACGGAAATCGTGACTTCGGAATTAATTTTCAGATATGTTTATGTATACATAGATATCGTAGACTCGTAGTAACTATTCTTCCATAAAGTTGTCGGGATCATGAATATTTGTGGGGTAGTGCTTATTACTCTTCTAAACGAAGTCATTTAGTTTTGTGGTCCTTATTCTTGACCACACTATTTTTGAATGATAAAATAGGATCTCTAAAATAATATATTGCTGATAATTTTTTTGGTCAACATATTGCTAATATTACTTACTTCATCAAAATAGTACAGTTATTTAAAATAACTTGGATAAGTAGGGCTTCCGTCCATACTCTCTTTAACGAACACATCTATTCAAAGTAGGGCTATCCTTGGTTATGTGGTTTAAAATAGTTCGGGTATTGTATTGCTTCCGCGTGTACTTTAATCTCGTGTTGGGCGTTGGGTCGACGACGGCGTCGCCGGGGACGTCCTTTTCGAATCGACCTTTGCAAAGAGATGTGGCGCGCGCCGTAGGGTCTTGGGCGTAACATATCACCTCGTTGTGTAATAGCTATTACTACTAGGCTACAGTAGCTTTTTCAAAAATACGTGTGTTTTTTTTTTCTCACTCTATCAATGTTAGATTATTGACTGTAGTTAATATACATATCAATTATAACTAAATTCATCTATAGAAATTATGTAATGATAACATAAATTATACTTATCCCGACATTAATCACATATTATATCATAAATAAAATAAATATCAAATAATAGGTAAATAGTCGATGAAATAGTGATTATGTTATCTTTTTTTTTTTTTTGGTTAAATTGATTATGTTATCTTGATAATTCATTGTCACAAAAATTATCCATTGTCACAGAAAAAAAAAATAATACTAGCAAATTCATAGAAAAAATTATCCACTATTAAGGAAAGTCTAAATAATATACTTTTAGAGGGTTACATTGCAAGGTTGCACATATATCTTAAATAAATATGAAAGTCACATTAGCAAATTGACGGTGTTGACTAATGGTTGACAACAAAGAACTTGATTGCACAAACCGTGAAAGATAAAGAACTACACTATAAAAAACTAGATAGGAGATTAAATCGCATAAATAGTAATACTTAGGAGACTAAAACTGTACTTAACCCAATCTTAAAAAAATGCGGGACCAAGATAGCTAATTGCCATAAATGAATGGAGGTCTCATTTATCTTGGCGAACAACTCATAAGAAGTCAATATTCAGTAAAAGAAAAAAAAAAGAAAGGAAAGACCTCACAACAAATCAAAGCAAAAATCCAAACATCAAACATGTGCATCAAAATATATAAATGGGAAAAGCATGGCTGCCAACAATTTTAGAAGTCAGCTTTTCTTTGAAAGTGCTCCGTGAAACAATATGTTTCTTCAACTTTAAAGTTGCATTGAAGTTACCAAAGGAGAGTGTCCTTATAACAATACTTGAGGTAGAGATATATATATCATTCATCAATAACCAAGAAATCGCTCCCCGATTATGTTCCAGAATTAGGCAAAAACAGCAATAAAGCAGAACAGTTCTTTTGATAGTAGAAGCGGCAAGTATTAGGGACTCCAAATTGACAATAATTTTTATCTCAAACATGAAAGAGAAGATGGACTCACATTCACAAACAAAGACTAGTAGATAAAACTCTTACCTTGTTATTGTTAATCACATCTGCAGCTTCATCAGTAATCCATAATCTGCTACGGTTTTCAGGTTCCCTTGGACATTCTAGACGAACAATTTCCTTCCAAGATCTCTTAGTTGATCATGCATCATTAGATGGCCGTCTTCGTCAATTTTAATTAGGGACATAAGACTCAATACTTCAATCCCTTTCTCGGAAAAAAAAATCACATGCATCCCACATATAAGTCAGAGTTTCTTTAGATGATCCAATAAAAAAAACATGCTATATCCAAAAAATTTTTGCTCCTCATAATCTAATACATCGTAACTTATCCTCAATGTCTCCAGCACTCTCTTATTAGGCACTTTCTCTAATTTCTTTAATGTATCTTTCCATACTTTTTTTGTCTTTCCACATAAGGGACGAACCCACAACTTCAAGAGCTAAGGGAAGCCCCCAGTAGTAGATACAACATCACGAGCCATAACATCATAATCGCTGTGAGGAGAATCCTTTCGAAATGCATGTCTACTAAATAAAATCAATGATTTATCCAAAGGCAACTCGTTGAGTGGGTACATATGGTCTACCCTAGCATCATCAAGAATCCTCTTATTTCTAGTTGTTATGATGACTATACTTCTTGCTTTAAACCAACTACGATCTCCGACCAAAGCATTCAAGTGAGTAATATCATCCACGTCATCAAGAAGAACGAGAATTTTCTTACTTGCGAATCGAGATTTGATGACACTGATTCCCTCGTCGACATTAGACACATCAATCGATTTTCCTATTATGTCAAAAATGAGCTGCTTTTGTAGGCATTTAATACCGTCGCGGTGAGATGTCTCCCGAATATTTGCCACAAAGCTACGATCATCAAAACGACTAGAGAGTTTATTGTATAGCACCTTTGCAAGAGTTGTCTTACCGATGCTGCCCATTCCATAAATTCCAATAATCCATAGGCCATTGAAATTAGCATCTATCTTGCTTATAATCTGTTCCACACGATCGTCAATTCCCACTAGCTGTTCGGGAACATTTAGCTGAAAAAGCCTTTTTAACTCGCTCATAACTTTTTTCTGACAACAATTTTAGCCAATGCCCCTTCATGCCTATAAAATAACAATAAATTTCAATATTGGATGGCAATAGTTATTTTCTTTTTCAAAAAATATCTGTTTAAAAGAAGTTAAACAACGTTTTGGTGGAGAATAATTTACCCGTTTTCAATTTTTTCTGATTCCCATCCTTTCAAAAAGCTAACTTCCTTGAGCGCTTCTTCCCATTCCTTCACAACCATTTCGTCCAAATTCTCTTTATGTGCATTGATAGCATCTCTCCATCTCCCTGTAAGATGTCTTACCTGCGAGGGTTCCACTTTGTAATATATGGGCAACACTATTTGCCCCCGCTTCTCCTGCACTTCAAAATCTGAGCAAGCTCGCGAAGGCACCATTTGCTAGAAGCGTAGTCCTCCGAGATAATCGGGATCGAGATTCTAGACTGCCTAATATTGCAAAGAAGCTCCGAACCAATCTCCTCGCCAACACGGAGCTCATTGTCGTCTCTGAACACATGAATTCCTGCATCAACAAGGCTCGTGTAGAGATAATCGGTGAAACCTTTGCGAGTGTCTTTCCCTCTAAAACTCAAGAATACTTCATAATCATTTCCTTCCGTCTTTTTGGTTCCGCCTTCATAATTACCTACAGGTGGAGCAGTCGACGAGGAAGAAGCCCTGGTACTCGGATCTTCTGAATAAATGGGTTCATTTCTTTCCATCTCGAGAGAATTGGAGGAGCACAGCCTACAAAGGCTGTAAAAGAAGTTGAGGAAGACGCCCCATAAATCGGATCTTTTAGGCTCCGCCATCATAATCACCTACAAAGGCAAAAAAAAATTGATGGAGCAGAGCCTCAAAGGACAGAAGGAAACAAGAGAAGAGAAGTATGGAATCCCAGATCCGGGAATCGCAGAAATGCCTGTCAAACAAAAATAAAGTGTGATTGACCAAATAAGAGATTGATCGAGCAAAGCCCTAAAAAAGTTTAGATTTCACAGTCTAGATCCCGGAATGCAGAAATGTCTCCAAAAGCGTATTTGCTTGAGTGAAGGCGTTTTTCGAAAATTAATTTTAGTTAACCATAAACACTTTCCCGTCCGTCGATGAAATATATATGAATAAAATTATGAAAGTGAATTTTAAAATCCAAAAATGAAAAACATTTTTTCGGAATTTGTCTTCTCCCGCGAACCACACCCCGACAAAGGAGGACCTGACATGGAAGCCGAAGCTCCAAGCCTTGGCTCACCTCCTCACGCCCCCAACCACCGCTCCCTCCCTCCACTCCCAATTCGTCATCTCTTCCCTCTTCCCCTGCTACCTCCGCTGGGACTACCCCCCCTCCTCTGCTCCCAATGTCTCGCGCGATTAATATCAGAGAGAGGCCGCAGCTGAGGATGCCTCCGAAGGTGCAGGTGGCGTAGAACTCCGGCAAGTACATCTCGATCTTCTTCGACAGCTCCTTGGGCGCCGGGATCAGGAAGCCGCTCCAATCCGCGGCCAGGGACCGGGGAAGGACCGGGGGCCGGGCCGAGCATCTTCTCCAGGTACAGCGACTTGGAGGAGGAGGAGGAGGAGGAGGAGGCGTGGAGGAAGCTGGGGATCAGCGACTGCCGGGAGCTGGAGCCATCTGCGAACGCCATGCATATGGTATCTCGCAAAATGCGTGTGTGGAGAGAGATCGAGGAAATGAAGGTTCTTCGTTTCATTAGCCCCATACTTGGACTTGCAGGATCAATCTATGATGTAATCCATCATCTCTAGTTTTCCGAAATGCACAGTTGCTTGATCTTTTGCAACCATTTCCGAACGAGATTCAAACACCAAGAAACGTTTTTGGTCACGAATCACTAAACAAGAGAAAACTAAATATTTTCTTGAAAGAAAGCATTTTCCTTTACCGGGAATTTTTCCCCAAAACAAATGCACATTAAGAACTCAATTCGGAACTCATCAAAAGAAAATGGAGCGATCAAAGCAGGAAATAGAGAAGAGAAGAGAAAGGAGCGATCGATCACCTGAGGAGTGCCCAAACAACACAATCCCCCGATTCTCAGCCTCTCACTTTGGATTACCAGTACACAACTCTCTGCTGTGCGTGCTTGAATAGTGCTGAGTTCTTGCTAATCGAACCGCAGCGATGCATCTGCTCGAGAAGGACAAATATCAGACGCGTAATTTCCTAGTCATTACGCGGAAAGGTACGCGGAACCTGTGCACGTGCTTTCTTTGAAATTTGAAATCCTGCACCACCTGATTATAAAATCGGGGTGTGGAAACTATTTATTGACTGATAGGGGAGTGCACATGGGGCTTTCGTTTTCCTTCGTCTCTTCTGGCGAAAGCTTCGCGGATATTATGAACCAACTGGACTACAATATCATGAGTTAGATCAATTATATTGCTATATAATATCACATCATAACCAATTGTTTTAATTTTTTGTTTCCTATATACAATCTATTTTGTTAACATGTTTAATGCACTAACTCAAATTACAAATGGAAAAAAATGAGGCGTGATAAAATAGTGGGCATTGTATTTCACAAGGATGACGGTTTCTGGGTTCACCGGTTCCGTGTTTCGTTATGGAAGAAATAAACAAGTATATGCATATAATAAAGATTAAATATCAAAAGAAAACAAATTAAAGTATATAAAATGCAAATTTTCCACATCATAAAGTTTATTTTCTTTCTCCTAATGGTTGCTTTTACTAATTAATGTGCGCCGCACGATGGTTAAATCCCTCCCTGAAAAAAAAAAATTGGAATCCAAGATGTGATCAAGGCAAAACAAATTTTTTAAGTCATTTATGTTGTCTAGAGGAAAGATACATGTTCGCCCCAAGTTTCTTGAGGATCAAAAACTAGTAATAGCGAAGGATGAAACTAGTGAGATCCTAGACTTTTTGCTTGCATGGAAAAAAAAATATTTAGATTGAATGAACCAAACTTCAATTATTACAATGAATAATCTAAATTTGTCTACCTAGCTAGGGTTTCCTCTCCATCCAGAAATACATAAATGAATGGATTAACCAAATTATTTAGATTAAAAATGTCGAAACATAGAAAAATCGATTGGGGCTATGAGTCAATATATGGGATTTTTTTTTATTAAAAGTCTGCAGTGCGCGTTACTTTTTTAAAAAGAGATTCGCCTGAAAAAGTGAGAAAATATTGAGTACGACTGAGTTTCCACGTCACCCATAAGCCACTCCATTCGCCGGGCGACGCATGACCTAAAGAAGCACCGACACGCCGACACGCGACATGCGACACGACCACGACCACGACACACGACACGTTATTTCTCAAAAATATAAAATTCTCGACGCGTCACGTCGTTGTATATAAAAATAAATGTTTATATATACATGATAAATTATCATTTTTAAATTTGATTCAATTAAGTAAATAAATAATAATAAAAACCTAGAATGAATTTACCCTAAAATAATTATACACATAAATTTTTCAAAAATAATTATGTATAAACATATATTAGTTAAGAAACTAAAAGTAAATAATCAAATTCGAAAAAAAAACGAAAATACAAGATCAAAAATAGAAAAAAGCAGCCTATTTGATAAAAAAGAAGCCCAGCCCACCCTTACCAAAAAAAAAAAAAAAAGAAGCCCAGCCCACTTTCACTTTGTCAAAACCCTAGTACCGTCTTCTTCCCTTTTCCTCGTCCGTCCTCCCCTCCCTCCGCCTCTTCCTTTCTCCAGCTTCCTCCTCCGCACGACGCAGGCTCCTCCCACCTCTTCCTTCTCCTCCGTCACCGGCGAAGCGCGAGGCAAAGGAGATGACGGCATGAAGTGCGTCGTCCTCGGCGCCGGAGAAGCGGGTGGCGAAGGAGACGACGGCATGGAGGGCATCGTCCTCGGTGCCAGAGATCTGCGAAGAAGGTGCAGAAGGTCCTCATTTCTCTCGGATGCACCTTCTTGCTCATCTCTCTCTGTGTGACGAAGGGACACGCGTGTCGCCGGCGTGTCCGGCGCATTGACCGCGTGTCGGATCTCCGACACGTGTTGACCGCGTGTCCGAGCGTGTCGGCCGCGTGTCGGAGCGTGTCGGACACGCGACACGTGTCGGACACCGATTCAGAAGCAAAAATAGCATGTCGGTGCTTCCTAGCGCATGACACTACGGGTCCCACTCTTTCTCCACTCCACTCCATCACTCTCTTCCTTGTTACTGTCAACGTTACTCACCGACTCTCTCTCTCTTCCACTCTACACTTTTCTTGGGTCCCGCTATTCACCTTCACTCTCCTTTCTCTCCTCTGTCACCCTCTTGCCCAAACTTTTCCGCCCACCACCATTACTCTCTAAGAGAGTCACCAACCTTTCACCATCTTCTTCTTCGGCACACATTCATATACCCACACCACCTCCATAATCAACGCACAATGCAGAAGTGGATCTTTATTTTTCTTTTTCTTTTTCTTTCTTTTTGTGGCCATAACCTCTGCACCGTGCTTGATCTCCAAGCATTTGTGACCTGACATTTGTGCACAGGAAAAACAAATGTTGCCAAATCCACAGAGACCCCAACAACATCAATTCTCGATACTACAGTACTGAGATTCTAACTTTGATTGATATAACTCTCTCATTTGCTCTCTAATTACTGGCTCACAAGAAAAAAAAAAGGGCAATCCTTTTCATCAACATCACCAACATGAAAGAGAGAAAAAAAGAACTAGAAAACGAGAAACGAATAAACTCCTGAAATAATCTAATAACAGCTAGAAAAAAGAAGAAGAAAGACAGGGAACTCAGTCCATTAGGGTCTAGATCTTGAGATCTTTTATTTTATCGATTATGGATCTCCTCCTCCTCCTCCTCCTCCTCGTTCTTTTCTTTTTTTTCCGATTTCCTTTACTAGCTCTCTCACTACGGCATTACATCAATCAATCAATAAGCTTTCGACGAACGACGATGATCTCCTGCCGTGATGGAAGTTCTGGGCATAGCTGATTGAATCGCGCCGATAGATCTATGGGAGGTTGACGAAGAAGAAGAGAAAAGTGTAGAGTGGAAAGAGAGAGTCGGTCGATAAGGCTGACAATAACGGGAAAGAGAGTGAGTGACGAAGAGGAGAAAGAGCAGGACCCATAGTGTCATGCGTCGCCCGACGAATGGAGTGGCTTGTGGGTGATGTGGAAAGGTCATCCAAAGCAATATTTTCTCTGAAATCGAAATTAGCTTTCAAAATAAATCTCTTCCCAAATAATTTTTCAAACTAGATTTTTGTGTGCTATATCGTGTTTAAAGATTATCTAGTCATTATTCTCCACTCGAGTTACTTTTTATCTCTCTCCTTAAATTAATAGTTTTTATGTTGAATTCCTAACTTCCCCCAATTTTTCATCCATTTTCCGAAATGCTTTCACGAGGTGTGGAAATTTGAAAAAAAAAAAACTATGGAAAAGGCGACCCTAGTAAATGTGTTGGCGAACTCTTGCGTCCATCTAGCTGTAGGTCTCGAGCTGTAGGCAAACGCAATTGAAACTTCTCCTCGAGATCCAAATAAAATGATTTCTTAAATTGCATCAATATGACGAAATTTATGCGATAAATATCTAAAATTTTGGTCCGTTCAACCCAAATTTTTTCACGAATGCCCCTTGACATCGTCTCCACCTAGTTCATTCTTACAAGTGTAGCTTTCAAATTCCCCAACATGCATTTTTACGGTCCACTTTAACTCCAACTAATGACTTTGAGACATGTAAATCAATCTATTGCCCTCTCCCCCACCGACTTCCTCTTGAGACTCCATACATTTCCTTTTTCGTTCTCCGCCCATATCTTTTGGGCTGACTGAATTTTAATTTTCCTCTTGTGAGTGCGTATATTATTCTTTGGTCTATCATGCTCATGCCGTGAATTCCTTTCTTTCTTCACCGTTTTCTTCCTTTTCTTTTCCCACTTTTGTTTATTCCCTTTCGAATAGTGTTCAATTACTTCCAGTTTTGGCTAAGAAAAATTTAACTTGCCTACTTTATGCATGATGTGCATCTTTAATATTGGAAAGAATTGGCCAGTTAATTCTCCCAAAAATGTTCAGAATATATTCCTCAATAACGACTATGTGCTCCTTCATTTGTGCTAAAGTCCTTATAGTGCATATTTTATATCTGGTCGAGCAAAGGGAATAAATGGGTTAGGCCAAATTTCTCATTCCCCGCAGGCTTAGTCTAATTAACTTAGTCTAATTAACTCAATCAAGCTCAGAGTCTCCCCGCACCAATCCAATCAAAATGTAATCATATGTGGGTCTACTATTAATGAACGAAAAATGCTCATAATATCTATGTGAAATTTAACTAATATTTTTAAGAAACCGTATCGATCCCTAATTTTTCTATGCTATAAATAATTAATTAGATCCTTAAAATTTGGATGTCAACATCCCTTACTGATTATATTTCCCTCACAGCTGCTAGTTTGGCTTAGAGATTTTGTTCCCTCTTGACGCATATAATGAGACAAGTTCATAGAGAGATGTTCACAGTAGTGACCTTTTCTTGGCTTTTGATGTGTTGAGATTGGATCCACATACCAGTGGAATTTTGAGCATGCGTGTGACCATTCCATTCATCTCTCATGCGGTACAAAGCAGGCTTACTTGTCTTGTCAGGTTAGGCATACTTCTGCTAATGCAGATTAGATTAATTTAGAGACCATAATTTCTCAGCTGCTGCCACTATCTTGCTGATATCTGCTGGCTGCAGTCTTGTTCTTATCCTGTACTTTCACTTTTTCTCTATCGTACTTATCCTTTATCGAATCAAATTCTTCAAATTTTACAAATTTTCTCATCAAATTCATCTTACAAAAAATCCAGCCAAATCCAGCTGGCATGATAGTCAGATGATGTTGTTGTGTGACATGAAGAATCAAGTCCCTTTAATTTTTGGATAGAGTATTATTTGTCACTGTCTTTGTCGTCATCATCACTTAAACAAGGTTATAATTGGGTATTACACTTAATATCTTAGCCATATGTCTGTGTATATAAAATCTATACATCTGTGATGAAGGTATAGCAAATGAAGCAATCTTAAGGTAATGTACAAGTTTTTAGCCATTTTGCTTCTTCTTCTTTTTTGTCGAAAGCCATTTTGCTTTGTTGGCAATGTAAGAAGTATTCTCTCTCTTAATCTTCATGATCCAATAAATATATTTTCCTTCTCATATTAATGAAAAAATAGAAAAGAAAACTAACGACCAATACTAGTTAAAATTGTTTGTCATTAGTGATTGGACATTATGAACCAACTAAACTACAATATGATGACTTTGACCAATTATATTGTGATATTGCATCATAACCAAATTTTTTTCTTTTTATTTCTTGAGTAGAATTTATTTTGTGTAGAGTGTTTTGATTGACTTGTCTTTTCTATAAGGGATAATAATACAAACAATTCTTGAATTTTGGCCCAATATATAATGTGATGATCCATGATTTTTAATTTGTTTAATGTAATTCATTAACTTTACTCTAATGTTCAATATAGTCCTTGAACTTTTATTTGTTCATTGCGATCCCTAAACTTTTGGTCTGCAGGTTCAATTTATTCCTTGAACTATATTAAAATATTCAATGTAGTGAGACTACATTAAAAGTTCAGGAACCGCAGTAAATATTAGACTAAAATTCAAGGACCACATTGAACAAATTAAAAATTCATGAATCATATTATTTATTAAGTCGAAGTTTAAGAATTATTTATGTCATTTTTTATAAATAAAGAAATAGAGAAGAAAACCAAAGGCAATCATTGCACGCGTAATTCCTACAGCAATTTGCGGAAGGTGTGTGGAACCATCCTACGCAGATGCTTCTCGACTTAACTTTGCCTTTTCTGTTAATACTCCCATGCTCCTGGTGCTACTATACACGAGTCAATCACAAAGACATATCAATCGTCAAATTATACAGGATTTTATTAATAAATGTCATTAGGACACTTTGTTAAAATATTTAAATAAGCAAAGTTTATTATTTTCACTACACAATCTAACTTATTTCTTTCAAAAGAGATTCCTAAAGGAAAGCAAATCCCAAAATAAATCTCCCTCCAAAACAATTTTCTCAACTTAAATTTCTCCTACAGCATCATGCCTAAAAAATTATCTGGTCATCACCCCTCACCCAAGTCACTTTTATCTCTCTCCTTGAACTAATATTTAATTTTATACTTTTGATTTCACAATTAGAATTTCTCAGGTAATGGGTCCTCCACAATCAAATACTATTCAGTTTTGACAAAGAAAAAACTATTCAGTGACACTTTTTTCTTTTTTATTTCATTTTGTCAAACTTTTTATTTCAGGTGGACGCTTTTTTTCTTAGCTTTTTAGTCAAGATTATCACGGATTTATCTAAAGTTGTTTGTCATTAGTGATTGGATATAATGAACCAACTACATTACAATATCATGACTTTGACCAATTATATTGTTGTTCTTATTATTGCATCATAACCAACAGCTTTTATTTTTTATTGTCTTATTTCCTTAGTAGAATCTAAAAAAAAAAAAAAAAAATTGAGACATGACAATATGGTGGACATTGTAGTCCATGAGGATGACTGTTTATTGATTATGCGTTTCGTTGTGGAAGAAAATGAACAAGCATATGCATATAGTAAGGACTAAATAGCGAAGTTAAAAGATAAATAAAATTCATGGAAGAATATAAAATGCAATTTTGTTACATTGTAAAGCGTATTTTTTTTTTCTTAATGGTGCATTTAATAATTGGTGGGCCTGCTTGATGGATAAATCCGTCCCAAAAAAAGATTGAAATCCAGGATGTAATTGGGGCAAGAAAGTTGGTGAATCATTTATGTTGTCTAGAGAAAAGACAAAACGTTGGTTCAAAGTATTTGGAGGATCAAGAAATGTAGCAGCAAAGGATGAAATTAGTGAGGTGCTAGACCCTTTACTTGCTTGGAAGGAAAAAAAATTTAAGAGTGAATGAACCAACCTTCCGTTATTTGAATGAATAATGGAAATTTGTCTACCTTGCTAGGGTTTCTCTTCATCCAAACATATATATGAATGGTTTAGTCATGTATTGAGGTTAAAAGATGTTCAAGCATAGAAAGATCGATCGGGACTACTTGTGCAAATTGCTACGGTTGGTGATGTAAGAATGTAGGTACATCAGTCAAATTGTGGTTGACAATTTTTAATAAAACTTAGTAGTTTTTTTTTTTTTGGTCCAAAATAAACTTAGTAGTTTATGCGTTGGTAATTCATCAAAATAAAGGTTGGTAGATTATTAATGGAGTTGATAATTTTGGAAGTATGAGTAGATGTCAGTACATGTCAAAGCCAAACAACAAAAATAGTTGATAAGTGACTAAAATTAATTCGTCTTTACAATTCAAATTAAGGTTGGTAATAACTTATAAAAAGTTAGTAACTTCAACAAGTTTGGCAAGTCACGACATTAAGTGTTAGTAGATTATTAAAGCAGTGCATAATTTTGAAGTATAAATAAATGTTATTACTTGTCAAAACCAAGCAATACGAAAAGTTGATAAGTGAATAAAATTAGTTCCTATCTTAATGTGACGAATACTGGTTCATCAGTCAAAACTAATTTGGTATATAAGTTAACAATTTTAACATGTTGATGAGCTATAAAAATAACTATTGATAGATTATTAATGACATGGAAAGCTAGCAATCTGCAAGGTACTAAGCATTGCCATGGTGGTGGCAAGCGGCAGGTGTGGAAATCGACGGCGGATAAGGCAAAGAGGGCCAGATGCAAACCGAGAAAAGAAGAGGGAGAAAAAAGAAGGAAATGGAAAAAGAACAGGAATACTTTCCTTTGTTTTAAATTGAATTTCCTAATTTTCGTTGAGCAATCTCCCATGTCAGCAATTGTGCTGAATAAGCGAGTCATGTCTGGGAAAATACATGTCCTCGCAATAATAATGGAGACACTGCATTGAACCAAATTTAAGAAATTGAAATGCCTGATTAAAAGAAAAATTCAGGTGCTCAATTACTCATCGAGCAAACTACAAACCGCCAGAAAAAGAAAAATCCTTTTCCATTTCACTAATGATGTAGAACAATCATTCGGCAGTTCATGGGAACCTAGCATTATAGAGAAGGGTTAAAGTTTAAAAGAAATGAATTCAATCATGTTAATCTTGCATATAGGGCCCACATGAGATCCACATAATCAAAGGTTATAATGAACGCGATCCATCGACACAGATCTAGGTAAGTATTCCTTCCCCGCCCCTTGCGGCCTTTGCAGGAGAGAAGGGATGAGTTTTAAACCCGAGTTATAGTAGTTTCGGATGTAATTGTATATAAGTTTTGGAGGGCACGATGGTGCTAGTGCCTAGGAACAATAATTTAAGTCCCCAATTCAAGAGGCTATTTGGCATCGTTTTCCTTATTGTTATGATGAACATGTGAGTGAATTGTGTTAGAGAAATTCCACATCGGATAATCGGTATATATTATAGTTACCAGAACTCATTAGCTTAAACTTTTAAGTGAAAGTAGATCCAATTAGATATGTTGATCGATTCAGACTTGGACTCTTTTTTTGGCGATCTCCCAAGTGAATGTATCGAGTTTTACATTGCTTGACTCCCAAACAAATGGTATCAGAGTCGATAGTTGCGTTTCCGGGTAAGTGGGCATTGTGGTTCATATGGAGAATCGATATAGTGTACGGCAGTTAACATATCATAATTACACTTAAGTTTTGAGTAAATGTGGGTCCAACTAGATATATTAACGGATTTCCGGACTTGAAACTCTCTTAGCGACCTTTACAACATTTTTTTTTTTTAGAAATGCATTTTACCCAACTTTTAGGTGTTGCAACCGTGAAAATATGTTGTATCACCAAAAAAAAAATTGCAACACTTCATAATATAGTTACGTTTCACTGGATGGAAATTTTTTTTATCAATCATTTACATTGTCTGAGGAAATATGAATGTTCGCACAATGCTGTGATCTTCACCGATTCTCAGCCTTCGACATTGGATACACGACACTCTTTACTGTGCGGTGCAATGCATAATTGTGCGGAAGGTGCGGAGAACCTGCGCAGGTGCTTTGATTCAAAGCGAGCACGACCTTGACTTGTCTTGACTTGCCTTTCCTGTCAATAAAGATATAGAAAAGAAAACCAAAGGCAATCATTGCACCTGTAATTTCCATAGCATCTTGCTGAAGGTGCGTGGAACCTACACAGGTGCTTTTTGAGTTGAGTCAATCACAACAATGGATTCGGTGTTTCTTCGATAGCCATGGTAGATCTCAAAATGCCTTTCGATCAATGATGTCAACTTTCCGATCAGTGGGATTTGTCTCAGGTATTCCGTTAGGTCAAGGCAAGATAAGGGTACTTCGTCGCTTTGTGGGTACGAGTATGCGGAATAATGATGCATAATAAGAGGCATCAGAATGCCCAGGCTCCTTCATAAAACAATGGATTCGAACTGTTTCTAACTTCAATAATAGTAGATCTCCGTCGACTCAGGTCAATGATGTCAACTTTCCAATCCCAGTGGGATTTGTCAATGAGTGGCATCCAGAGCAATAACAAAAGTAGCGATAGAGACACGAGGGAGCCTATGGGTACGGGTATCACGGGGCTAATAATGTACAATAGGAAGCATCTAGAGTCTTGAGCTCCTTCTTAGAACCAATGGATTGAGGGTAACTCTTCAATGGGCATAGATTTCAAATCTACAGTTGAGTCAATGATGTCGACTTTCCGGTAGTAGGATTTGTCTCAGGTGGCATCGACAATAGCAAGCACGATAAGGATATGAGGGAGCCTATGGAGTCGGAAGTTGGGGCAAGTTGATGGCATTCCGTTAGGTCAAGGTGAGATGTAGATGCTAAATTGCCTATGGAGCCGGGTATTTCTTCAATTGCATTTTATGGAGGTATAAAATGAGTTAATGACACAATGGAGCCTAATCTTTAAGTCGAGCAAGTAGTCTACGTTTTGAGACGTTTAGAGTCTCGACTTCGTCAAACAACCTCTCCCAAAAAGGAATCTCTCTTATTAGTGTCATTTATGAGAAGCTCCTCAATTCTTCCATTCTACCTACTAAGCGGTAGCTCTTCAATTAAGTAACACCCCCGACAATCAAAGAGATGAGGGTCTTGATGTCCTCGATGGAAGGATGAATCTCTTCAGATCATCACAATATTTAAGAATCAAAATCTCCAAGCTCTTGAAAGTGATTAAGTCCGAGTTCTTCTAAGCAATGACAATTCTCGAGGTTGAGAACTTTGAGCTCGATTGCCATCCGAAAGAAAAAGAGGATACCTATGTGAGATTGATAAAAAATACCCATGCTCCATTGTCCTTCATCGTTGTCTTATTTATTTTTTAAATGATTGTTTTAGTAGTATTTTGACTACACCAACATATAAATGTTTTTTAAGCATATTATTGCAAAGAGAGAACGTTAAGGATGTATAAGTGCTACCTCTGATTATTTCAAAATAATAACATTTTGTAGAAAATATCATATTTAGTGTTCGAAGTTATGGCAATACTTTTATTTATTGATTAGAGATATGCAAATTTTATTATCAAAAAGCATAACAAAGTCAAATGGAAGAAAAGAGATGCATTCGTTTTGGTGCCATGTTTTCCTTTAGTATGAAATTAGAAATGGCTACTTTAATTATGAAAAACAATTTTTAAATGCTATATGTACAAGACATCAAAAATGTTATAATAAAAAATATCTAAATGCCATTGCAAGGATAATTTTATTACTCATATAATAAATTACTACTTCAACAATTTATAAATGTGTTGCACGAGGACTTTAACAATCAACAATTATAATGAATAAAGATCAGGAACAACAAATTATTTCCTTACTCTAAAAGTAACAATGAATTAAGAATTTAAGAATGTAAAACACAAGTCACCGTGAGGGAGTTTTTGTTTCTCCATGGAAGAAGATTGATATGTACATATACAGGAAGTGCTAAAAAGACATACTTTTTGGGGAGAAATTAACTAGAAGCCATAAACCATTTAGATTTAAGATAATTAAATATTGTAATTATATTTAAATAAATGTTAACTAATATAGTTAAAAGTTTTTATTAGTAGCTCTAATGTTAAGCATGACTGGTTGCTAAGATATTAAGGGCAAAAGCTTCCGGCATATTTGGTGCCTATAAATTCCTCTTATGCTTTCGACAAAAAAAAAAATTCTCTTGTGCTCGGAGGAAAATCCATAATATGAGAAAGGATTTTCAGAAGAAAAAAAGGAGAACTCAGTGCAATTGGGCCATTCAACAACACATGATTATTTATAAGAGATATGCCTTGTCTACATCTTACCTTTAGTGGACCCCATCCTCCCCAGCCCTCCGTAATCTCACTCCACGACAGATGGAGCACGATTAATTTCTTGGTGAAAGTTGGCTACTTCAAAATCTGAGGCACAATCCATCAACTCAAGCCATCTTAATCGGGAAGCAAGTTCTGAAAATCTCCGATGAGATTCACATTGTTCAATTTAAGAAACCTCAACTTGGTCAATTTTTTCAATTTTTTAGCTGTGTAGCTTTCTCCCCCAATAATATGAGCCAAGACAAAGGGCCTCAATCTTAGTAGTGCCCTGCAATTAGGCAACATTTAACAAATAGTAGCCAACTGTATATAAGAAAAAAGATGTATTGATTTCAAATTTGCTGTCACACTATTATGATTTAGGCCTCTCCCCTTCGACTTCATGACATATTAGGTTGTTGTTGCATATTATTTATCTAATCTATGTAAACATGTGAAGCTCTAGAGGGTCTTCCCGAACTTTTCCTCTTCCAATTATGCCCTTCACAATTTGCACCTTTTAAATTCCCAAAAGCCACATCCTTCCAAAATTACAATAGAAGGCCTCTCTTCATGCACACACTACTTCAAATATATCTATCAAATCTCATGCCCTTTATATAAGAAACATCAAAACCCTAACTCATATCCTTTATATGTGAAACAACCTGTGTCTTTTATGATTCGTATACATCTATCAAACTTGCTATCAAAACATGTATCCCAATCTAAGAATCCCAATTGTAAAATCCCCTCTTTTTCTTATGTACCTTGATTACAATTCTCAATAGCAAAATCAAAGCGAGAATTCCATCCCAAGAAGTACACACGCGTTTTACATTCCTTTCTTATCATGTGTTTCTTCAATGAGTGATTTTCATTGTATGTGAAAGAAAACATATATCAAATGTTATATGAATGATTTTTACTTCTCTTTTTATTACGACAGATGTTTGATGCTATCTTTTCATTTCATATTGAATTTGTTATAGAGAAATAATAGTCATCTGATTTCTGGATCAATTTACCTAGAGGTTAATAAGATCTAGCTAACTGACAGATTGGACATGAAGATTAATTATATTATGTTAATATTATTTCTGTGCAAGCATATGGTTGTGAAGTTGTTTAGTTTTATTACTAATTATCATTCGTTTATGAATTTCTAAAAAAGTTGTAAGTGTAAAGCTATTTTATTGCTCAAATATAAACTTCGATGATTCTCTATATAAAAAAAAAACTGTCATGTATGTATCGTTAAAACTTAACTTCCAAGTTTAATAAGTATCGTGTTAAAAATTTTAGTTTTCAACATTAAAATTTTCATAATTATGGGATTGAAGATGTATGTTTGTTAGGGAAAATTATCTAAAAAGTCCTCCATTTATAGCACTTTTGTTAATTCGGTGCTAACTGAATTTTAAACATTTTCACGTTTTGCCAATTAAATTCGACATGCCAATTTTAGCCAAAAATCGCTGTTGTGGATGCTAGCCGTTCTACATGACACGACCGGCACTAATGTAAACAAATTTTAATAATAATTGAATATTTAATTTATTTTCTTTTTCCATTCTTTTCTTTTATTTTCTTCATTTTTTTTACATCTCTGGCTGGTGAGGTCGCTGCCAACCATCGCTTGACTCGTGCGAGGGCCTCCGCCCCTCGCCGACCCGCGATTGAGGCGTCGGGGCCCTTGCCCGAGAAAAAAAAGTGAGGGGCCGCGGAGGCCCTTGCCCGTGGTGGTAGCAATGGCTTGACGCCCTGGCGATGGTCGACCAGCGATCTCGCGCTAGCGGAGATAAAAAGAAAAA
Organism: Syzygium grande; assembly: GCA_024733475.1. Taxonomy (NCBI): domain Eukaryota; kingdom Viridiplantae; phylum Streptophyta; class Magnoliopsida; order Myrtales; family Myrtaceae; genus Syzygium; species Syzygium grande. Next base: position 29,990,362 of record JAMXDD010000008.1, on the reverse strand, counting down.
GAAAAATAAATAAATAAATAATTCTACAATATCATTAAAAATTATCCATATCGGTGACTAAGCCGTGCCATATAGAAACGACCATCGTCCACCCCGGTGATTTCCGATCAAAATTGATCGGATGGACTTAATTGCAAAATGTGAAAAGGTTTATTGAAAATTTTAGAATTTGAATTGGCAAAATACGCAATAGGTTTATAGCGTTTTGGACAATTTTCTCATGTTTGTTAATATATGTTTTGTTGAAAATACATGGTTCTCAAATTAAATTATAAAAATATTGTTAAAAACATATTATTGCATATATATATTTTATATAGAAGTATAATGTAACGTTGTAAACAAATCTATAATTTCACCTCTAAAAATATTTTTTTTTGGTAAGGACCTCTAAAAATATTTGTATACACTTTTCACGGAAATCGTGACTTCGGAATTAATTTTCAGATATGTTTATGTATACATAGATATCGTAGACTCGTAGTAACTATTCTTCCATAAAGTTGTCGGGATCATGAATATTTGTGGGGTAGTGCTTATTACTCTTCTAAACGAAGTCATTTAGTTTTGTGGTCCTTATTCTTGACCACACTATTTTTTGAATGATAAAATAGGATCTCCAAAATAATATATTGCTAATAATTTCTTTCTGGTCAACATATTGCTAATATTATTTACTTCATCAAAATAGTACTGTTATTTAAAATAACTTGGATAAGTAGAGCTTCCATCCATACTCTCTTTAACGAACACATCTATTCAAAGTAGGGCTATCCTTGGTTATGTGGTTTAAAATAGTTCGGTATTGTATTGCTTCGCGTGTACTTTAATCTCCGTGTTGGGCGTTGGGTCGGCCGACGACGTCAGGGGCGTCGCCTCGAATCGACCTTTTGTAAGATGATGGCGCGCCGTAGGGTCTTGGGCGTAACATATCACCTCGTTGTGTAATAGCTATTACTACTAGGCTACAGTAGCTTTTTCAAAAATACGTGTCTTTTTTTCTCACTCTATCAATGTTAGATTATTGACTGTAGTTAATATACATATCAATTATAACTAAATTCATCTATAGAAATTATGTAATGATAACATAAATTATACTTATCCCGACATTAATCACATATTATATCATAAATAAAATAAATATCAAATAATAGGTAAATAGTCGATGAAATAGTGATTATGTTATCTTTTTTTTTTTTGGTTAAATTGATTATGTTATCTTGATAATTCATTGTCACAAAAATTATCCATTGTCACAGAAAGAAAAAAATAATACTAGCAAATTCATAGAAAAATTATCCACTATTAAGGAAAGTCTAAATAATATACTTTTAGAGGGTTACATTGCAAGGTTGCACATATATCTTAAATAAATATGAAAGTCACATTAGCAAATTGACGGTGTTGACTAATGGTTGACAACAAAGAACTTGATTGCACAAACCGTGAAAGATAAAGAACTACACTATAAAAAACTAGATAGGAGATTAAATCGCATAAATAGTAATACTTAGGAGACTAAAACTGTACTTAACCCAATCTTAAAAAAAAATGGGACCAAGATAGCTAATTGCCATAAATGAATGGAGGTCTCATTTATCTTGGCGAACAACTCATAAGAAGTCAATATTCAGTAAAAAAAAAAAAGAAAGGAAAAGACCTCACAACAAATCAAAGCAAAAATCCAAACATCAAACATGTGCATCAAACATATAAATGGGAAAAGCATGGCTGCCAACAATTTTAGAAGTCAGCTTTTCTTTGAAAGTGCTCCGTGAAACAATATGTTTCTTCAACTTTAAAGTTGCATTGAAGTTACCAAAGGAGAGTGTCCTTATAACAATACTTGAGGTAGAGATATATATATCATTCATCAATAACCAAGAAATCGCCCCCCGATTATGTTCCAGAATTAGGCAAAAACAGCAATAAAAGCAGAACAGTTCTTTTGATAGTAGAAGCGGCAAGTATTAGGGACTCCAAATTGACAATAATTTTTATCTCAAACATGAAAGAGAAGATGGACTCACATTCACAAACAAAGACTAGTAGATAAAACTCTTACCTTGTTATTGTTAATCACATCTGCAGCTTCATCGGTAATCCATAATCTCTCACGGTTTTCAGGTTCCCTTGGACATTCTAGACGAACAATTTCCCTTCCAAGATCTCTTAGTTGATCATGCATCATTAGACGGCCTAATTCGTCAATTTTAATTAGGGACATAAGACTCAATACTGCAATCCCTTTCTCCGAAAAAAATCACATGCATCCCACATATAAGTCAGAGTTTCTTTAGATGATCCAATAAAAAAACATGCTATATCCAAAAAAAATTTGCTGCTCCTCATAATCTAATACATCGTAACTTATCCTCAATGTCTCCAGCACTCTCTTATTAGGCACTTTCTCTAATTTCTTTAATGTATCTTTCCATACTTTTTTGTCTTTCCACATAAGGACGAACCCACAACTTCAAGAGCTAAGGGAAGCCCCCAGTAGTAGATACAACATCACGAGCCATAACATCATAATCGCTGTGAGGAGAATCCTTTCGAAATGCATGTCTACTAAATAAAATCAATGATTTATCCAAAGGCAACTCGTTGAGTGGGTACATATGGTCTACCCTAGCATCATCAAGAATCCTCTTATTTCTAGTTGTTATGATGACTATACTTCTTGCTTTAAACCAACTACGATCTCCGACCAAAGCATTCAAGTGAGTAATATCATCCACGTCATCAAGAAGAACGAGAATTTTCTTACTTGCGAATCGAGATTTGATGACACCGATTCCCTCGTCGACATTAGACACATCAATCGATTTTCCTATTATGTCAAAAATGAGCTGCTTTTGTAGGCATTTAATACCGTCGCGGTGTGAGATGTCTCCCGAATATTTGCCACAAAGCTACGATCATCAAAGCGACTAGAGAGTTTATTGTATAGCACCTTTGCAAGAGTTGTCTTACCGATGCTGCCCATTCCATAAATTCCGATAATCCATGTACCATTGAATTTAGCATCTATCTTGCTCATAATCTGTTCCACACGATCATCAATTCCCACCAACTGTTCGGGAACATTTAGCTGAAAAAGTCTTTTTAACTCGCTCATAACTTTTCTGACAACAATTTTAGCCAATGCCCCTTCATGCCTATAAAATAACAATAAATTTCAATATTGGATGGCAATAGTTATTTTCTTTTTCAAAAATATCTGTTTAAAAGAAGTTAAACAACGTTTTGGTGGAGAATAATGTACCCGTAATCAATTTTTTCTGATTCCCATCCTTTCAAAGAGCTGACTTCTTTGAGCGCTTCTTCCCATTCCTTCACAACCATTTCGTCCAAATTCTCTTTATGTGCATTGATAGCATCTCTCCATCTCCCTGTAAGATGTCTTACCTGCGAGGGTTCCACTTTGTAATATATGGGCAACACTATTGCCCCCCGCTTCTCCTGCACTTCAAAATCTGAGCAAGCTCGCGAAGGCACCATTTGCTAGAAGCGTAGTCCTCCGAGATAATCGGGATCGAGATTCTAGACTGCCTAATATTGCAAAGAAGCTCCAACCAATCTCCTCGCCAACACGGAGCTCATTGTCGTCTCTGAACACATGAATTCCTGCATCAACAAGGCTCGTGTAGAGATAATCGGTGAAACCTTTGCAGTGTCTTTCCCTCTAAAACTCAAGAATACTTCATAATCATTTCCTTCCGTCTTTTTGGTTCCGCCTTCATAATTACCTACAGGTGGAGCAGTCGACGAGGAAGAAGCCCTGGTACTCGGATCTTCTGAATAAATGGGTTCATTTCTTTTCCATCTCGAGAGAATTGAGGAGCACAGCCTACAAAGGCTGTAAAAGAAGTTGAGGAAGACGCCCCATAAATCGGATCTTTAGGCTCCGCCATCATAATCACCTACAAAGGCAGCAAAAAATTGATGGAGCAGAGCCTCAAAGGACAGAAGGAAACAAGAGAAGAGAAGTATGGAATCCCAGATCCGGGAATCGCAGAAATGCCTGTCAAACAAAAATAAAGTGTGATTGACCAAATAAGAGATTGATCGAGCAAAGCCCTAAAAAAAGTTTAGATTTCACAGTCTAGATCCCGGAATGCAGAAATGTCTCCAAAAGCGTATTTGCTTGAGTGAAGGCGTTTTTCGAAAATTAATTTTAGTTAACCATAAACACTTTCCCGTCCGTCGATGAAATATATATGAATAAAATTATGAAAGTGAATTTTAAAATCCAAAAATGAAAAACATTTTTTCGGAATTTGTCTTCTCCGCGAACCACACCCCGACAAAGGAGGACCCGACATGGAAGCCGAAGCTCCAAGCCTTGGCTCACCTCCTCACGCCCCCAACCACCGCTCCCTCCCTCCACTCCCAATTCGTCATCTCTTCCCTCTTCCCCTGCTACCTCCGCTGGGACTACCCTCCCTCCTCTGCTCCCAATGTCTCGCGCGATTAATATCAGAGAGAGGCCGCAGCTGAGGATGCCTCCGAAGGTGCAGGTGGCGTAGAACTCCGGCAAGTACATCTCGATCTTCTTCGACAGCTCCTTGGGCGCCGGGATCAGGAAGCCGCTCCAATCCGCGGCCAGGGACCGGGGAAGGACCGGGGCCCAGGCCGAGCATCTTCTCCAGGTACAGCGACTTGGAGGAGGAGGAGGAGGAGGAGGAGGCGTGGAGGAAGCTGGGGATCAGCGACTGCCGGGAGCTGGAGCCATCTGCGAACGCCATGCATATGGTATCTCGCAAAATGCGTGTGTGGAGAGAGATCGAGGAAATGAAGGTTCTTCGTTTCATTAGCCCCATACTTGGACTTGCAGGATCAATCTATGATGTAATCCATCATCTCTAGTTTTCCGAAATGCACAGTTGCTTGATCTTTTGCAACCATTTCCGAACGAGATTCAAACACCAAGAAACGTTTTGGTCACGAATCACTAAACAAGAGAAAACTAAATATTTTCTTGAAAGAAAGCATTTTCCTTTACCGGGAATTTTTCCCCAAAACAAATGCACATTAAGAACTCAATTCGGAACTCATCAAAAGAAAATGGAGCGATCAAAGCAGGAAATAGAGAAGAGAAGAGAAAGGAGCGATCGATCACCTGAGGAGTGCCCAAACAACACAATCCCCCGATTCTCAGCCTCTCACTTTGGATTACCAGTACACAACTCTCTGCTGTGCGTGCTTGAATAGTGCTGAGTTCTTGCTAATCGAACCGCAGCGATGCATCTGCTCGAGAAGGACAAATATCAGACGCGTAATTTCCTAGTCATTACGCGGAAAGGTACGCGGAACCTGTGCACGTGCTTTCTTTGAAATTTGAAATCCTGCACCACCTGATTATAAAATCGGGGTGTGGAAACTATTTATTGACTGATAGGGGAGTGCACATGGGGCTTTCGTTTTCCTTCGTCTCTTCTGGCGAAAGCTTCGCGGATATTATGAACCAACTGGACTACAATATCATGAGTTAGATCAATTATATTGCTATATAATATCACATCATAACCAATTGTTTTAATTTTTTTGTTTCCTATATACAATCTATTTTGTTAACATGTTTAATGCACTAACTCAAATTACAAATGGAAAAAATGAGACGTGATAAAATAGTGGGCATTGTATTTTTTTCAAGGATGACGGTTTCTACCAGTTCACCGGTTCCGTGTTTAGATTATGGAAGAAATAAACAAGTATATGCATATAATAAAGATTAAATATCAAAAGAAAACAAATTAAAGTATATAAAATGCAAATTTTCCACATCATAAAGTTTATTTTCTTTCTCCTAATGGTTGCTTTTACTAATTAATAATAAGGCGCCACGATGGTTAAATCCCTCCCAAAAAAAAAAAAAAAATTGGAATCCAAGATGTGATCAAGGCAAAACAAATTTTTAAGTCATTTATGTTGTCTAGAGGAAAGATACATGTTCGCCCCAAGTTTCTTGAGGATCAAAAACTAGTAATAGCGAAGGATGAAACTAGTGAGATCCTAGACTTTTCTTTGCATGAAAAAAAAATATTTAGATTGAATGAACCAAACTTCAATTATTACAATGAATAATCTAAATTTGTCTACCTAGCTAGGGTTTCCTCTCCATCCAGAAATACATAAATGAATGGATTAACCAAATTATTTAGATTAAAAATGTCGAAACATAGAAAAATCGATTGGGGCTATGAGTCAATATATGGATTTTTTTTTTATTAAAAGTCTGCAGTGCGCGTTACTTTTTTAAAAAGAGATTCGCCTGAAAAAGTGAGAAAATATTGAGTACGACTGAGTTTCCACGTCACCCATAAGCCACTCCATTCGTCGGGCGACGCATGACCTAAAAGTAGCACCGACACGCGACACGCCGACACGCGACGTGCGACACACGACCGACACACGACACGTTATTTCTCAAAAATATAAAATTCACATCGCGTTGCGTCGTTGTATATAAAAATAAATGTTTATATATACATGATAAATTATCATTTTTAAATTTGATTCAATTAAGTAAATAAATAATAATAAAAACCTAGAATGAATTTACCCTAAAATAATTATACACATAAATTTTCAAAAATAATTATGTATAAACATATATTAGTTAAGAAACTAAAAGTAAATAATCAAATTCGAAAAAAAACGAAAATACAAGATCAAAAATAGAAAAAAGCAGCCTATTTGATCAAAAAAGAAGCCCAGCCCACCCTTACCAAAAAAAAAAAGAAGCCCAGCCCACTTTCACTTTGTCAAAACCCTAGTACCGTCTTCTTCCCTTTTCCTCGTCCGTCCTCCCTCCCTCCGCCTCTTCCTTTCTCCAGCTTCCTCCTCCGCACGACGCAGGCTCCTCCCACCTCTTCCTTCTCCTCCGTCACCGGCGAAGCGCGAGGCAAAGGAGATGACGGCATGAAGTGCGTCGTCCTCGGCGCCGGAGAAGAGGGTGGCGAAGGAGACGACGGCATGGACCTCGGTGCCAGAGATCTGCGAAGAAGGTGCAGAAGGTCCTCATTTCTCTCGGATGCACCTTCTTGCTCATCTCTCTGTGTTACGAAGGGACACGCGTGTCGCCGGCGTGTCCGGCCCATTGACTGCGTGTCGGATCTCCGATACGCGTTGACCGCGTGTCCGAGCGTGTCGGCCGCGTGTCCGAGCGTGTCGGACACGCAACACGTGTCGGACACCGATTCAGAAGCAAAAATAGCGTGTCGGTGCTTCCTAGCGCATGACACTACGGGTCCCACTCTTTCTCCACTCCACTCCATCACTCTCTTCCTTGTTACTGTCAACGTTACTCACCGACTCTCTCTCTCTTCCACTCTACACTTTTCTTGGGTCCCGCTATTCACCTTCACTCTCCTTTCTCTCCTCTGTCACCCTCTTGCCCAAACTTTTCCGCCCACCACCATTACTCTCTAAGAGAGTCACCAACCTTTCACCATCTTCTTCTTCGGCACACATTCATATACCCACACCACCTCCATAATCAACGCACAATGCAGAAGTGGATCTTTATTTTTCTTTTCTTTTTCTTTCTTTTTGTGGCCATAACCTCTGCACCGTGCTTGATCTCCAAGCATTCGTGACCTGATTTTTGTGCACAGGAAAACAAATGTTGATAAATCCACAGAGACCCCAACAACATCAATTCTCGATACTACAGTACTGAGATTCTAACTTTGATTGATATAACTCTCTCATTTGCTCTCTAATTACTGGCTCACAAGAAAAAAAAAGGGCAATCCTTTTCATCAACATCACCAACATGAAGAGAGAGAAAAAAAGAACTAGAAAACGAGAAACGAATAAACTCCTGAAATAATCTAATAACAGCTAGAAAAAGAAGAAGAAAGACAGGGAACTCAGTCCATTAGGGTCTAGATCTTGAGATCTTTTATTTTATCGATTATGGATCTCTCCTCCTCCTCCTCCTCCTCCTCGTTCTTTTCTTTTTTTCCGATTTCCTTTACTAGCTCTCTCACTACGGCATTACATCAATCAATCAATAAGCTTCGACGAACGACGATGATCTCCTGCCGTGATGGAAGTTCTGGGCATAGCTGATTGAATCGCGCCGATAGATCTATGGGAGGTTGACGAAGAAGAAGAGAAAAGTGTAGAGTGGAAGAGAGAGAGTCGGTCGATAAGGCTGACAATAACGGGAAAGAGAGTGAGTGACGAAGAGGAGAAAGAGCAGGACCCATAGTGTCATGCGTCGCCCGACGAATGGAGTGGCTTGTGGGTGATGTGGAAAGGTCATCCAAAGCAATATTTTCTCTGAAATCGAAATTAGCTTTCAAAATAAATCTCTTCCCAAATAATTTTCAAACTAGATTTTTGTGTGCTATATCGTGTTTAAAGATTATCTAGTCATTATTCTCCACTCGAGTTACTTTTATCTCTCTCCTTAAATTAATAGTTTTTATGTTGAATTCCTAACTTCCCCCAATTTTTCATCCATTTTCCGAAATGCTTTCACGAGGTGTGGAAATTTGAAAAAAAAACTATGGAAAAGGCGACTTAGTAAATGTGTTGGCGAACTCTTGCGTCCATCTAGCTGTAGGTCTCGAGCTGTAGGCAAACGCAATTGAAACTTCTCCTCGAGATCCAAATAAAATGATTTCGAAATTGCATCAATATGACGAAATTTATGCGATAAATATCTAAAATTTTGGTCCGTTCAACCCAAATTTTTTCATGAATGCCCCTTGACATAGTCTCCACCTAGTTCATTCTTACAAGTGTAGCTTTCAAATTCCCGACATGCATTTTACAGTCCACTTTAACTCCAACTAATGACTTTGAGACATGTAAATCAATCTATTGCCCTCTCCCCGCCGACTTTCTCTTGAGACTCCATATATTTCCTTTCTCGTTCTCCGCCCATATCTTTTGGGCTGACCGAATTTTAATTTTCCTCTTGTGAGTGCGTATATTATTCTTTGGTCTATCATGCTCATGCCGTGAATTCCTTTCTTTCTTCACCGTTTTCTTCCTTTTTCTTTTCCCACTTTTGTTTATTCCCTTTCGAATAGTGTTCAATTACTTCCAGTTTTGGCTAAGAAAAATTTAACTTGCCTACTTTATGCATGATGTGCATCTTTAATATTGGAAAGAATTGGCCAGTTAATTCTCCCAAAAAATGTTCAGAATATATTCCTCAATAACGACTATGTGCTCCTTCATTTGTGCTAAAGTCCTTATAGTGCATATTTTATATCTGGTCGAGCAAAGGGAATAAATGGGTTAGGCCAAATTTCTCATTCCCGCAGGCTTAGTCTAATTAACTTAGTCTAATTAACTCAATCAAGCTCAGAGTCTCCCCGCACCAATCCAATCAAAATGTAATCATATGTGGGTCTACTATTAATGAACGAAAAATGCTCATAATATCTATGTGAAATTTAACTAATATTTTTTAAGAAACCGTATCGATCCCTAATTTTTCTATGCTATAAATAATTAATTAGATCCTTAAAATTTGGATGTCAACATCCCTTACTGATTATATTTCCCTCACAGCTGCTAGTTTGGCTTAGAGATTTTGTTCCCTCTTGACGCATATAATGAGACAAGTTCATAGAGAGATGTTCACAGTAGTGACCTTTTCTTGGCTTTTGATGTGTTGAGATTGGATCCACATACCAGTGGAATTTTGAGCATGCGTGTGACCATTCCATTCATCTCTCATGCGGTACAAAGCAGGCTTACTTGTCTTGTCAGGTTAGGCATACTTCTGCTAATGCAGATTAGATTAATTTAGAGACCATAATTTCTCAGCTGCTGCCACTATCTTGCTGATATCTGCTGGCTGCAGTCTTGTTCTTATCCTGTACTTTCACTTTTTCTCTATCGTACTTATCCTTTATCGAATCAAATTCTTCAAATTTTACAAATTTTCTCATCAAATTCATCTTACAAAAAATCCAGCCAAATCCAGCTGGCATGATAGTCAGATGATGTTGTTGTGTGACATGAAGAATCAAGTCCCTTTAATTTTTGAACACAGTATTATTTGTCACTCTTTTTGTCGTCATAATCACTTAAACAAGGTTATAATTGGGTATTACACTTAATATCTTAGCCATATGTCTGTGTATATAAAATCTATACATCTGTGATGAAGGTATAGCAAATGAAGCAATCTTAAGGTAATGTACAAGTTTTTAGCCATTTTGCTTCTTCTTCTTTTTTGTCGAAAGCCATTTTGCTTTGTTGGCAATGTAAGAAGTATTCTCTCTCTTAATCTTCATGATCCAATAAATATATTTTCCTTCTCATATTAATGAAAAAATAGAAAAGAAAACTAACGACCAATACTCGTTAAAATTGTTTGTCATTAGTGATTGGACATTATGAACCAACCAAACTACAATATGATGACTTTGACCAATTATATTGTGATATTGCATCATAACCAATTTTTTTTCTTTTTATTTCTTGAGTAGAATTTATTTTGTGTAGAGTGTTTTGATTGACTTGTCTTTTCTATAAGGGATAATAATACAAACAATTCTTGAATTTTGGCCCAATATATAATGTGATGATCCATGATTTTTAATTTGTTTAATGTAATTCATTAACTTTACTCTAATGTTCAATATAGTCCTTGAACTTTTTATTTGTTCATTTCGATCCCTAAACTTTTGGTGCATGTTCAATTTAGTTCCTGAACTATATGAAAATATTCAATGTAGTGAGACTACATTAAAAGTTCGAGGAACCGATAAATATTAGACTAAAATTCAAGGACCACATTGAACAAATTAAAAATTCATGAATCATATTATTTATTAAGTCGAAGTTTAAGAATTATTTATGTCATTTTTTATAAATAAAGAAATAGAGAAGAAAACCAAAGGCAATCATTGCACGCGTAATTCCTACAGCAATTTCCGGAAGGTGCGTGGAAATATCCTATGCAGGTGCTTTTGACTTAACTTTGCCTTTTCTGTTAATACTCCCATGCTCATGGTGCTACTATACACGAGTCAATCACAAAGACATATCAATCGTCAAATTATACAGGATTTTATTAATAAATGTCATTAGGACACTTTGTTAAGATATTCAAATAAGGAAAGTTTATTATTTTCACTACACAATCTAACTTATTTCTTTCAAAAGAGATTCATCTAAGAAAGCAAATCCCAAAATAAATCTCCCTCCAAAATAATTTTCTCAACTTAGATTTCTCCTACAGCATCATGCCTAAAGATTATCTAGTCATCAACCCCTCACCCAAGTCACTTTTTCTCTCTCCTTGAACTAATATTTAATTTTATACTTTTGATTTCACAATTAGAATTTCTCAGGTAATGGGTCCTCCACAATCAAATACTATTCAGTTTTGACAAAAAAAAAACTATTCAGTGACACTTTTTCTTTTTTTTTTCATTTTTTTGTCAAACTTTTTATTTCAGGTGGACTCTCTTTTTTTCTTAGCTTTTTAGTCAAGATGATCACATATTTATCTAAAGGTGTTTGTCATTAGTGATTGGATATTATAAACCAACTATATTACAATATCATAACTTTGACCAATTTTATTGTTTTTTTATTATTGCATCATAACCAACAGCTTTTATTTTTTATTTTCTTATTTCCTTAGTAGAATCTAAAAAAATGAGACATGATAATATGGTGGACATTGTAGTGCACGAGGATGACTATTTATTGATAACACCTTTCTTTGTGGAAGAAATGAAGAAGAATATGCATATAGTAAGGACTAAATAGCGAAGTTAAAAGATAAATAAAATTCATGGAAGAATATAAAATGCAATTTTGTTACATTGTAAAGCGTATTTTTTTTCTTAATGGTGCATTTAATAATTGGTGGGCCTGCTTGATGGATAAATCCGTCCCAAAAAAAAAAGATTGAAATCCAGGATGTAATTGGGGCAAGAAAGTTGGTGAATCATTTATGTTGTCTAGAGAAAAGACAAAACGTTGGTTCAAAGTATTTGGAGGATCAAGAAATGTAGCAGCAAAGGATGAAATTAGTGAGGTGCTAGACCCTTTACTTGCTTGGAAGGAAAAAAAAAATTTAAGAGTGAATGAACCAACCTTCCGTTATTTGAATGAATAATGGAAATTTGTCTACCTTGCTAGGGTTTCTCTTCATCCAAACATATATATGAATGGTTTAGTCATGTATTGAGGTTAAAAGATGTTCAAGCATAGAAAGATCGATCAGGACTACTTGTGCAAATTGCTACGGTTGGTGATGTAAGAATGTAGGTACATCAGTCAAATTGTGGTTGACAATTTTTAATAAAACTTAGTAGTTTTTTTTTTTGGTCCAAAATAAACTTAGTAGTTTATGCGTTGGTAATTCATCAAAATAAAGGTTGGTAGATTATTAATGGAGTTGATAATTTTGGAAGTATGAGTAGATGTCAGTACATGTCAAAGCCAAACAACAAAAATAGTTGATAAGTGACTAAAATTAATTCGTCTTTACAATTCAAATTAAGGTTGGTAATAACTTATAAAAGTTAGTAACTTCAACAAGTTTGGCAAGTCACGACATTAAGTGTTAGTAGATTATTAAAGCAGTGCATAATTTTGAAGTATAAATAAATGTTATTACTTGTCAAAACCAAGCAATACGAAAAGTTGATAAGTGAATAAAATTAGTTCCTATCTTAATGTGACGAATACTGGTTCATCAGTCAAAACTAATTTGGTATATAAGTTAACAATTTTAACATGTTGATGAGCTATAAAAATAACTATTGATAGATTATTAATGACATGGAAAGCTAGCAATCTGCAAAGGTACTAAGCATTGCCATGGTGGTGGCAAGCGGCAGGCGTGGAAATTGACGGTGGAGAAGGCGACGAGGGCCAGATGCAAACCGAGAAAAGAAGAGGGAGAAAAAGAAGGAAATGGAAAAAAGAACAGGAATACTTTCCTTTGTTTTAAATTGAATTTCCTAATTTTCGTTGAGCAATCTCCCATGTCAGCAATTGTGCTGAATAAGCGAGTCATGTCTGGGAAAATACATGTCCTCGCAATAATAATGGAGACACTGCATTGAACCAAATTTAAGAAATTGAAATGCCTGATTAAAAAAAAAAAAAATTCAGGTGCTCAATTACTCATCGAGCAAACTACAAACCGCCAGAAAAAAAAGAAAATCCTTTTCCATTTCACTAATGATGTAGAACAATCATTCGGCAGTTCATGGGAACCTAGCATTATAGAGAAGGGTTAAAGTTTAAAAGAAATGAATTCAATCATGTTAATCTCACATATAGGGCCCACATGAGATCCACATAATCAAAGGTTATAATGAACGCGATCCATCAGATACAGATCTAGGTAAGTATTCCTTCCCGTCCTTGCGGCCTTGCAGGAGAGAAGGGATGAGTTTTAAACCGAGTTATAGTAGTTTCGGATGTAATTGTATATAAGTTTTGGAGGGCACGATGGTGCTAGTGCCTAGGAACAATAATTTAAGTCCCCAATTCAAGAGGCTATTTGGTATCGTTTCCTTATTGTTATGATGAACATGTGAGTGAATTGTGTTAGAGAAATTCCACATCGGATAATCGGTATATATTATAGTTGGCCCGTAACTCATTAGCTTAAACTTTTAAGTGAAAGTAGATCCAATTAGATATGTTGACGGACTTCGGACTTGGACTCTTTCTTGGCGATCTCCCCAAGTGAATGTATCGAGTTTACATTGCGCCTCCCAACAAATGGTATCGAGTCGATAGTTGCGGTTTCGGGTAAAGTGGGCATTGTGGTTCATATGGAGAATCGATATATAGTGTCGGCAGTTAACATATCATAATTACACTTAAGTTTTTGAGTAAATGTGGGTCCAACTAGATATGTTAACGGGACTCGGACTTGAGCTTCTCTTAGCGACCTTTACAACATTTTTTTTTTAGAAATGCATTTTACCCAACTTTTAGGTGTTGCAACCGTAAAATATGTTGCATCACCAAAAAAAAAAATTGCAACACTTCATAATATAGTTACGTTTCACTGGATGGAAATTTTTTTATCAATCATTTACATTGTCTGAGGAAATATGAATGCCCGCACACCGCTGTGGTCTCCACCGATTCTCAGCCATCGACATTGGATACACGACACTCTTTACTGTGCGGTGCAATACATAACTGTGCGGAAGGTGCGTAGAACCTGCGCAGGTGCTTTGATTCAAAGCGAGCACGACCTTGACTTGTCTTGACTTGCCTTTCCTGTCAATAAAGATATAGAAAAGAAAACCAAAGGGCAATCATTGCACCCGTAATTTCCACAGCATCTTTGCTGAAGGTGCGTGGAACCTACACAGGTGCTTCTTGACTTGAGTCAATCACAAAAGCATACTATGACATAAATGTCAGTCGGGCACTTTGTTGTTTAGTTATTCGAATCAGGAAAGTTTATTATTTTCAATTCAAAATCTACTTTTCTTTTTTCTTTCAAAAGAGATTCCTCCAAAAAAGCACGTAATGCTGAGTTGCCATACGACGGTCCAAGATGCATGCTGCGCAGAAAGGATAATTATTGCATGCGTAATTTGCGCGGCATTATGAGGATGGTGCGTGTGCTTTTTGACTTGACTTGCTTTTGTTATTAATAAAGAAATAGAAACGAAAACCAACAATCAATTTCTGATGCTCCACCAGCTATTTTAATCAAAAAGCAGATTGCGATAACCCCTACTCTCTCTCTATTTGCAGGGATGGATGTGCAAGGTCAACGTTCGATCGGACTTAGGGTGCGTTTGCAACGTCCAAATAGTAAAAATTTACATTCTTTTGTTCCCATAAATAGTTTGGGAGCAATCGCGTTTGGTAAGCGCATTTGTTCCGGGTACATTTTGCAAAAATTTGTGCGATTTTGAGTTTTGAAAAAGAAACAAAAAGTAAAAAAAGTTGCTTCTTATTTCTCGGCACAATTTTGAGAATCAGTTTTCTTTCTTTTTTTTTTTCTTCTTTTCTTATTTTGTGTTCTTCTTTGTTTGATCTTCACCGATTCTCAGCCTTCGACATTGGATACACGGCCAGGCGGCTGTGCGGTGCAATGCATAATTGTGCCCTCGCCGGGAACCGGGGCAGGTGCCTTTGATTCAAAGCGAGCACGACCTCGACTTGTCTTGACTTGCCTTTCCTGTCAATAAAGATATAGAAAAGAAAACCAAAAGCCAATCATTGCACCCGCAATTTCCATAGCATCTTTGCTGAAGGTGCGACGAACCGAGCAGGTGCCTCTTGAGTTGAGTCAATCCAAAAGCATGTTATGACATAAATGTCAGTAGGGCACTTTGTTGAGTTATTCGAATCAGGAAAGTTTATTATTTTCAATTCAAAATCCATGGCCTTTTTAAAAAAATGGCTAAAAAAAAAAAAAATAATTGCCAAATATTATTAAAATATTATTTAGGAAAGGAAAATTTTGTGTAGTTACCGCGGCATTTTGGGGATTTTCTAGTCTATGAATTGACTTTTTTGACAATTAATAAAGAAATAAAATGAAAACCAAAATTGTTTCTGATGCTCCAGAAGCTAAAAAAATCAAAAGCAGATTAGGAAATAGCCCCCTCTCGCGAATGGCGGGGATGGATGCACCCTTAATATCACGAAGGTCCCTTAGGGTGCGTTTGGCAACGTGCCAAATAGTAAAAATTTCTGTTCTTTTGTTCCTAGAAATAGTTTGAGAATAGAAATGCGTTTAGTAAACGATTTGTTCCTGGGCACATTTTGCAAAAATTTGTGCCGAGAAACAGCGATTTTGGAAGAGAAGGAAAAAAAAAAGTTGCTTTTGTTTTCGGCACAATTTTGAGAATCGGTTTTTTTTTTTTTTTTTTTTCTTCTTTTCTTATTTTTGTGTTCTTCTTTGTGCGGCGGACCGGCCGTCGACGACACCGACCGGCCACCCAGTGGGCGGCGGGACGGCCCTCGGCGGCCTCCCGGGTGGCGGAGGCGGAGGTTGGCGAGGTTGGCCGGGCTCGCCGCCGGGCGAGGCTCGGCCTCGCCCGGATCTGGCCGCCCCGCGACGACGACCGCCATGGCCAAAAAAAATGGCTAAAAAAAAAAAAATAATTCAAAATATTATTAAAATATTATTTAGGAACGTTACCAAACCATTTCTATTCTTTTCTAGTCTATGAATAGAAATTTTGGACAATTACCAAACGCCTTAAAATGCTCGGGGGCGGCTGCCCGTAAATAGCTCCCGGCAGAATGGTTCCCGGCGCACCCTTAATATCACGAAGGTCCCTTAGGGGTGCGTTTGACATTTCCCTGAGAAAAACCGGCCGTCGACGACCGGCGACCGGCCACGCCCCCTGTACGGCGGGCGTCACGGCCCTCGCCCGGGCGAGGTTGGCCGGTCGCCGTCATGACCCAACGCGACGCGCCCCATTTGGACCGGCCATGACCAAATAAAAAAAATGGATAAAAAAAAAAAATAATTCAAAATATTATTAAAATATTATTTAGGAACAAAAATTTTGTGTAGTTACCAAACGCATTTCTATTCTTTTCTAGTCTAGGAATAGAAATTTTGGACAATTACCAAACGCCTTAAAATACTCAGAAATTGTTTCCAGGCACAGAATAAAAAAAAATCATTTCATTCGAAATAGCTCCCGGCTGAGAATGGTTCTCATGCGCACCCTTAGCCTAACGATCATGACATGCGTGTTGGCATATAGTTGTGAAGAGGAGACCTGTTTTATTAGAAAATCAGGAAGACGCCCGCTAAATTCATACGTGGAGCCACCTCGTTACATGTTTTTTAAGGTCGATTGAGGATTCAATGTAGACATTATAGCAAAGATTGGAATGGGATGAGACTCTATATCCCAAATTTGAATGGAGCTACGAGCATATTAGCACATTAAATATATTAACAAGTCTAAAAATCTACAGAGTATGGATATTGAATTATCAAGACAATTAAAAATTGATTGATGGTATGGGAAGGTTTGTTTGTCCTTACTTGGGCAAGTTGGACGATTATGACGATTGTATTTGCACAATCAATAACTAATTAAGTTGAGGCATTATGCTAAATTCATCTCATTACGTATACGAGATGATTCTGTTCGATCCTCTTTTTTCCTTTTTACGTACTCCCCTCCCGAGTGGGTGGAATCGCGAGTTCGTATTTGGGAATATATGTTAAGGCAATACCATCTCTACAAAAACCTTAAATAATCAAAACTTTGTAATTGGCATCCTGCGATAACACGTGAAAAATGAAATCCATAGATGTGAAACTTCTAGCAAGTGCAGGTGAAGCTTTGATTGAAATTTGAGATCCAGCACACTTGACTTGACTTGCTTTTCTATTAATAAAAGAAACATAAAAGAAAACCGACGACCAATACTCGTTAAAGTCGTTTGGCATTATTGATTGGACATGTTTTTTTTGGTGAGATGATTGGACATTGTGAACCAACCTCTTTGACTTGTCTCCCTATAATTTATTCAGATTGCTATACTGCATTTTGCGTTTTCTTTCAACTAGAATGGACTATTTTCTTCTCATTCCCACCTAAGACTAATTGTTTATCGGTTTCCGACATAATGATACGTCACTTTAGCCATCGAGATCACGATGCATCACTCCAAAAACTAAATAAGTGATCCAAATTATTTGTACTTGTAAACACTCGTGTATAGTCATACAGGGAACTATTATTCACTTCCCCGATAAAGTGGCTGTCTCATGGAAAATCGCTTTTGTTGGGTCTTTTGGTATTCTCTTTTTACTGTTTTAGGTGATTGACACATGACAATGAAAGATTCCGTTTCTGCTTTTGTGCGTCACATGTTCATTTTGTTGGCCAAACGTCACATGTTCATTATTGGGGCTGCAAAATGTATATTACCTCCATTGTAATTATCAGACTTCCCTCGTTTGCTCTTGACACTGTAGATATACTTTTTTGTAGATGCATGCCGACTATATACATCTAGCTTCAACTCAGCTGGATGCGCAAAGAAAAGTAAGCACACATACACCTATCTCAATTCTTCCTGCTTAACATAGACTTGTACATTTTATTCTTCGATTGATTGGCCACGGTTATAAGCATTACTTGTGAAAACTCTCTCACTCGAGTTTTGCTTTAGGTATTCACTATTCGGTGGTTCTAAGCACACATATTTAAGGAGAAAACCATAATAGAACATCAGTTTAGTTACTTCTGATTCAAAATGTTTCTACATTTTCTGTTTTCTTTTTTTTTAAAGTGACTTCATCGTACTCTTGGAACTTTTATGGGAATGGCAGAATTGTTGCGAAGAGAAGGAAAGTAATTACGTTTGTGTTGTCTAATCTCAGTTTCGTTCACTTTTTTTTTTTATTTTTGGTCGAGATAAGATAGATTTTGCTTCTCATAGTCTACTTTTATTCTGGTCGGTATAAGATAAAATACACAAGATTTTATACCTATCGGTCGGCAGACTACATGTGTCTGATGAGCTTATAGAGGAAGTATAAAAGAATGAGTCCAATTCGTCCCAGCCAAGCCCGGGGCTCATGCACGTTTGTCAAGTCCAACTTGCATTACTCAGGCCCGTAAAAGCCGAGAAACCAGACCATGTCTAGGACCTTGTTTCCGTTCGAGGCCCCATTAGATTGGCTTGAAAACCCAACAAACCCAGCTCTGATTTGTCTCCTTCTTGACCCCAGAATTCTAGAATTCTGAGTCGGATGGGTATTCCGACGGAACGGGGTTAGCATCGCACGGGCAACACGGCTGACGGGGGAGAGAGAAGGGGGGGCGAACGGGTTCTTTGAACGGGGTCGGCGAAGGTGGTTTTGGGGAGGGCGCGTCTTCAGCACCGCGTGCGTCGTTTCTCTTCTTTTCGTTTGCCGATCATGCCGTCGCGGGATCGCCGTGTCCTCATCGCCGGTTCAGCTATCACGGGAAACCCTGTTTGCCCCCTGATTTTCGGCCGTGAAGATTCGAAGCGAGTCGTTCGTGTTCAAAGCTTCATTGCTGGCGCGCATTCTCACGGGGCAACACTTCTCAGATCCTCCTCGCGCAAGCTTGACCAGTAACCGCAACCGAGAACTCCTATTGGACAAGGTAATTTCATTCCCCTCTTTCCTGCCCTGTTCTGGAAAGATGCGTGGCTGAACCACGTTCATGTAACTCGTGTGAAAATCACTGATGATCTACGCTGTAATTTGTTGATTTGTGAAGGCTTTGTGGTTCTGACACTGATTTCAGGCGAAAATGCAGTTTCGATTTCACGACCAGATTCAATCCCTTCGGTGCACGTAGGCCGTTTGATGAAATGTATCTAAGATTCATCATTCCTGATCCAGTTTCATATGGAGAAATTTTAGCATAGTTCACTTGCTAACATTCAGTCCGTTAGCATTCAGATTCGATCCTTGACGTCCTGTGACGTCTCTGTGGTGTTCGTGGTCAATCTCTATGGGACGTTTCCCCAATCCTTGTTCTGAATATCCACTGATTTAACGTATTGAACTACGAATGGGCTGGTTAGATTCTCGGTTTGCTCTGAAGAGGACGATGGGCTGAAAGAAGAAAATATAATAATAAAAAATGACGAAATATGTAAGAAAAGAGGAAAACGGATAAATAATAAAAAGAATAATAAGATGGGGTTAGCGTGGGCTTAGATATACTAAGATCATCACTTATGGTTATCAGAAGTTCTGATTCAGAACTTCTTTCCATACATGCGTTCATTCCACTTCTGTCTCGTTAATTCAAACTTGTAACCATAAGCATTGAGACCGAGCTTTTAGCTTGCGAACTAAAGTCCGATATCTGCCTCCAGCTTGAATATACAACGCCTTCTAAGCAACACCCTAATCTCATGTTCTTCTTTTTTACACTTTCAAATCAGCCTAAATGAACACAACAAAACAAATTATCACCACAAGACTTGCTTGAGGAGAAGTTGAATAGGATGCTTACTGTACCACTCAAGACAGACTGTACTGAACTATACGAGGAAGTAGCCGAGGCAGTAAAATCTACCCATCTGCAGCATCCCTCAAAAACTCGAATCGAGTGCGGCGAAGGAAAGCCGGCTCCGCATTTTAATGCTCATTGTTCCACAGGGAGAGACATGGCCTGCACTACCTTTGGGGTTGATCTGAGCCGGTTGCGCTCGAGGTCATGCTAGGCCCAGCACCATCTTCAACAGGAGAAGTACCCCACTCTCCTTCAGATTCCAATGGCTCAAGCACATAGACGTTGCCATCAGTAAGCCCTAGTGCAAACTGGTTAGGTTCAGATGGATGTGCTGCAATGACTAGCGTGTAGACTCTCCAACTGCCAAAACCATCAGTGAGGAATGAATAACTTGCGAGACTATTGGAACTTTGCGAACGAGACTTGCCATTTTCATAGAGGAATGAGTTTAACTGAGCAGCAATAACCAACTTACCTGGGGTTTGGAGGGATATAAGCGGCAGGATTTATATGGCATCTCAATCTGAGTTCAGAAGCAGTAAGAACACCAATGATGCCATCTTCAAAGCTCAAATATATTGATTGGCCATTGCATGAATATGTAGCATCTGTGATTGGACCGCTAGCTTCTTGAGCAACCCACTAGTTGCGATGAACAACGAATCAAAAGAGTACTTTTGGCACTAAGCAACTCATACTACCTAATATTTTGCTATTTTTATGCAATCAGGATGAGATGAGAAATTGGTTTGTGCACAACAAAAAAAAAATTCAATACCTGCTTGAGGCATTTTAGTTTAGGAGCTTCATATGTGGCGATTTGTCTTTCATGAACCACCAGCAGACGTATCTGATCCACGTGAAATTGAACACGAGTAATAGCAAGAGGAGCTGCGCTTCGCCCAATCAGCATCTGCTGAAACTTACTAGCCGGCTTCTCCCATCCCTCAGTGCTCCAAACACACAACTGCAGTGATAATAGACAACCATCAAAGGGGACATCAACATTGATGCACAAATGGCAGAATAAAATTCTTGTTGTGTTTGTATATCAGAATCACACCGATCGTCTGTTGTAAGCAACAACAGAATATCATAGCTTCTTTTTTGTACTTAATTGGGATGGGATTAATTTGTCAACACGGAAGATGAAGTTTTCTGGAAGGATTTATTCTGCCGGTAAAGGATGCCTTCATGACCTGACGTATGCTGAAGATATAAGCATCAATGATTCAATATGTCCAAAGTGAACATCAACCCTACTTTTGGAGCACTTTAAACTACATTGCTCTCTCTGCCCAAAACTTAGGCATGTTTACTTGGAAAGTAAGATGCAGCAGTGGTCTGGTACCTGAGAGTCAGCGCTAGAAGACACGAGAACATTTAAGACATTAGAGAAGGCAAGGCCTGTTATTCTTTTCTGATGTCCTCTTAGTATTACCATGACCTGAGAAAGTGAAACAGTCAATAACCATTAACTTTGTTGCAGATAACAAGGTTAACTTTCAACGACAATGAAAACAGGTCTCACCTCATCAACTTGCACATTGTAGATTTGAATAGAGGAGTCCTCCATTCCCATCACAATAATATTATTGTCTCGAGGAAAGAACGCCATAAATGTTGCTACTTGTCGTGCGGGTATAAATGTTGTCATTGTCCGGATATCAGTAGGCGGGATAGTATTAACAACTTCATAAGTAACAGTGGTGCGTATGTGCCAAGAGGCACTTGGCTCAATGGCATCCCCCTCTTGGGAATGGGAGAGAGCAAGTTCGACCGTTAGATCTTTGGATGGGTGAAAAAAGGCTCTCGCCTTCTTTTCTTAATCAGTAAGAGCAAAAAGATTCCATTGAAGACAAAGAAAAGCCATTGTCTCACTTAGCAAGTAAAAAGCAAAGTGGTCTGGTACCGAGAGTTAGAGCCGTAAAAAACACGACAACAAGTGAAGAAAGTTGAACAATCGAAGCCTTTAATTATTCTATGATGTCCTTTCGGTTTTATGCGGACACGAGAAAGTGTAACAGTCAAAATCCATAACTTCTTTGCCGATAATAACAACGTTAACTTTCAACGACAATGAAATCAGGTCTCACCTCATCAACTTGATCACAGTAAATTTGAATAGAGGAGTCCTCCATTCCTATTGCAGAAATGTTATTGTCTAGTGGATGGAACACCATACATGTTGATTCTGGTGCTTCGGGCATAAATGTCAGCATCGTCTGGATATCAGCAGGCAGGATAGTATTAACAACTTTATAAGTAACAGTGGGACATATGTGCCAAGAGGCACTTGCCTCAATGGCATCTCCCTTCTTGGGAAAGGGAGAGAGCAAGTTCGACCATTAGATCTCTGGATGGGTACAAAAAGCTCTTGCCTTCTTTTCTTTAATCAGTAAGAGCAAAAAGATTCCATTGAAGACAGAGAAAAACTCGTCTCACTTATTAGCAAATAAAAATACCACATATGCTGCTCATCGGACTCTACCAAATAATCCACATGAAAATCAGAGCAATTGCTTTTATGCACCTCCTACCAATAGAGTTCAAAACTTTGTACACGTGATAGAATCAATTAATTTTAGGTCCCATAAAAATGTGAAAAGGAAATAGTGCATGCATATTCAGCAGAAAGGGGTAATTCATCATCTCGTGCCTTGTGGATAGTGCTACAAAAACTGAAAAGAGGATGTAAACATGCCTGGGGAAATTATTCACCTTCAAATTCCACATATTGAACAAAGAGATCTTCCCCTGATGCTGATATTAGATAAGCTTCGTTCTTTGACAGTGCAAAGCACGGAACTGCATCTTCAGGATTTGTATCGCTTGTGTCATTGGTCATCAAATTCCCGCCAGGAGGTTGCCGTAACTGTGGTACTACACTAGTTATAGCCTGGAAAGAAGAATTAATGTAGTTTTTTTTGGAAGCTGAATTAATGTAGTTAAGAATGCGCTAAACCATGAAATACCTTGCCAATTTCATGAAAAGAAAGATTCCTTACCCTGCATGTTAAGTTCCGATCATTTCTTCCATATCCAGAGCTTGTGTACAGCATTCGATGATAAAGCCAGAATGGCATGACCTGAGTTTGTATAGATTAATCTCGAGACCTGCTTCATTTTATCAGCTTCAGTGTTGACAGTTAAATGTAATACCCAAAGTGAAAAGAAAAAGCCCAAGTTACTAGGCACATAGATGCAGAAATTGATGCAAAGAGACTCGGTGACACACAGCTCCGCCGCATATATATCCAAGAGCGTCTGTGTGCATATATATGCATACTGTATCTTTACATATGAACAGAGCACATGATACACATGACATCAAAACCCAGTTGAAACAGTTACCAAAAAAATTCTGGCAAAAAGTAGAACCTTAAACCGTCTAGCTGTATCACTACAGAACTAAGATAACTCCGCGCAAAAATACAGTGCCTTCACTCGTGCAATACCTAACCTTTGGCCTCTAGTGTTTGTATTTAGATTCAACAGGCAAATTTTCGCTCGAAGTTAAAGTAGCTGAATTCCCAAGCTTAGCATTCCCAACAAGCATCAAAGTGGTGCATAATGATATACTTTGCCTGCCATGTGTAAAGTCAAACTCATCTCATGAAGAATCTGTGCCTTTTCCCACATGTAACTCCATTAGAGTCCACAGAAGAATCCATCTGATTGGATTCCAAGCAAAGGCTAAAAAGTCTTGTTATGCAAATATACCACTACACTCTAAATCGGGCAGCATCCATCTCGCTATTCATCCTTATCATGAAGTTCACAACATCCACAGCCAACAAAACTCAAGCACTACTGCCACGCCATAATAACATGTTAATTAATGTTGATCATGTCCTTTCCCATTTGTACAGTTGAAACAATCAGCTAACGATGAAAGGCCAAAGGAAGATTTGACGTAAGTCCTCCAAGTGTTGAGATTTAAAAGATCATTCGCTGGACCACATGCGAATGAAACTGATCAAGCAAGGCATTAAATAAGACCTATTCAAATTTGTGCAATCTAGTAAAAGCATGATACACACAGGCCCAATTCCTTGAAAAGCACAAACTTTGACTCTATATTTAAATCTAACCCGCACTTTTTTGTCTCATAAAAATTACCAACTCTAACTCTGTATCCAAATCTGGCCCGCATTATTTATCTGTCCAATATTTCTGTTAAAGTTTGATGTGTCAATTCCACGCGAATATTTCTTTCTTTCTCCATTGATGATGTAAAATTTCGGCTCAATTAAATAATTTTTATTTAAAAACCTTATTTATTTCTATCTTCTTATTTTTGTCTTCTTCTTTGTCTTTCCTCGCAACCTGTATGAAAGGGAGGTGCTTGAGGTAAAATCTGAGTCGCCACGACCTTGGATTTGACTCGCGCAATATCAGATTTGAGTCGCATGACCTCAAAAATGAGGTTGCATACCTCAATCATGAGTGGCAAACTCCATTAATGGAGGTCAACCATAGGGCTCAGAGTGAAGTAAACAATCTGTACCCTTGCGGCCACGGTGTTTTAGGGAAAGCTTGAGGCTCGTTTCGTCATCGTCCGGCCAGGAAACGATCTTCCATTGATGTGGCATTGTTTGCAATGATTCTTTGCTGAATTGAACAGATAAGGGTGTGGGTTGCATTTGTTCTGAGCTCAAGCACCACCCTTCACGAAGGTTGGAAGGAAAGACGAAGAAGAAAAAAAAAAAAAAATAGATAAAAAAATTGATTTTTAAAAGAAATTATTTAAATGAGCGAAATTCCACGCCATCAACAGAGAAAGAGAGAAATATATGCGTGAAATTGGCACAGCAGACTTTAATGGCAATATTGGACGGATAAAAAAAAGGGGGCAAAATTTGAGTATAAAGCAAGAGTTGACAATTTTTTATGAGAAAAAAAAAATTCGGGCGGATTTGTATATAGAGTGAAAGTTTCTGCTTTTTGAAAGAATTGGGTCCACGTGAACGAGGAAAAGAAACGCTGCATAAGTACATCCTAATGTGGCAATCATTTGTACCCTTGTAGCTGTTGAGTCGTCAGGAAGCCTTATGGACCGGCATTGTGATGGTTCATTGATTTCTATCAGTTTCCAAATCCATGATTTTTCTCCTGTCTCATTAACAATTCCGGGATTCACATTGGCCATGCTCTCGTTGTTCTGTAGAGCTCAAGAGAGAGTATATCATTAAAAGATGTCCAATGAACATGCACATACAAATGCAATTACTACATCATTCAAGCAACACAAGAAGCAACAAATAAAGCTCCTCAAAAGCGTTATAAAGCTCCGTAAAACATTTAAGCGCCTAATGCAGCAGATAATACCCACATACCACAGCAACCATTAATTTGCCCATGGAGCACCTCTATCACCCGGGCTTGCCTCAACAGTATCATTTCCAGAACCAAGTGTTGCGGTTGCCGATGGCTGCAGCTGCATAAGATTCAAGACATTTAGCAAGCTCATCTCCATGAACTCGGTGTACCCTTGAAAAAAGCTTACCTTCATAAGAGGTCTAGGAGTGATTCTAGAAGCATCAAAAGGCCGATTGTCCATTGTCCTTAGCAACTGATGCCATCATTATTTACTAAAATTTTGATATTATTGTCACTTGTTGAGACGGCTAATAGAATTCCTGCCTCGTTAAATCTAATACAAGGTGAAGCCTGCAAATTTAAAAAGTGAAGTAATTTAATAGAAAGGTTCGGTTAATTTAGCCATAATAAATTAACAACGATGAATTGCCGGCAATCCACCCTCGATATCGGTACTAGTCGGTAGATCATTATCGTCCATATCCCAAAATTTGACCATGAACTCGTCACCAACAGCCAAAAATCTATTTTTGGCGGTATCAAACCGCACAACCCCACCAGATCTCTTTCCAAGTCCATGATACGACGCTTGACAACCCCTACTCTTTCATTCCATTCAACCAAGTATGACTCTCCTCCTTTATTGATCCCGCACGAGAACAACCTATAGAAAAATAAAATTGCTAAAATAGGTTATTTTAGTCAAAAAAAAGAACAGCACAAGATGAAATCAAGCTTGAAAAGCAATGCTGATGGTCTGAACCTTGTTCCATCGGTACTGTGTCGATCATGGTAGAAGAGTGACCCGGTGCATCACGGTCAACTATTGACACCTTGTTGTCATAAAGCCAAGCCTTAACTTTCCCATCTGCTGCTGTTGAGGAGATGAACTAAACGAAAAAAATTGTATGATCCATTACAATAACATGCCAAGATAGAGCACATCCACTTAAAACTCTAATTATCATAAAATAGCATCCTAGAATGATGGGTTATCATAATAACTCTTTGTAATAGAGTGCACACAATCATAATTGTTTAAAAAATTTAAAACGAAGAAAATAACATCGCCAATTGCTGCTCCACTCGACCACCAAAAACAGCCTTCTATTATAAATTTAATTAATCATAACTAGAGGAGAAAACTAAGGAGAACAAATGATGGAAGCGGAAGAATTTTCCTTCCGAACACATAATTAAGCAGAAAGTTCATTATTATGAAGACCTTTACCCGGTTGTTAATGCTTAATAGCATTGCCCCAAAGAATCAAATTTGCAGGTTGATCTTTGGATCATGTCACCAATTTTGAAACCCCTTGAAATGAACAAGGTCCATTAAAACACAGATTCACACTTCTCATACAAATTGAACCAAAATTTCTCACCTAACCGAGTGTTAGCACACGTAAGTCCAAATGAATAGTCAAGGGTGCATGCCGATCGGGGTCATGCTTTCGGTGTGTCCTTGTTAGTACTCATATTAACCAGGTACCTGAACATTTTCTTTGTGGTGTGGACATATGGAATATACTGGTGCTTCATGACCCTCAAAACTCAACAGATAGCCCCAATCAATCGCATCCCATACCTGCATAACTACTAGCTTGGTTAAAAGGAATCGAACAGCAACACAAAGATAACATTGAGGAAAACAATCAGAATATACCTTGATCGACCCATCCTCTCCACAGGTCACAACACATAACTGTTTGTTTGGATATGAAAACGCAAGATCATTAACACTTCCAACATGAGCCTCAATCAGACGGACATTAGTTTAGAGTCAAAATTAGGTGGCAATTGTCGCAGAACAAAGAAGCAAAATTTTTCTATCCATGTTTAGCAACAAACCTCAAGGTGGTTTCTTATGTCATCACCACCATAATATGAGTAAATATGCACCATTTGTTTGGAATAAGCAACTCCTAAGGAGAACACCACATATCATCAAGATTAGCAAAGATATGAACACTTCTTCCAAAAAAAATATTGCAATGAAGTTTGGTTCTTGGCACTTTAGCTTTTTCATCAATTTGCAAGTATGTATTGCCTAATTTACTAGTTGATATACAAGTAGAGGTGACATCGGTACATACCAAAAACTTTCCATCGGCACTCCACATTACACGGTTAACTGATGCTGTATAATCACTGGCCAGAGAAACCTACAAAGAATCTAAACCCATATTTACATGGCCAAAAACAGGATACCATGATTTATTTAGAATTGAACTTCTTTACCTGCAGCGCCATTGAACATGTTCCCAGATCCCAAACCTTGAATTTTTTCACAGCAATCCTTGCACTGCTGCCTACCTCCCAAACCGTGACATCGCCCATATTTGTTCCCACTAAAAATTATTGATGCAGAAAATTTAAAGAATCAGATCCCATGGTTTCAAATAGCTGAAGCTAATGTCAAAAGGACAACAAAAAGCAATCTTCCAAGCACCAAAGCACAAACTTATGGCCTACAATAGGAACAAGTATATCCAACTGAAGAAAAGCACGAAACATGCTCTTCATAGAGTAAGAAAGAAGTGCCAACCGAGCAGCAGAATTTGTTGCACTGGATGGAAATCCATACTCTTAATAGGTGAACCTTGACTTAGGGTAATGACTACATTTCTGGGCAAGTCATACGAAGAATTTCGACCGAGGCTCTGGCAGTTGTATGTGATGCGAGAATGTTTACCGGTAAATTATTAACCTAAAAAAGAAGGCCATAAAGATTACAAACCAGTGAGTCCTTTTGAAAATCAATCAAAACCATGCACTCAAAAGATGCAAAATTCGTATGAGAGCCCCTCTTTTATGAGCATACATGAGCACAATGCACGCATCAAGGGAGAAGATGTAATTCACTCCTACCCGATTCAAGGCTCCTTATTAATGTTGCCAATATTTGACATAGACTGTTTACACGACAATACCAAACACGAAAAGCAGAGACACGACCCAATAAGACACATCACAATACGTTTAACCAGTTTCTTGACGAGATATTTACATGGTTTCGTCTAATTCACTGGTTTGACATGTCTAATAGAAGTCATGATGAATTGACACAATCACAAACACAATTAAGACAAGCAGACACGAATTGACAACCTTAGCCTTTTTTGCTCCTCTCCTCTCTCCATCAACCTTCTTGTAATCGTTCCAATCCTCAATTATTTCATTGGGTTATCATCATAGTAGTTATGGGTATTCAGAAACCTCAAAACTAAAAGTTTTTCCTGAACTCAATGCATGATCATATGCCACAATAGCACCAAAGTGAGAGCGCTTTCAGAAGGTTTTCGTTCAATGGCATGCATAGAAAGATAACACAGCAAGAGAAATGCAAAAGAAAGGGCGATATATTCCAGCTTCACTTTATAATTTAAGAAAACTGAAAATCCTTACTTCATGAACAAAAGACTTAAAATAGCAAGAAGTACATGTAACTAGTCTGAGGAGATCTAGTTACGAATGTTGAGAAAAGCATTCCATACATAACAGACAATTGATCACCCAGTAAAATGCTTCTCTTTGTAGATGGAACCATCCATTAATAACTGAAGAACTATAAAGAAAAAGCAAGATGAAATAAGTACTTCATCTGAGATTCCAAAAGGTCTTGGTCTCTTCAAAACAAGTTCAGAATCTTTGTTTGGTAGTCCGTGGCTTAGTTGTTGGCAAGAGGAGTCCTGGGACACTTTAAGAGAACTGTATCGCAAGATAAAAGTACATAAAATGCCAAACTGACAGCTTGAACTTGTGGAAACTACAAAATCAAGTTTCACAGCTTTTCCACAAGGTGTAATAGAAAGGTCGGGGAACCTTCAAGCCAATCGGAAAGAGTGAGTTTCTTAACAAAGTTAGCTGGGAAAGATTGGGCAATTTGCAGGATCGGCGGGTGATACCTAGAGCTAGTACGCCGATAGTATGGATCGATAGTTTTTGAAGCTTGTCTAAACCAAGATTGTGCGGGCGAAACCGGTTGGCCAGCATTACTAGGTAGTCCTTCTAGATTTTTCCATCCTCAAGCTCTCAACCCTTGGAGTTCTGCCAATATTCTCCTGTCATCAAGCAATTCTATTACGGGAGTTCCACTAATGTCCAACATTCTTAAGTTCTGCATATTCCCAATGCTTTCAGGTAATTCCATAATAGTTGTCGATTTTAGATACAGTTCGGTTAATGATGTCAACTTTCCGATCGAGTCTGGGATTTGTCTCAACGAGTGGCATCCCGACAATAACAAGCGCGATAGAGACACGAGGGAGCCTATGGAGTCTGGAAGTTTAGCAAGTTTATGGCATTCTGTTAGGTCAAGATGAGACAGAGATGCTAAATCGCCTATGGAGCTGGGTATGCGGGTTAATGATGCACAATAGGAGGCATCTAGAGTCTTGAGCTCTTTCAAAGAACCAATGCATTCGGGTAACTCTTTAATGGTGTAGATCTCAAATGCAGCTCGGTCAATGATGTCAACTTTCCGATCAGTGTCGGGATTTGTCTCAACGAGTGGCATCCCGATAATAACAAACATTGTAGAGACATGAGGGAGCCTATAGAGTCTGGAAGTTGAGCAAGTTTATGGCATTCCGTTAGGTCAAGGTGAGACAGAGATGCTAGATTGCCTATGGAGTGGGTATGCGGGCTAATGATACACAATAAGAGGCATCTAGAGTCTTGAGCTCCTTCATAGAACCAATTGATTCTTCCATTCTACCTACCCCTAGCGGTAGCTCCTTCAGTTCCGAACACCCCTTGACATTCAAGGAGATGAGGGTCTTGATGTCCTCGATAGAAGGATGAATCTCTTCCAGATTATCACAATATTTAAGAATCAAAATCTCCAAGCTCTTGAAAGCGGACAAGTCGGGAGTTCTTCTCAAAGCACAATTCTCGAGGTTGAGAACTTTGAGTTTGGTTGCCATCTGAAAGAAAGAGAGGATACCTATGTGAGATGTCGAAAATACTCATACTCCATTGCTCCTCCACAATAGTCTTATTTAATATTAAATAATTCTTCCTAGTAGTGTTTTGACAACATCAACATATAAATGTTTTTAAGCATATTATTGCAAAGAGAAAAGATGAGTAAGTGCTAACTACAATTATTTGCAAATAACTTTTCATAGAAAATATCATATTTAGAGTTCGAACTTATGGCAATACCGTTATTTATTGATTAGAGAAATGCAAATTTTATTATCAAAAAGCAGATGACAAAGTCAAATGGAAGAAAGAGATGCATTCCTTTGGTGCCATGATTTCCTTCAATAGTATGACATTAAAGAGAAATGGCTACTTTAATTATGAAAAACGAATTTTAAATGCTAAATGTACAAGATATAAAAAGGTTATATTAAAAATATTTAAATGCCATTGCAAGGATAACTTTATTACTTATATAACATTACTACTTTATAAATGTGTTGATGGTGACTTCAACAATCAACAATTATAATGAATAAATATTGTGTGCAACAAGTTTGAGCTGTTCACAAATTATTTCGTTACTCTAAAAGTAACAATGAATTTAGAATTTTAGTATGTATGTAAAACACAAGTCACTGCTTGTTTCTCCATGGAAGAAGATCGATATATACATATAACAAGAATTGCTAAAAAGACAAAGCATGGGGAGACATTAACTAGAAGCCATAAATCATTTGGATTAAAGTTAAGATAGGCACAATATTGTAATTATATTTTTAATAGATGTTAATTAATATAGTTAAAAAGTTTTTATTAGTAGGTCTAATGTTAAGCATGACTGGTTGTTAAGATATTAAGGGGCAGAAGCTTCTGGCATATTTAAGTCCCTAAAATCCTCTTCTGCTTAGAGGAAAATCCATAATTTGAGGGAGGATTTCAAAAGAAAGAAAGGAGAACTAGGTGTGATTGGACCAGTCGACAACACGTGATTATTTATAAGAAATATGCCTTCCTACATCTTACCTTTAGTGGACCCCATCCTTCCCAATCCTCTGAAATCTCACTCCACGATAGATCGAGCACGATTAATTTCTTGGGTGAAAGTTGGCTGCTTCAAAATCCAAGTGACAACCCTTCCACTTAAAACATCTTAATTGAGGAAGCAAGTTCTAAAAATCTCCGATAAGATTTGCATCGTTCACTTGAAGGAACCTCAAGTTGGTCAATTCTTTAAAATTTTCAGCTGTGTAGCTTTCCCCAATCATCATATTCGTGAAGACAAAGTGCCTCAATCTTATGAGTACCCTGCAATTAGGAAACACTCTAGATCATAGTATTCAATGACGGGATGAGACCAACTGTATATAAGAAACGATGTATTGATTTCAAATTTGATGTTATACTATTTTGATGTAGGGTTCTCACCTTCGACTTCATGACATAATAGTTTGTGTTTGCATATTGTTTATAATATATGTAAAATGTGAAGCTCAATAGGGATCGCTGAATTTTCCTCTTCCAATTATGCCCTTCACAATTTGCACCTTTTAAATTCTCAAAAGCTGCATCCTTTCAAAATTACAATAGAAGTCCTCTCTTCATGCACACAATTCTTCAAATATATCTATCGAATTTCATACCCTTTATTTGGGAAACAACAAAACCCTAACTCATATCCTTTATATGTGAAACAACACGACTCTTATGGTTCGAATACACCTATCAAACTTGCCATTGAAACATGTATCAATACTAAAGAATCCCAATTGTAGAATCCCCTCTTTTTCTTATGTACCTTGTTTGCAATTCTCCAATAGCAAAATGAAAACAAGAATTCCGTCCCAAGAAGTACACACGTGTAACATTTCTTTTTTTTATCATGTGTTTCTTCAATAAGTGTTTTTCATTATATGTAGGAGAGAACATATATCGAATGTTATATAAATGATTTTTACTTCTCTTTTGATTATTACAGATCTTTGATGCTATCTTTTCATTCCATAATGATTTTGTTACAGAGAAATAACAGTCGTCTAATTTTTTGATTAATTTGCCCATAGATTAAGATCTTGCTTACAGACATATTAGACATGAAGGTTAATTATGTTAATATAACTTTTGTGTAAGCATATCGTTGTGAAGTTGTTTAGTTTTGTTACTAATTATCATTTTTTTTTCATAAATTTCTAAGTAAGTTGTAAGTAGAAAGTTATTTTATCACTCAAATGTAAACTTCAATGATTCTCTATATAAAAAAGGTCATGTATTGTTCAATTATTGGGCTTAAAGCCACCATAAATCTTAAACTATGCCCATTATGACACGTTTACCCTAAACTTTTTCTGTGATTTAAAAATCCCAAAATTATATATGTAACACATTTACCCTCAATCAAAGTTCTGTCAATGAGAACTGTTAAAAATCTGCCTACATAGACGCTAGAAAGTAAATCACATTAATAAATTGACTGTGTTGATTAATGGTTGACAACAAAGAATTTGATTGCGCAAACTGTGAAAGATAAAGGACTGCATTATAAAAAAAATAGATAGGCGACTAAATCGCATAAATAGTAATACTTAGGAGACTAAAATTGTACTTAACCCAATCTTAAAAAATACGGGACCAACATAGCTAATCACCATAAATGAATGGAGATCTCATTTATCATAGTGAACAACTCATTAGAAGTCAATACTCAAAAAAAGAAAATAGAAAAAAAAAAGACCCCACAAGAAATCAAAGCTAACATCCATACATCAAACATGTGCATCAAACATATATGTGGGAAAAGCAAGGCCGCCGACAATTTATAGAAGTAAGCTTTGCTTTGAAAGTGCTCCGTCAATCATTATGTTTTTGTAATTTTGTAGTTGCATTGAACTTACCGAAGGAGAGTGTCCTCATTACTATACTACGAGGTGTGTGTATATATATATACCAAGAAATTGCTCATCAATTATGTTCCAGAATCGGGCATGAACAACAATTAATCAAAAGAGCTGTTTTGCTAGTAGAAGCGGCAATTTTTCACAATAATTTTGATCTCAAACATGAAAGAGAAGATGGACTCACATTCACTAACTGAGACAAGTAGATAAAACTCTCACCTTGTTATTGTAAATCACATCTGCGGCTTCCTCACTAGCCCATAATCTGCTACACTTTTGAGGTTCCCTTGGATTTTCTAGAGGCGAACAATTTCCCTTTCAAGATCTCTTAGTTGATCATGCATCATTAGGTTGCCATCTTGATCAATTTTAATTAGGGACATAAGAGTTAATACTTCAATTCCCATTTCGAAAAAAAAACCACAGTCATCCCACATATAAGTTGGACTTTCTTTAGATGATTCGATAAAAAAACATGCTATATCCAAAAAAATCTGTTTCTCTTCATATTCCAACGCATCATAACTTATCCTCAACGTCTCTTGCACTTTCTTGTCAGGCACTTTCTGTAATTTCTTTAATGTAGCTTTCCATACTTTTTGGCTTTCCACATAAGAATGAACCTATAATTTCAAGAGCTAAAGGAAGCCCCCCAGTAGTATGTACAACATCACGAGAAATAACCTCATAATCACTCGGAGGAGAATCCTTTCTAAAGGCATGTCTACTAAATAAAATCAATGATTTATCCTAAGGCAATTCATTGAGCAGGTACATGTGATCTGCCCTAGCCTCATCAAGAATCCTC